>JADLZN010010367.1:0-78069 GCA_018155175.1 Sinocyclocheilus anophthalmus
ATGAATAAACTTCAGAGTGTAACCCTTTATGATTTGACTCCTCAAATGCAATTACTTTTACTTCTCCAACCAACCAGATTTGCTTATTTTATAAAAAATAGGTGCAAAATCACAGACTTACACTGAAGGAGAGATCCAAGCTATTTATATCAATCTATAAACTAGATTATTAATTTAAAAAAAAAGAAGTAATATAACATTAGCTTAATTTTACTGTGTTATGTTAGCATTTTAGAATAGCTAAATATTAATAATTATCATTAGCTGTATAATAATAATAATGGTAATGATAATGATAGTTTTTGTTATGCGTTTATTATTATACTGTGCTGTGGAATAATTTTACTGTTGCTAAATAATAATAATAGTAGTAGTCACGATCTCTCTCTCTGGGAGGAACGAGGAGATGCAGGAGAATACTTAAACTAGGATTTTAATCAAACAAGCAAAGGGGTACAATCACTGAAACTCAAGGATGACATATAACAGCGGACTCACACTCAGGGAAACACAGGGTTTATATGCAAGGGGAAAACAAGATAATTAAACACAGCTGGATACAAATTAACACAATGAGGACAGGAACTAAACCAAATAAGGGCAAACAGGATCTAAACGGGAACATACATGTGACAGTACTCCCCCCTCCCGGAATGTGCGTCCCACGCCATAACAGTTACACTGGGGGGGGGGGCGCACTGGAGGATGGTGCGAGCAGGAACAAGGTGGGGACAAGGATGAGGCTGCCATGGCGGAGCAGGCAGTTCAGGATGCCATGGCGGAGCAGGGAGGTCAGGAGGCCATGGCGGAGCAGGCAGTCCAGGAGACCATGGTGGCGCAGGGAGACCCCTACTACCCCCCCACCACCCCAAAAAAAATCCAGGGGAGAATATAGTTCTTTAGAGGCAATCCATGGCCGAACGCGGGACGGTGGCCCTCCGTGGGATTGTGACTTGGAAACTGGGCCCTCCTTGGGAGGCCTCGGGAACTGGATCACTCCATGGGCGAATCGGGAACGGAGCCCTCCCTCGGCTAAAACTCGGGAACAGCGAGACCTCGTGGCTAAACTCGGGACAGGGCCCTCGCTTGGAGGCGAGCTCTGGTGGAGGACCTCGGGAAGCGAGCTCTGGGGCGGAGCCACACCACTGGAGCGAGCTCTGGGGTGGAGCCGAACCTGGAGCGAAGATTGGGATGGAGCCGACACTGGAGCGGACTTAGAAGAGAGCATAGGGGCCGAGAACTTTGGAGGAAGTGCCTTATCCAGGAGTTCAGGGACATGAGCTGGCGCCCGTTTTTCTGGGCTTGAGAGTGCAATGGCCGGCGGGCTTGACTGCGGAGCGGTTCTGGATCGGGGCCGGACGCTCTCCTGACACCGGAGGATCCCTTCCCTCCAGCTTATTCCAGTGGTGGGAGGTCCACGGGGCGATGGTAATTAGCCCGATCCAGAACAGCGAGTTGAGCGTTGAGTCATCCAGTGCCGTCGCTGCGGCGAACGCGCAGAATTCACCGGCGTATTCGTAGAAGGGGAGATCTTTACGTGCTAGGGCAATGAATCGTGTTTTTTTTTTTTCCGTGTGCGAGTGAGGGGGAGAAACACAACGAAAAAACTAAACAAACTTTCACAAAAACAGAAAACAAAACGGGGGGAAACAGGCGCCCGCTTACTTCGGTGTTAGGTCCAAGGTCTGTCACGAATCTCTCCCCCTCCAACCCCCCTTCCCCCCCTCTGGGAGGAAGAGCGACGCAGGAGAATATTGGCAACTAGGATTTTAATAAACAAGCAAAGGGGTTAACAAAGCCAATGGAAATCAAGGATGACATTATACAGCGGGACTCGCCTTGGGAAACACACGTTTAAATGCAAGGGGAAAACAAGAAATGAAACAACAGACTGGTACAAATTAACACAATGAGGGACAGGACCTAAACCAAATAAGGGCAAAAGGAACTAAACCGGGAATCCAGGTGGCAGTCGTAGTAGTAGTAGTTGTTATGTGTTATGTAATAATAATCATATTTCAAAACCGTTTATGATAATAAATAGTAATAACTGGTCATATTATTAGGATTATTTAGCCAAACAAGAGCACATAGCAACCCCACCAAGACCATAGAAACTTATCAGCAATGCCCAAGAGACACCCAAAAATGTTCAACAACTTTCGGTGTTTTGTCAATATGGGGTGCGGTGTGTACAGAATGAGGGAAAAAGTAACTTAAATGATTGTAGCAAATGGCTGAAATATAACAAAGAGTGAAAAATTAAAGGGGGTCTGAATACTTTCCGTACCCCTTATATATATATATATCTCAACCAACTGTACACACCATTTGTACACTGGGTCAAGAATAAATTGATCCCAGTATGCTTAACAAGGCCGTCCACACTGGAAACAATCACCTGCAACATGCTTTGTAGACCATTTTAAAACAAAAGCGTATTTATACACCATGGTCTAATTGCCATTTGTACTGTCACATAGAATATTTGTCTTACCACCCAGCCCTACTTTACGCTGTACATATGCAGTCTTTTCTCAGATATCTCCTCTGTCAAGGTTATGTGTATATGTGTCCTGCCTCTCTAGTTGTGCAAGTGTGTCTATGTGGTTTTCATTTACTCTGTGCATGCAGTATGCAGGCTGTGTCAGCTCCAGGTGGGGTGTTGACATGGCTGTAGGTAGCTGGCAGGTGGCAGAACAGTGCTGCACCTGCGCCAGGCAGAGAGAGAGAGAGAGAGAGAGTGTAGGCTCATTCCTCCGTGCCCTGGAAACTATGCATACTGTGCACTCCTGAACCTCTCTGGCTAACAAGCTGCTTTACCAACTACAAATCACATTGAGGCTATATAGATGAGTTTTAAAGCTGCGCTTGGGAGCCCTTGGTGAGTATTGCGTAGAGTGTGGAGAGCTGGTAAAATGAGGATGAATGTGTTTTGTTATGCAGAGTGTGAAACCCAGCTAAAGACCTTGCACCATATATTTGTCTTTTAATTATTTCTTCTGTTTAAGCTTGTCATGCAATGCTTGCTCATTATAGAGAAACATTAAAAGCTTTACAAATAGCCTAAATGTAGTAGTGTGTGTTTGTGTGAGGGGAGCATAAGGGAAAGGAAGATGTGCACGTAAGGCAGCTAACTGTGGTCTCAAGTTCCTGAGAGGATGAGGTGGGCTTCTGAACACACATAAACACACTGAGCTTTCTCACTCTATTTTCACTCTAACAAACCACACACATGAGCTCTGGTTAATCCAATCTCAGCCTCCTCATCTTCCTGCAGCCTCTTTCTCAAAGTCCCTTTTGCCACACTCACGCTTTTCCAAAACATCATCTCTTATTATTCCATTTCCATTCCAACACAACACACAATTCCTCCAACATTCTCTCTTATCATTCCCTTGTGGTTTTGTTTTCCCTTACCTTCTACATAACAATTTAACCATTTTTCTTCACCAGCATTGAACTTCTATTTGCACCAACAAACACACCTGATATTCTGCCTCTCTTCTTTCTCCAGGGAGGAACTACGGTCCGAAAGTACCACAGAGAAATAAAAAATCCAGTCCTTTAAATGGAAAGTGTGAAGACTGTTGCCAAAATTAATATATATATATAAAACAGATGCACTGATATTATAATTCTGGCTGATACAAAAAGCATATTAGTTTCATTTTATGGCTTGAAAATCTCCAGTATAAAAATTGTATACTATTCATATTCAAAATAAATTGAAAAATAAATAATCTACAAAATAAACGTATTTTATATTCTACAAGTTAATGAGGCATCACAACAGTATAATGTACAGTATGAAAAATATTCATTTTGAGATTTACTAAAAATTAAATTTAACAGTTATATTAAATTATTAATGTTTTAAAAATGTAATTCTAGATGAGGGCAAATTTACTTAATGTAAAAATCCAGGAAATGAGCAGACAGTTAAACCTGCAATATGGGCTATTATATATGCTATAGCACCTAAAATGTTATAATACATTGTAAAAAAATTATTACTATTTTTTGTTGATGGTTGTAAATAAATTATTGGAGTACATTTTACAAGAAAATAATATTGAGTCTTTCTACTTAATGTCATGTTTAATTCAATGTGTTAATTGCAACGTCTTATTTTAATTGATACTTATTTACTTATTCTGATTTATTTGTTACAATTTACTATTCAATTATGGACTAAAAAATTGTTTCTACACCTTTTTTTTCAGTGTATTAACCTATATATTGTACATCCAAATTTTAAATGTATATATACATATAATCAATGTTCCCTAAAAAAATTTTTTCTTGCTAAGCAAAACTTTTCAATTGGGAGGACATTTCGGCCACCTGAGCAAAAATATTCTTTATACCAGAGCTGTACAGTGCACACACAAAAAAAGTGTGTAACTTTCAACTTTAATGTACTATTTATATTTGACCGTCCGTTTCCTGTGCATATTATTTCCCGCGCAGCTTAAAGGGACATTGAAGCTATTTATTTTGAATAATTATTTTGAATAAAAATTAAATCATTTTTCTATTGTACACTATTTTGTGTTTTGATGCCTAATTTTCAAGCATTTAAAATTTTAGACGAGCTGTATTCTGAGCAATGCTGTTTTGAGACAACATACAAAACTATAAATAGTCATATGCATCAAATCATCCAAATAAATTGTGTATTGGCCAAAATATCTGCACTGATACATCCCTATTTTAACCCTACAAAACTCACAGCTGGTGGAGAAACATCTCTATGCATGAAATCAGTTTAGTTATTGAATAAGTTCTGTGTTCAAGCTCATAAAAGAAAGTAGCTGCAAGACAGAGCGGCAACCCCACAGCATCTGCTTTAATAAGAGAACGCCAGGGTAATTGATAGAATATTGACTGAATTACTAACTAGCACAGGCAGCTAATAAATAGCACCAATCTCAATATGAAAGACAAAGAGGTGAATGAAATTCAATCTGTTAACCTCTTCATATATGTCAGGGCTAGAATGTATATATGCTCCAAAATGCAGATGAATGGGTGTTATTTATAAGAGGGCATTTCTCCAGCCTCGCAACTATAGTTTGAAGTGATAGATTTACTGTCATCTTGTTTTACAAGCATAAGGAGCCATGACCTAAACACTGTGTCAACATGTCTCCAGGATGTCCTTATTTCTTTGGAGGTGGGGATATAATGGCATTATGAGGGAAAGGGGCGACCTTATGGGTTCTATTGCAGCTGGTTAGATAAAACCTCTGCAGAATATCAACGAAAGCAGCAAATGTGGCGTGCATTCAAAAGAGCAGATTAATCATCTAATGCCAGGGTACACTGTAATTGAAAATGCCTTCAGGGGGCCATCTATGCATATACTGTATATAATATAAGGTTATCCTCATAGAATCCAACAGAATCAGAGTTCAGTGATGATTTTGCATAATGTACAGGGAATACTGTTTTTTGTCTTTTTTTGTTTTCTGGTTTGTGCTTGGAATATTTATTAGTGTTTGTCTGACGTTGTTTTACTAACCGTGGTTTTCTGATTGCAGGTTGATGGAGACCTAATGAAATAAATGCCTGGCTTCTCAGAAGGAAAAAAAGCAGGGTGTGTTTGTGTAAGGGAAGATATTTGCTCCCGGACAAGACAGCGACTTCTGCTAAGGGTCTGCTCTCACCTCTAATCAGCCTAACTCCTCTTGACAGCAAGATAACAATATCCACAACCCAAGCAGATCTACAGGGGCAAGATTTCACGCGAAGCAATCCCTTCATGAAATGCCAATGGCGGTATCTATGGTTACTGTTGTGGGGAAGATGGGTTTTGCGGGCCACCCCATTTGCCTTTCTCAGTCAGGGTTCGTTGCAGGAGATGCCGTGCCTTGTATGCTCCATAACCCTTCTCTGATGTGATCTTTGACCTCCGGGCACTGATATTCGGAGAGAACAACTATCTTTGACATTTATACCCATGTTCCCTTTCTCATCTCATTTCTTCTCATTGTATCCCCTTTTTACCCACAGGAAACCAGCACAAATAAAATCTCTCCTCAAGTGTTCTCTTTTGAAGGCCATACCAGCCGTTATTACGCCACATTATGCAGTTTTTAAAAAAATGCATCAGTCGCTATAGGTTGTAAAGGTTGTAGAGGATGATTTCCGTGTGATTGTGTGAGGTGAGACGGCATAATGCGAATGACCTTGAGATGTCCTTTAGCATCACGGGAAGCAGGTCAGTTAATTGGCTAATGGGCAGGAGAGAAAACGCGACTGCGTTTGCAATAGTGCGAGCAAAGACTCGCCTGCTGCTGCTGTCTTTTCCTGGGGTGCAAAATGTAGATCAGAGAAATGTGCAGTTTGTGCACAGTCTCGAGAGAGCCTGCCACTCAAATCCGAAGGTCTGTATGAATACCAAAACACACAGGCAGAGAGAGAGTGAGTGAGAGAGAGAGTGAGGGAGACAGGAGAAGGAATGAAACAAAGAAAGTGGGATGGAGGATGAGGGAGGTCGGAGGCTAGAAGAGCCAGCTTGAAAGAAATGGGTGGTAATGCGCTTCTTTTACCTTTCTCTATTTTATCTTGTGATCAACTAACCAACAATCACTGTTTGTGATCGAGCCTCTATATATATGCAATGTGTATCTGGAGAGGTGTCTGTCAGTGTGCCAGGACAAGTGGTGTGTTGTGTTGGTAAGCAGGTTGTGTGTATATTCGGCTGATTATCGTCTGTCTGTGCGTGGCACTTTGAATTTGCGCCAGAGGAATTATTATGCTTGCGCTTGTGAAGCCTGCTCACTCCCTTTCTCCTTCTTGCTCTCTGCTCAGCTTTCTGCAAGGAAAATGAGGATGAATCAAACTGAGAAATCACTGTGGATGCCTATTAAAATTTAATCCTGAACATTTTGTTGTTATTCATGTATATTTAGCTTTGACATAATAAAAGGCCTCTGTGCAAAAGCATATTATTAAGATTATATCGGAGTATTATTCATAGCACATTGTTTAATCTTAGCTAAACCTTATTAATACATTGGATACTATTTTTTTTACGTAAAGGGCGTTCAATTTCAGTGTCAGGAGACGTATTGAATATTATGATTATGCTTCAATCATCAACTTTTTCTCAGATATTTATGCTCAAAATTATTTAGAAAAATAAAAAGAGACACAAATGTTGTCACTAATAACAATTATTGACATTTAGTAAGAGCTATGAATTTAATGTAAATATATCAATGATCAATGATCTAATCTTGGAACAGTTTGATCAGAAAGTTTATATTGAAATTTTCTGAGTTTTGATTGTACACTTTGGTATCTTGTGAGACTGCCTTTTGAAACCGTTTTCTCGGAAGCCATATTGGAGAAGCAGGAGACCAAGTCTCATTGCCTTCTAGAGGAAACAACTGAGATGTTAAAGAGATCTCATTTGTGATATTTCTTTCCTATGGGCAGTTTTTATCTGAACATCTCAGATCAATTTTAATTCAAGCTCAAAATTTACATGCACAATTTCTATGGTTTTCTTTGTAGATTTGCTCGCTTCTCATTTGAACACTAAGGGTAAAATTCTCCCAGAAGTGATGTGATCACAAATATGGAATGTGATGAAAGCTCACATTAGCTACTGAAATCTTCTCTGAGTTATTTAAGTCTGAATGCGAGACTTGTCTAATAAGCGCATTCTGACTTCACCTGTCAGTGCGCTCTAGCCTCCCTGGAGCTGGATGTTCAGTTACCTCAGTAACTCTCAAGGCATTTTCTCTAATCAGTTGGCAAAGTGAGACTCATTCAGTAATTATATTCAGAGGTTACATTTGTGTTCTAAATCTGTCAGAGCCGTTGAAAACGATTTATTAGGATACTTTTTCAAATCAGAATGAAGAGCATAGCAAATAGATTACAGAGTGCTGTTTACTCTTTTAACGATGCCATGTCGGAATAGCAGCAAGAGCATAAAGACTTAAAAAAAATGGTATCTGGCATGGATTCTAATTATAAAACTATACAGCAAAGGCTACACTTGCCACTAATGTTATTTAGCAGCTATATAAAAGACTCAGGGCTATTCTGTTGTCCTTTAATCTTCAAGTAGTGTGCTAAATCCAATGGATGAGAATTGAATCCTATTTTGTGTGGTTGTTCTATATTTATGATTGTAGAAATTATATCTTAGCATTGCCTGCCATGTCTAGCTTACCTTCACTGGTCGTATTTCATGTATCCCAGGTTATCTGATCTAATGTCAGTCATCTGTTGTGTCTTTATGAGCAGATGAGTCCTTTTACTGCTATTGTAATACTTTTATCAATGGCACATCCTCTGATTCCTTGAATATTAAAGAAACATTCATTCATTTTTTGACATTTTCTTGCATAAAAAAAACTAAAAAGATATTCAATCAAATTTAGTCCAAGCGTCTTTAAATGAATATCTTCTAATCTAGACAAATAGTTTCAATAACAGAATTAATGTCTTTACATTGAAAAGCAATACTCAAAAGTACCTTGTGCCTGAAATATTGAAACTGAAACCTGCACAATGAACCATGTTTAAAACTCACTCAGGTGGAAGCTCTACGGCGCCACCGTCTGAGGGCTTACTGCAAAAGCACTGAGGCAGTCAGTCAGATGGATGCTGCTGTTGTCCTGTAGCGGGAACTGTGAGGGATGGATGCAGTGGTGTCACACGCTTGCAAAGCCCCAGAGTCTTCACAGCCAGAGGGGGGCAACCTGAGCCTCTACTCTAACTCTCAGAAAAATCAAGTGGCCCACTTTGACACTCAGCTGTCATGTGTAGTCACGCTGTCTGGAGAGGGGTGCAAACTCTTCCACCCAGCCATCACACATCCTGGGGCACTTTTCCCACTCCTGCTGCCCAGATTTCAGCATCTTGGCAGCTCATTTCCCGCTCTCTCTTTCTCTCTCGGTTATCCACCTGTGCCCTCATCCACCCCTTTTTAATATTCAATCCGGCTTTAGCCTTATTAGCATTGATATGCAACCTTGGAGTCGGACAACAAAGGAGAAAGCCCTAAAGCAGAGTAGTGAGGCTGCTTGGAGGAGGGAGTAAAATTGAGGAAGGATAGAGGTGAAGTAGAGGTAGGGAGGATAAGATGCGAGGTGAAAGAAGAGGAGGGGCTGTGTCTACGTGGCCATAGTTCTGTGTAATGGCCATTAGGAGCGCATGTAGCTGGGACGTCAGCACTGCGGAGGAGGAGAAGAAATGTATAGGCCTATGTGGAAGCTCTTTCCCCTTAACTTTCTCCCTCCCACACCTTATTTCCTCTCTCACTATAAGCATCGTGGACAAGCCCCCTAACTGCCCCAATGTTTTTTCTGCCTCGCAAAAACTGTGTTGCTACCTCCTGCCTCCCTTCCTCGCACAAAAGAAAGGGAGGCAGGAGGTAAGGCAGGGATTCACTGTTGGGAATCGCTCTCTTTTCAATTAGCATTTTGATTGCATGTTAAAGCCCACACACAAACAGTCAAACATTTGCCTGAAAAATTAATAATGCTGCCCACATTTAAATTTGAATGTGTGCTGCTCAGATAGGTGATTTGACAGTCACTGCAAGGTAGTAAATACATATACCTGTGCTGCCTTGGCCGTTCTAAATGGTGCAATTAAGTCTTCCACCTTTATATGATGTGCTAACGCAGGCCTAGGATTTTTCTTACCCAAGTTCCATTTGTAAGCTTCGCTACTTCCTTTTCTCTCTCTCTCTCTTCGCTTCTCTCTCTCGGGGAGAGTTGGTTCCTGGCAGGCACAGTCTCCCACTAGCCTGGTGACAACCGGGGGAGGCAGTCTCTGAGCCCTTAGTCAACAATGGACACATACACTCACACAACACACACACAGCGCAACATGTTTAGTGCAGCCTGCCCTACCTCTATCAGAGAAGATGGGCAAACACAGGCAGTGATCTCCAGACGTGCCTGAACACTAACTACACTATGCACGGAAACACACCCTCACACACTGCCTAATAGATTCTCATGCACACATACACACGAGGTCACTCCCACTCATTCTCATTTACAAACTTACACTCTGGCACGTACGCTAGTACACAGTTATACAACCTTATATGTATGCATCGTCTTCTACCTAAATGTGAATTTTAAACAAATTTGTATGCATTTGTTTGGGAAATCATAGAGAAAAATTATATAATTATCACATTAATAATACGAATTATATGACTGTGTCATTTTGACAGATCAAACCGGAGCGGCGAGCATTAAAATGAGGGTGAAAATGGAAGATGAGACAAAAAAAGGTGAGCATTAAGATTCAACACTGCCTCTACATCGTAAATGGGTTTTAAACCGCAGCATCTAAGAACCTGCTACACCTGTCCTTTCTCTCCTCTCATCTCCTCTCCACTCTTCTCCTCAGCCTTGTTCTCAAATAAAGCTCCTCTCATCCTAAAATAAAGGGGAGGAGTAGCATGCAGAATTGAAAAAGAGGAGAAAGGATAGAGAGAGAGAGACAGAGGGAGACTCCAATGCTGCCACTGCAGCTGCAGGCAGTGAGACACAGCAAGGGCAAACACACACTCGTGCATTCACACACACACACATTTGTCTGCACAAAACCACCGCAGCATCCTTACCATCTTAAACCCGTTCCACTCCATTTGTAAGTCGGCAGGCAGAGTTCTCGCCTATAGCCGTGCTAATGTCTCCTCACTTGGAGATCTCTCTCGGTCTCTTCTCTCTCTCTCTGTATGTGTCTCAGCGGTGGCGAGGCAGCGTGTGGCCAGCGGGAGAGAGAGTGGGCATTCCTCCTCCGAGTGAGGCTGCTTGTGAATGCACAGGCTTCGGCATGAGCTGAACGCTGCAGCCCCTCTCCCTGCCTCCTCCTCATTGGTGAGGTCAGAGCAGCCCCCTCCTCCTCACTTCTTTCACTGGCTGCCTCAGCTGTCCGTCCCCCCAAAATTTTTTGTTTGGTCTGCTTTAATCTGGAAAATTACGCTTTCGCTCTGCAGCATTGCAAGACAGAGGCAACAGGCGCTTGGGCTTAGCAGAAGCCATTCAGATAGCAGCAAAAGGCAACCCAATCGCAACTGAGGACGCAGATTGAGTTAGAGGGACTGATTGCACTAACAGGCACTTGGACATAGGGTGCCTGCACCAGGCCACGATAAGTATGCAAGTAAAAGCATGCAATGATGCAGAGTATGTTAAGCTCTTATATATTTCTTTTACCCAACCCACACACACACACACCACACACACACCCACCACAATCATAGATATCATATAGATATTTATATTATATTATAACACACACACACACATCACAACATATAGATAAATATAAGTATATGACTAAATTAGCATGTATATATTACATGCACAGTATGCGATATATAGGGCTAAGTAAAAGTCAGCAGGGTCATTATCACAGGTTTTATTTTCATGAGGAAGTGCTGACTTTACCTTACAGGAGTAATAATTACCGACATAAATACATGAAAATTAAAGATTATTTATGTACATTATTTTGTTACCGGTTTGATTAGACGAACATTACATGGTAGGAAACATATGCCAGGGCTGCCTCGAAAACAGTCATTATTCTGAATTATTTAAACCACTTTGGTACATGGGACCAATCAGACAGACACACACACACACACAACACACACACCCACACAAACATAATATATATATATATATATAAAGGTGTGTGTATGTATGTATTGCAGTATGTATGTAGTATACTATCATATCCTTATTGTATAATGGTTTATACAGTTTATATATAATTATATATAACATTTATTATTATGTATATTTCAGTGCATTGCTATCAAAAACTGCAAAAAGTGGTCAATAGGCTACACCAGTTTTCAATAGAGTTCATTAAATATTTCAATAGATTTAGAATATTAAGACGCCAAATATTTAGTCGTTGTTAAATGTGCGACGAAATATGTTTAATTACATAAACCACAATTTTTATCTACTGAGTATCAGGTTGAAGAAAGCACAGGTTACTGATCACACACCTGCTCTTTGTACCATAACTGCACGCACATTCACACACACCTATAGCCTACGCAAAATGCGCACCCTAAAATAATCTCTCGATACTAATTTTCTGTCTTCATCCCTATTGTCGCCGATTATATGATTAAGAGAAAGGAAACGAGCGAAGTTTGTGAAATTAGGAGTATTACGAGGGATGAAGGGATTATTCTTAAGGCTGCGCGTGACGGTGTTTCAGTGATTTTCACTACAGGCTAATTCTCTTTCAAATGCGAGCACATTACTCACCATGACCATTCTCGTGTCCGGAGGTGAACGAGAAAAAAGAAAAAGCTCGTTATTTTATTCAGGAACCCGGTCAAGAAATTAAACGTTGCGCTTTTGAGCGTTTTTGGAGGAGTCGTTCCCGAAAGTCTTGGAGGAGGTGTCGCATATAGGACAGTCGGATGCAGGCAGGTCGGTTGAGAGATGGAAAGATGGATTCGGAAACTTACAGCTTCGGTCGGAGGTTGTCTATATTTTCGTTTATGAAGGTGGAAAGTATCCGAAAGAAAACAATAAAAACAAAAAAGAACGGTTCCCTCAGTGACTCTGTGGAGCTAGTAGCGCGAGCGTCCCCTTTTCCTCCACACCATTTATGGAACGTAGTGTCAGGCTGCTGTGAGATCTGATTGGCTGAGCGGGGACAGACAGGGGTGACGCGCTCTGCTCTTGAGGAGACGGCTGGAGAGGGTGAGGCGCGAGTCAGCGGGGAGCGTCCTGACTTTGGGAAAACAGCGACTCTGATTGACAGCTAATTTAACCTTCGCTTGCGGGTGGGAGACAGGTACACGTAAAACGTTTGGCTTTAAGTGTATTCTGTCAAAAGCAAACTGTATCTGTGATGACTAGGTTAATAGATAGGCATTAATTTACTATTTGGAACCTGAGGGAAAACGCACGCGCACATACAGTGTGTTTTACCACAGTCGACATCAGTGTATGAATTATGCAATAACTTTCAAAGGAAGCAAATATTTTTAAAAGGAATTTCTAAATGTAATTTTCGAGTTGTGTTGCAAATCGAAAATTATATTTAGATTGTCACACGCAATCTGTTGTGCAATACAAGTTGTAATTTGGCTCCACTAGCAAAGTTACTACAGTACCCAAGACTTCATTTTAAACAATTAACACAAACGTTAGGATATATTTTTGATATAAACATTTCTATTTCTATAATTATAACTTGGTGCTGGTTCATGGTAGGTTTTTATAAAAAGTGGTTAAATATTGTGACTTGATTCTTATTAATCCAGGAAACATATTTTTAAGCCCACAAATAAAATGACACATTCTGTTGTGTCATAAGATTGTTGTGTCTGTAGTGTCATAATTGTGTATTGAGCATAAAGAAAAAAATGTCTCAAATCAGCTATTTTAGAGAATTTACTACTTTTATGTGAAATGTGTTCTCTCTCATTTATGAGAAATGAATGCACCCTTATTGACTTTATTTAATGACTTTATTGAGCGACAAATAACTCACATATAACTTAATTGCACATATTTATAAAAAAATTTTTCGTCTTGTTATTGCTTCTCAATGTCAAATCAGTGTAGAACATCAGTAACAGCAGCATAAGCTAATTCATATTCATAAGTTTATCTTCTTGCCACCCCCCCCCCCCACAATCTGAAACTATTCCTGCAGAACTACTGTACATTCAGTTGCATCTACTGATGTGAGAAGGACAGTCTTGTAGAATAATGTCATCCAATCAATTATTTCTTTTTTTCATGTTCTTTTCTAAATATATTGCAAACTGTTTCACATTGGTTGTTAGAAGTTGCATGCGAACTGAATCCCCCCCCCAATACTAACGCAAGACCCGCCGCTCCCACACCTGGACAAAACCATTTCACATGCTCCAAGCGTGAGGGACTGCCCGAGAGTCGACTGCTCGCCGAATGAAGGGATTTAGATCTTGTTTTATTACAGAAGATATGGAATCATCACGGGCAAAAAAACACACTTTCCTGCTTGCACCATACCCGAATCTACAATCCCTAAGTTACACAAGTTCAATGGGTCTTCGTGGATTTGTTGGTGAATGCATTTTGCTCTCACGTTTTGTTGCGCGGGCAAAATAATGGGGGTGTCATTTTATCTGGTGCCGGCTTTGTGCTTCGGTACCGGCACAATAGAACAATCACCAGGCTGGAATGGGAGGGGAAACAGCGGTGGTCTATGTCGCCACACAGCGTTCTAAAAAAACCACAGCGCAGAGCTCCCCTCAAGGTGACGAACTGACTGAAAGAAACATTTTGGCATGAGAGTCACCGGAGACCATAAAAAATGAAAAGACATTTCTCATGAATGGAAGGGCGAACTCTTAAGGGGCAATTAATTGAGCATCTCGCGCCTAGAAAACCCAATTTATGTAGACCTATTTTATTCCCATGTTCTTTTGAAATGTGCGGGACAGGAGCTGATGGTTGTGCTTTTTTTGTTGATTCGCGTTTAAATATGAACACATCTTTTACTCTTTTTTTAGTATTACTAAATTTGGTTCAAAAGTATATAATAATTATTAATTTTAGCATACTTTAATAAAAAATAAATATAATGTATAATTATATAAATTAAAAATTCTATGTTATTAGTATAAAACAATTTAAATCTATATAAATAGAAAAAATAAATATATATACATACAAAAAAGCAGTATTTAACACCGCAATGCTCAGCCCACATCACAACACACCATAAACTAGTTATTGTGTTTTGCTTCCCATTTTGCTTAATGAACCATGTGAGTTATGGAAGGCATTACCTTTCATCTTCCTCACAACAAGACTTTAACTCAGGTCCCTCCCACCAACAGAGAGATAGATTAAAAAAAAAAACCTGCCTGTCGTTTCATTCATATGTAGGCTTGATTCAATTATACACAGGACTTCTCATCACAGCACAGGCAAACTTGAGTCAGTCCATTAACCTCTGTGTTAGTTCACCAATCTAAAGTCTAGCAACCACCGATGGGAACCATCACTGAGCTCTTCACAACCTCCAAACTGAACGAGAATGAGCAGCGATGCTCTCCACCCTTATCTACCTTCTGATTAGGGATGTAACGGCATGAAAATTTATTATCACGATTATAGTGACCAAAATTATCACGGTTATCAGTATTATCACGGTAATGCTCAAATGTGCTGGAGATGTTCAAAAAGCACCAACACACAAATCACCAAGTTTTATATTTAAAAATCAACAAACAACAAATAAAATGACTTTTTGTTTGCATAATCACCCCACCCCCCAAAAACTAAACCATTATCATGGCCACATGTGTTTGGAGTGAAATGTAAACTTGACTGACAACTTGTTCAACTAGCATGTTGAAATATCTAATGTAAATGTTCAAATAAAGCTTTGAAAAAGTTTCATAAAAAGGTAAACCTCACATTTCAGCCTTTAAATAAAGAAAATTATCAAGTTAAGTCAAAATGATAATTGATTAATAAATGATTATATGTATTTTATCTGCTCCATAAATAATTCTAGATTACCTTATTGTTTAAATGTGTAGAATCTACATAAGCTTGTTTTTCATCAACCGGTCAAAATTTACAGCAGGGCAAGCAAATTCGGTCCGTTTTTGGCCAGACAGAAACTGCACACAGACTGAATGTAAATATAGGTCTCTGTAAATCCAATCGCTGACAGCAGGCAGCGCTTATGGAAAGGTTTATTTACAGCTGTTTCCCGTAACCTCCGTGGACAAAGCAGTATTGCGATTAACACTTCCTTTAGGTATTACATGGAGCGAAGATAAAAACAAAATGCCATCGAATCGTTTCTGAAGACAGTCAGAACCTTCAGAGGTACATTCATATAATTAATTAATTCATATATTCATTTGTATAATTCTCTTAGCACTCTTTTAAAACCTCCCAGCTTTTCAGCCCTGTTTTCACTCAAAACGAAACTACTCTGCATGCTTAAAACTGTGCTTTATGCTGGACAGTATTTATTTATCGTGAGTTGTTCAAATCGCGGTAATCTAATACGGTTTTAGTGATAATTAAAATATGAAACGTAATACTAACCGTCGGGAATTTGATCATGATTTATCGTCAAACCGGTAATCATTACATCCCTACTTCTGATACCACCAACCATTTCTCATAGTCACATGGCACAGGAGGAAATGTGTGCTTTGACTTCCCAGATTCCTGTTTTTACTTTCATACTGTGTGTTTATGCAGAGTGAGAGAAAAAAGATTGGGTAGTGGAATACTAGGCCTACTCTCGGTAGGTTTATTTTTTATTTTTATACTTTCTCCGTCTGACCATTAGGCATTTCAGAGATCTGTGTGTGTGAGAGAGACATATTCAGTAGTCAATGCCAAGGTCTCTGCACTCTCATTTGGATGTAAACAAAGTGCTGAGTGCCTCTATGCAGATGTATTTTGCATGTTGTATGTTCAGTGGAGTGGATGTATTGCATATAGATCGAATGTTTTGCTCTCTTATTCTCTTGACTTTTTTTCTTTATGTCTTTTTCAGACAATAATGGCAGAACAGATCAGCTCCTGGCAATAGTAAGTAACAAACAACAATAATCGCTGTGACATTACTTTTGTTACAAATCAAAGAAACATTAAGAAATCAAAAATAAAAAATAATGATTCTTACAATGACAGTTATCTTTCTGTCTGTCTCTCTTCCTGTCTCTGTCTCGGAAATCTTTTTAAAGGAGTAAATGTCAGCTTCTGGTCTTTGTAACAGCTGATGCTGCAGATAGAAGAGGAGACGAGGCCCATCTGGAAGGTTCCATTTAATTTCCCTTGTATTAAAAATGTCAGATTACTAAACACATAAGAAATATCTGTACTATATAGTAATATACCAGCTATCATGCTATTTTCAAAATAGCCAATGGTTGAAAAATGTCAGTATTTTGTTTTAATTACTGTCATTATGCAGTATTTGGGTAGTTGGCATGTCACTAAGCACTGTCCTGCATTTTAACTTTGTGCCAATCCTAAATCCTAAAACTGTTTCCTAATTGTTGTACAATTATACATGCATTCTTATATGACCCCATACAAATTGAGAAACTACGTGGAATATTTGTGTTTATAAAAACCACAACACAAGACTGTTTAAGAATCTAAAAGTAGTGGAAAAAATGAGCAGTCATAACATCTAAAAATGCACACTTTCCTTTATACATATGAATAAATGTGAACCTAAAATCCTGTTAATAAAAAAAATTGTCCATGTTATTTGTCAGCTACGCATTTGCAGTATCCGGTATGATTTCTCCGTATGAAAGAGTGTTTTGAATCGAGGCTGTGTACACCAGCAGTAGACGTGCAAACTCAGGGAATGCTTCCAGTATGACTCAAAGGCTGCGTGTGACCCTCTGTCTCTCTGTTCACTCCTGGGTTGGGTGGGGACAGATGGAGGGAGGGGTCTTAGGGATTAGACTGGCATGAGGTCTGTGGTGGGAGGTTTGGCCAAGAATACATGGAGGTTTTGAGTGGGAGGATGTGACCTCAGGGATCTTTACTATTGCAGAAAAGTGTATGTGTGTGTCTTTACACATATATGACTTTCATTTAGTCATCATGCATTAGATATGCCTCTCGGAAAAACGAACAGCAGGTAATAGCAGTCAAACTAAGATAGCATCATTTTATATAAGATGCCGTTATTTGTCCTCCAACCCACATGCATTTTATGTCAGCCATGTTGCCAAATGGGCTTTTTATGCAGGTATTGTCGAACTAAAGGATGGCTGTTCTGACCAGTGGCAGAGGGGTTTTATAACTGGCCAGCTAATGTAAATCACATCATTTATCGGCTGTCAAAAAGCCGTTAAAAGTGAAGCAACATGTGAATTGAGTTACAAGCTAAAAGCAATGAGGCTAATTGATTTATTTTCATTCTGTAAAATCGTGTTTTATATGCTTAGCTAACTAATTGACACTGAAAATGTTTTTTTTATATTTATTTTTATCTTGAACATGTTTGGTATACAGTAGTTAAATTGTATTTGTAATATCTGATTGAGTGTCATTGTGAGTTGAAATGCAGTTTTTACTCTGCATTTGTGCATACATTTCAAAACACCCAATCTTTTCTTTTTCTTTTTTAAATTTATTGTAGAATGACTCTTCTCTTTTTCAAAACTGAGTTTGGGCATGTGTGTGATTTTGATGCAGTCAGAGGTTTGGTCAAAGCCTTTGCTAGCTGAGCATGTAAAATGTCACTTTAGTTACTGTTCACTCAAACATTAAGAGACATGCACACACCCAGTACAGCAACCTCTCTCTCTTTCTCTGCCTGTGCTCCTTTGTTTCTGGAGTACCTCTGATCCTCTGCGGCCGCTTAGCTCCAATTAGAGCATCCCACCAGCCTGGCCTCTAACACAAACACACACACACACACACAACACACACACACACACACAAATGCTTAGCCCCAGCCTCCTCTCACACTGCCTCATTTCAGCCCTCAATCTGACTAATTACTTTGAACCTTGCATGCCCCATCTCTCCCTGCTTCCAAACACACACATACACCACCTGACTCCTTCCATTAGCCATAACCACAAATCCAAGTGCTTCTGTTTGTCAAATATTTCAAACCTGCAGTCCACTCGGATGAGTGTTACTCGTGCTCCATCAGTGTCCCGTCAATGTTATCGATTTCCACCGTATGCATCCTTCACATTCACTTCACATTCACTCCTGCTTCCAGTTTGAGCACCAGGCATCTATTCTGAGAGTTCAACATGTTAAAACATGCAACAGACATGGTGATAATTGTTTCAACTGAGCAAAATCTTCCAGTGAGATGGAACATTTATTTTGACTCAATTTTCACCCTGAATAATAACAGGTTTATTTAAAGACACTGAAGTGTAGATCCCCTGCAAGCTGTCAGCTCAAGTGTGTTAAAAATTGCACATCTCATTTGGAGCCTTGGTTTAAAATTTTACAAAATTCTGCAAATGCACTTCACTTTGTCCTGTTATTTTGAAATTCACTAGCAGATTAGGAAGAGAAAAACTGAAACACAGTTAGCATTACACATAGTATTTTCCAGCAAATTACTTTTTTACAAAAAAATTTATTGTTTACAAAAAAAAGTTTAGTATTGTTATTGAAATATGATTGGATATAATATATCTTTGTTATATATATCATTTTAGTTTAGAAAAAAAATCTTAAATATTAAGGAGAAACCTGATATATCCCAGAAATACTGTATCTATAAAATTTTGATTTGTTGAAGGACAAATACAGTATTTTTTCTCTCCTCACATCAAATTCTCTATCTTATTTGACATATCATGATTGTCACAATTCGTGTTTGCCTTGAGAGTAAGGGGTGGAGTTTTCTCCCTCTGAAGCAAATATCTCTCTCTCTGTCAGAGGACATGAGTATCACCCAGTCCAATTTCTGTTCCTGTCACCTTCTCTAAGGAGAACCTCGACACCACATCACCTTTTTTTAGCGGCTTCACGGCCAGGCAGCACTGCGTGTGTCAGGCTGCTGAGCTCAGGCTTGGCTCACCCAGACGACGCTTGCTACGTTTAGATATGAAAAACGTGTCTGAAAACGACGGTTGTGTTTCGTAGCTGAGATATTTTAGAGGATATGGATTCAGGTAATGTTTGAATTATGATTTAACTGGTAAAAATGTATGTATTGTCCATGTCTGTTCAATTTTGCTGAGAGTTCTGTAAAATTTTCAGTGCTAATATCAAGGTCAAAAATACGATTACTAATAACTATTATGCTGATTTTGATGGTACTATATGATGACTTTTAACAGGTGTTTTTTCTGTTTTACTCTAAGGAAAGCCTCATTATTTGTGGGGAAAATGAAATGAATGTGGCAAATGAGGTGAATCCTTGAGCAAATATCGAACTCGGTGGGAGGCTCTCCTCGTGGCCAGTTCCAAACGAAGGTGACATTGAACGAGACACTTCAGCTCTTTACTGATCATTAACATTACTGACGATTCTCTCTATCTCATTTGCGTAGTGCAGTCACTGACGGTTGGCTGGAGGGGGACTGAGCAATGGTGAAGATCGAGTTGTATGACGGTTGGCTGTAGGGTGGCCTTTGCTGTGTTTGATCGCAGTCGGAGCTCTCGAGCACGATGAGGAAGACCGCTGTGGTCCATCTGGCCTGGTCTTTAATCAGTGCTTCCCTTCAGAGAGGAGGCCACACTTTCACTGTGCTGACCAGGCCAGCTTTTGCTTAGAGCAACCACAAAATGAATGTAGATTAATTCATTATATTATCCACTCCTCTGCAGCAACGAATATCTATAGAGGATTTCAATTAGTCTGTAGTGAATTTTAATAATGGTGTATTTTGTGACTAATTATGTATGTTTTAAGTTAAAAAAAAAGAAAAAAACGTTGGCATATCTTTGTTCAGATGTGTCATAGTTTCTTAACTATATATCTTACACTGTTTAAATAATGCGCACACATACACACGCACACACACATACAATTATTTATACCCAATAGGTCCGTTTTTGTAACTCTAGTCCCCTTACATGCTAAACTAAAATTGTACCTCTATACTAACAAATCTACATGTCTTTGATATTCATGATAAATGGCAATCATGTAGTAGTTTTTCAAAGCTGCACTGACAGAATTTTATTCCGAGCAACTACTATGAGTTATCTGAAAAAAGTATGTCATTTTTGGCTCATTGATATTGTATGTACAACTCATATCTCTGGGGTAAAATCGCACAGAAATGTGCCATCGATCTCTCTCTTTTCCTTTCCTCGTTCCCCCTGTTCCCCCACCTATCTTTGCTTGTTTGGAGATACTTCATCACTTTGTTTCTCTGAGCCCTGGGAAAAACATTGTCAGTATTTCTGCACCACTCCCCTCCATCTATGCTGCCTTTCTCCCAGAATTCATGGTGCCTTAGTCAGAGCAAAAGAGAGCAAAACGAGAGAAAGGAAAAGATTCAAAAAGAGAAAAGATACAAGAGCTCTTAGCTGTAGACGGAAGGAATGCCTTAAGAAGCAATTAGCATATGTAACGGGGTTATTTCAGTGAGTTTGTATTGATGTTTTTGAACAGGCTCCATGGCAGAGCATTTAATGCTGAACACTGCTGTTAGAGAGAATGCATTATTAATGTGAGGGGAAACTAACGGGGACCAGCAGCTCCTCGGGGCTGTGAAAAGGACGGTTGGCGTCTCTGAGGAAGCAACACCACGCCTCAAAGGTCTTCCTCGGTAATGCACACATGCCAGGCATCTATCATTTATTCATGACAGTCAGGCGCCTCCAACTCCCTCGAACAATTAATGAATCAATGAAATGTATGGGCTCAGGAACTATCAATTCGGGGAAACAGCGCAGTTCGTCAATGTGTCAGCTTTTGGGCACAGACTATAATTCAGTCAGAGAGCACATTTATCACTTTAGATACAGCCTGCGTGTCATAGCAACGTGAATAATCCTACTACAAAATGGCCGCCCGATTCTGATGGATGATTGGACTTCTTTAATAACAACCGGTCGGGGTGTGACTGCTGTTCTTAATATATTTAACATGCAGTCCAACAAAATGGATGGAATGTTTCAAGGAGTCTCTGGAATCTGTTTTCCTGTGAATTAACAGCAGCATGTTTTGTTCAATCTGAGGGAACATATCTTGTCCAAGTGGTCAGTTTAAATTTGAATCGAGTTCATTTTAAAAGATAGTAGGCTGTACAATTCGACAACTAATGCGCTCGAGCTGTAAAAATAAACGTGTGCAAAGAGAAAGAGAGAAGGAGAAAAAGAGTAAAATTGATGAATGACTGGTGCTGCATTCTACACTACAGTGCCTTCGCAATTCCAGTTCAATTAACAAAACCATTAATTATAGTACTTAAGCAAGCCGGGGTAAACCAGACAAGCGAGCATTCATGCACTTAACACACATTCCTGCGTAAGCCTTTAGCGTTTCTCTTTTAAAAATCGCTCCATCATCATTCCTGAAATACTGAATCATTAAAATGTCTATTTCTTTTTCTGGAAGAGTAAAACAGCCCAGGTGCTGAAAAAAACATGAACTATTTTCTGCATTTGGAAATACTGTGGATTTTAGTATGCGTTCTCGGTAACAGTCTTGAGTGCCGGCTCAGTCATAGAAATTACTTTTCCTTTGTAATCTTTTCCCCTTTTCTGCTCTTTCTTTTATTTTGTATCTTTTTATGGCTTTACTTTAATAGTCTCACTTGAAACACAAAGCTCCCGCTGTTCACTGAATCCTCAGTTTTGATGTTCTTTTCCCCTGCAGAAATCACAGCCCTGAAATTCCAGATGAAGACTAGACCTTTATTCTGTACGCGGAGAGAGGTATGTGAACGTGTTTTTCTTTTGGGACCATCATTGCCAGCACTCGCCCCCTGCTGCTGAAATCACAGGCTTTTTACTTCCAGGTCATGGTGCCTGTATCACTCACTCTGACCCCTCTCTTCGCTGACTCTTTTCAAAGAGAAAAAGGGGAGAGCTTTCAAGACCTCCAATCTGCTGCTCTCTTCATCAACACCCAGTCCCTGTGAAATCATCAAAAAGTAAAGACAGTGAAAAAAAACATCCCATCTTTCCATACTGACTCAAGGCTCAGAGATTCAGTAATAACTGTCGTCCCTGGAGGAAGAGTCTTCCACTACATAGGCACAGGGGCCAGATGTCACCTGTCCTCCAAGGCGAGTGGAGCACTGGTGGGGCTAAGACTCAACCGAGGCAGGCTGCCCTGGTTCTCTCTCTGCCTGGCTGGAGACACCTGCTCCTCGCCTCACTGGCGACGACCCCCAGTGGAGCTTTTTTCATCTGCTTTCACATGCACAAGCATCCTGAAGCGCTGCGGATGTGCTAGTGGATATACGTAAGTGAGGTGTGCTGTTTGTGTGTCATGTTTAGGTGAGATATACACCCAAATGCACTCTTGTGATGACAGTACAAACTTAATTTCATTACATTTGTTTCCTAATGAGCACTCATCCTATTTTCCCTGCTTAACATGCTTATGCCCGAAAACACAAAACTGCCAGCGTTTATGGCTCTGCAGCCAGATTGCTTCAGCTAATGCATCCTTACACACGTTTCATAGGATATCTAGGGTCTCCTGTGTGTTTTAGCTTGGGTTTGCCCCTTTAGTTAGATCTAAACTCAGTAGTCAACTGGGCCATTATTGCAGTCAAACTAATCCTGAGCAATAGCAGGCTATTTCATATTAGGAACATTATTATAGAATAGAATAAATCAGAATTATAAAATTAAAATGTGGATTTTTTCTGATGGACACACAATGATCTTGAGGATAATTTCCCGTTGTTCTATACAATAGATATAGAATATCAATATCAGTTGGTGGATACATTTATCCTGAGTGTACTGTACTGTTGTTTTATATAAAAAAAATTCAAAGATAGATAGATAGTAAACATTGTCTCTGTTAATGCCACTTATATTGTGGTACAGAGACAAAAATGATCTAATAGCAGTTGCATTTTCTTTAATTTTTCTTTCTTTCTTTTTCTTTTTTTTTTCTTACAGACGATAAATCATTTTTTACAGACAATGTTTATCATCATCCATCAGATTACTTCAATACAACAACCACTATTTTTACTTTCACACAATTCAGAATATGTTGTTTGGTTACTTTTAATTTCTTTATGCAATCCATATGAGCTCAAAGTGTAACCATAATGCTCACACAGTATTTGGATGCAGTTCTGTGCAACATTTGGCATATGTCTATTAAAAACAGGTGGTCCTGCATCGCTAGTTTTCGAAACAGGAGTCTCTGTTTCTGCACTCTATCATTTACGCACACACACACACGAGTCTGAGCAGTGCAAGGTGGCTAATTCTCTCCTGAATGTGTGTGCAGTGACCGTTGAGTGACCCACAGGTTAAATAGCTCATTCTTGCGGCCTTTTCTTCCAAAATGGCAAAGTGCTCTGACAATAGCGGCGGACTCTGTCTGAAGCTGCAGGGCTCTGGGCTCCAGATCTTTCTGTGTGATGGTTCTGCCATTTCCACACTATTAAAGAATCAAGGACTGAGACTGTCCTTATGTGTCGGAAATTAAATCTGGATAGTAATAATAATGATGTGAAACACTTAAAATTCTCAGCAGCAAGAATAAAGTTCTAGTGTCATATTGGGTTTAACACAGTTGCTTTTGTGGCAGGCTAAATATACACAGAAGTATAAAGGTATTGATGTCAGAATTCTGAGATGAACACTAATAAGGAGAGACGTCCTACTAGAAGGAGAAAAAGGTTCTTATATTTGAACAGGAAGTTGATCCACTGCAATCTACTGCCATTGTGTTGAGAGATGTGAATCTTTTCACAGTTGATGAGTCTGCTTTACTTGCTGCTCGGCTGCTCTTGTAGAGGATTCACACACGCGCGCACACGCTAGCTATGGCTTTGTGCGGGGGTAGAATGCTGCACCTGTTCTCAGTACAGTTAGGCTGGGGTTGAGCAGCACAAATGAACTAATTTTCAGGGCTACACTGAACAGAGAACACTGCAATCACAGCAGGAGGAGCCTGTCAAGCCGGCAGATGGGCAGAGCTAATCATTGTTGTGAAATAGAGATGACCCTGCCTATCTCTCGCACTGCCAACAGACATTTGCCAATCGCTCTTCAATTCCCTCTCCTCTCCTCCTCATCTCTGTTTGTTTCTCGGCTCCCTCCAACGAATTTAGAAGCGAACGTAACCTCCAAAAATGGCTGAAAATGAAGTTAGAAAGCTAGCATGCCGGTGTTTGACATAGAGCAGCTGTAACCCGTGGACTGCTGGAGCGTGTGTGTGCACATGAACAGCATCTCCAATCAGCATTGGAAATTTTTAATCTAGCAAATCTGCATGTGTTTGGATTAATACCCATAACCCTACCAAGTCAGATGTATTTTTATCAGAACGCGACGTTTTTCTCGTAATTGTACTTTTGTGTTATTTCAGAGGTTTTCATCATTTGTGCTGAATGCTGAAAAATGTTTTATAATTGGAAATCACACCATATCCTGCTTAGTGCAATATCTCAAGTGGCAATGTGTCACGCTTAATTAAAAAAACACTGCGGTTATTAACTGTGATAGGAAATCATTTCAGTGTCTTCTGGATGTTCGAGAATCCATGAGTGTACCAAAATCAAGCATAACTACTGTTATGTACTGCATATGTTTTTCTACTTTTTATTAAATTCTTCGAGATTGTTTATAGGAATATGTTAAAGCATACTGATAAATAGTGATCTCTGAGTTAGTGATCCATTGCTTCTCATGATTGCGCATTACTTTTTTATGTCAGTTTATGTTTGTGTTTTCATTGCTTGATTAATTTACTTAATCATAAAATACAATCATTACTTTGATATATGAATACTACACATGCTGCACATATAGAAATCTAATTGAAAAAGCTGCATCCAGATGGAATGTTCTAGTCATTTTTCTTGGCAAAATGTCTGAAAGCAACCTAATGCATGTATAAAAAAAAAAAAAGAATAAAATCTCCCTCTCACAAAAAAATGCCTAATCAGACCTCTACCTCTTCCCTGTACAATGATTTAATGTATGCAAATTATCTGGCTTCAGTTAATGAAGGCACAATTAATTACTGTAACGATGGTCTTATTTAACCTGGTTAATTACAATCTGAAATGTGAGTTGTGTGTTTGCGGAGAAATGTAAGTAACAAATGCAGATTTTTTTCAAGAAGAAACAGTCTAGCAGAGATAAAGACATATTTTCCTGCTCCTAAACGAGTAAACAGCACAATTTATTATCCAAATGAAGCGGGGGAAAAAACAACTAAGAAGAAAATTGGCAAGGGTATATTTTATATCCAGAAATAAAACAAATAATCACATGTAATGTACAATGACTGTTATTTCATAACAGTAAAAAATAGATGAAATTATGCCAGACATAGCAACTGAAAAATTAATATATCAGTGTTTTATTCTATTATTTCCATCGTTAATATGAAAAGTGCAGAAGTAGAACATTTAAACTATTGACAGTCTCTCGAGGTGGAAAGATAAACAGAGAGAAACCACTTCTCATCAAACCATCTTTATCTTAAAAAAAGATTTCTACTTTTGTGAACTGATTCAGAGTTCAGGCCAATGTGAAAAATCTACAATAACACTTTGCGCAGTCACACGGTTTCCAACGACTAGTGACGCATACATACCGATGTCGCTAATTTTCATTACATATTAAATGATGCATAGATTTTCCGCTTTCCCAGGCCAAATAGTGACTGATTGCTGGATGACAGTGATTTTCCAGATTTACTTGTAAAATAATTGTAGTTCAAATGAGAATATTTGTGGTTGTGACTTTACATGTCTTGTTTCTTTTTTCTGTCGTCTTAGAGCTGGAGAATCACCAGGATGAATATGCAAAATGTTTCAAATCCCTGAGCTGCAAAGGATTTTAAGGCAAGTGTGTACACACACCTCAGAAAGGTTGCAAAGAAGGGTTTAAAAATCTGCTCTCTCTGCCTATGAACACCCAGCTGCATGCGATCGCAGTGTGTGTATGTATACTTGTGTGTGTGTGTGTGTGTGTGTGTGTGTGTGTGTGTGCACTGGCAGAGGAGCTCCAGTGCTGTCATTTTGAGTCTGATTTGTGTGAGAATGTGGTGCGGCTCCAGGCAGGCAGGCTGATCCTGTTTTGTGGAGACGAGGAACGAGAGCCCATCACAGATTAGACACCCACAGTTTTGTGTCGATTTAATGCACCAAGTCAGGGATTTATTCTTAACCGACCGGCTCTTACAGCACCAGCCAGCCAGCCAGGGCTTTCCCATACAGCCATCTCTCTTCCCCCCAAGACTGTAGTAGAAGATCAGAAATGACTAAATGAGATCAAAAGGATGGTTATCCACTTTCATAGCTCCAGACTAAAAACACCGTCATTATAATCAGGAAAAGCCTTAGCCAGCTGTTTATATACTAGTATGCTCAATTATGGCCACCTATCAGTGGAGAAAAAAAACAACTTAATTTTGATGTGCTACAAATGAAAAGAATTATAATAGAGCCACTCACATATTGTTTAACTTGAGGTAGTTTTGTAACTGTTTAGTATAAGACACATGCTTTTTATTTCACACGTTTCCAAGCACGTTTGTGCTAAAAGGCTGCAGAGCACCAACACAACACATTCGGAAAGTTGTTTGAAATTCAGAATGATGCCCGAAACAAAACGTATGTACAAAAATCTGTCCTTTAGCCATCTAACCTCACTATGCTCAAATGACTTTAAGCATACACACTCACACACATGCGGCGCACTTTCAATTTCAGGCATCAGTACACCACCGCACAAACACATTCCGAGCAGGAATACACAAACAATACACTTACACCAGCTGCTTTTTCTCACGCAATCTGTCTCTCTCTTTCTCTTTCTCTCTGGCTAACTGATAGAAAGATCTAGTCGGAGTGGGCGGCCGTATCATCACACAATGAGGAATGAAAATATTGGCTAATTCAAGCCTAAGGGCTACACACATTCACCTAAATGAAGTTAGTATTCTTATTCTACTGTGCCGTCTATTTTCTCATTCATTTGTCTGACGGATCCATCTATCCTCTTACCCCCAGTGCCCTGGCCCCCAGTTGACTGGATGGATCTCGGGGGAAAAGCAGCGAGCCCATGCCTGGGAAGGAGCCTTCCACCTGGGCTACTGTCGAGTTCTGTGAACACCTTACCATCATCTTCAGACACTGCTTGTGATGTGCGCGTTTACAGGGAAGAGGAGAAAAGAAGAGAAGAGGAACAGAACAGAATGCTAGCCAAGGTGGTAACAAAATATACAGGCTAAAGAAAAAGCAAAAGGCGGAATGAAAAGAGAAAACTGGACTGCCACAGTGATAGAGAGCCGTGTTCTTATGTTCATATTCGTGCTATACACACACAAACACGCACGCACACAGTCAGTGCAAGCCCCAGATGGGCAAGTCATCAAGCAAGCTCAGCAGTTACAGTTATCTTGCTTTGAGTAAATGAGAAAATGAAATGATTGTGCGTGGGAGAGGGAGAGAGAGCGAGTCTAGTCTCTCATCCATTACAGTACGCCCGGAGAGCAAAGAGGTTCTGCCTTCAGCTAGCAGCTGTTTAACTGGACCTAAATGCTCAATCCCTGCACATTCATTTAGACCTGTCAGCTGCCACATTTAGAAGCATGGACACACTGATAAAACATAGAAATGTTATGCACGACGGAATAATGAACACACACTTAGAGAAGTGAGGTGATAGAACAAGAAAATCCAATTCCTTTACCTCATTGCTCAACAAAGCAGCATTCAGTGTTCGGCTGATTTCAAACATCTTGTTGGCGGTGTTTCGTTTCTTGACGCTTTTTTGTGGTTTTTTTTGGTGTTCTCGTGGCTCTACGGCTCCTTTCTTGCTACTGGAAATGGGAATCAGTCCCGAGAAAAATAGAAAGAAAAATGAACAGATTAAAAAAAAAGAAGAAAAGGAAGGAGAAATCCTCTATATGTGCTGTCTGGCTGGATGTATTTTCTCCTCTCTCGCGCCCGTGTTTTCTGGTGCACCTCTGTTAAATGTGGCGCTTGTGCCCTGGCTCACGCCGCACGACTGAAGAGTCAATATATTTTTTTTTTTAGCTCCCCAGAGTCAGCACATTAAAACAAGCAGTCAGTCTGCCGGGCTTCTTCCCTTATCTGTCCTCCACACACTCGCTCACACAATGCGTTCCGATCCTCACACTGCTCTCTAGCAGATTAGTTCGTCCCAAAACATAGCTCTAAGTATAAACTCTCTCTCTCTCTCTCTCTCTCTTTCTCTTTCTCTCTGTCTCTCTCTCTCGCTCTTTCTCTCTGTCTCTCCCTCCATCCCTCACCCTTTCTCTTTCTCTCTCCTTCCTTGCTCCCTCCCTTCCTCACACTCCCTCTCGTTCTATCTCTCTTTACCCCCACCCCACCCTCCACTCGCTCCCTCTCTCTATTTCTCAATCACGCTCTCCTGCAGTTACAGTTCACAGTGTTACCACAAGGTGGGAAGACTGTTCATAACAGACATGACACAGGCACATCTGCCTTTCCTGGCTCATCTTTTCCTCTCCGTTTGGCTTCACAGATCTCCTGCTGCTTGTGGGGAACACATGATCACTTTGGCACCCACTCACCTCCGTTCTCCTCTCTCTTGCCTCCCCCCGCGCCTCCATCGCCTTGTGACAGCCGCGTTTGATGTATGGGAACGGGGTAGATTTATAGACCAATAGCATTAAGAAAACTTTGACCAGTGGAATCTAGCTGGAGTAAACCCCCGATGAAATGTCGGCATATCACTCCCAGAGCATATTTATGAAATGGACAAGTCTCTTCCTCTGAAATGTTACTAGAGCAAGACGTTGGTGTAATTGTACATAATTCAATGCTTCGATTCAATGCTTTACATAGCCACATTGGCCCCAAAATGCATTTGGACACTTATGTATCAATGTAAATATATAAATGCCACTGTATTAGATAACAAAATACCATACCAAGTGGTTTTTATTTTAAAGACAGGACCATACTTTCTGGTTGTCAAATCAGAACAGACAGTAGAACATATCCATAGTTAATATGAAGAAATACACCTGTGGTTACTCTGCTAGTGGCACCTGTGTGAACTTATTTCATACTAATATTACCTGACCATGGTTAGTTCCGAAAGGACTAGCATCATTTATTCACATATGCTGCTTGGTTTGATACTTAATTTATAAATTTTAAATTTGGCTTAAGTGTTCAAATACCTTTTGGAGTCATTTATATGGACGAATGGGCATAATGCATGATTATTAAATTGCATAGACAATTGAATTGTGTTTTGTTGGCAACCAAACCCTTTAAATTAGTTTGAGAATGGCATAGAATAATAGATATTCTTACTCTTGTCCAACATTTTTGAGGTTATTTTTTTGTGCAGCATTTTTTGTAGATAAAGGCAGTAATCAAATTGCATTTAAAGGTGACATATGAAATTCTGACTTTTCCAGGTTTTAAGTGCTATAATCAGGTGCATCTACCAACCAAGGAAATGTGAAAAAGATGATTTTGCCTGGAGCTAGGAGCGGATTTTTTGAAAGTCGGGAGAGTTGAGGTTTTCACTCGCTCCGAGAGCGCTCCGCTACCACTTCGTCACGAACACAAATTATGCCAACTCGCACATTAAACATAATTAGTTAGCTTGACAGATATGTGGATCACACATGAAGGTTAAAATGGTGATGGACGAGTGCGGGAGGTTAAAGCATGTTGTAAATTGTACAGTTTGTAAATCTCCGCTCAAAACTAATGTGCTGCTACATTGCTGCACACGGACAGAACACACAAGCTCGCACGTAACGTACAGATTGCGCGCATACATTCAGGAATGAAGAAAATTTGGTCAACGCTGTCCTGTGATTTATTAGCTTAAAAACGGAAAAGTTACAGCATATTCTTTCTGTTTCTGAAGTAATACCCTCAGTTTCGCCATAGTAGAGACACGTTGCACAGACAAGTTAGCTAAGTGAGTTAAGCAGTCATTTAATATGGACTTGGGCTAATTGTAGTGTTAAATAAACCATGTTAAAACTATTCTTCTAGTTTTATGCATTTATTTTTCGTTTAATGTAATTTCTGAACAGAACTTGGATTTTTCAAGCATAGTGAAATAATTTAGCCGTGGAGCGGTGTTTCTGATCAGTGGAGAGGGAGCGGGAAATGGTGAACTCGGAGCAGAGCTGGAGCGGAGTGATTATTGAATGCTTGGAGCGCGGAGGGGAAATTGTTGCCGCTCACATACTCTGGTACCAGCTCTAATGCCATGCGAAAGTTTGAGCAAAACACACTTCTTTGACTGCACAGACGAGCACAGAACACTATTTAGAGTCCCAGCCTCAGAGGAGACAAGAGAGTAGTGGATTTATTCATTTATTTAATGTATATTGCTGCTGCCACACAGATCTAAAATAAACATGCGATTTATTTCCCAGATGTTTACCTTCACAGACATAACCGACTGTTTGAGAATGAATGAGAACTTAGTTTAGTACTCACATGCTGTGACAGCCGCTTTCTGTCCGTGCGCTCTGAAAACCGTATATCAGAAGTTTAAACTAATCTGGTTTAAAACGCATGATTTCAGCGCAAAAAAACGTGATAATCAGAACCAAAACAGATGCTTTAGCAGATACGAGCTGTAAAGGCGCAGCACTATTCTGGAAAAGGGGGCGGGAATCAGCAGCTCATTTGCATTTAAAGAAAAACAGCTGTTTCTGCTTCCTCTCAAAATAGGCAATTTCAAAATTATATAATAAATGATCTGTTGAGTATTTTGAGCTGAAACTTCACAGACACATTCTGAGGACACCAGAGACTTCAAATCATAATATATATTTTAACATATTTATATATATATAATATATATATATATATATATATTATAGTATATATACACTGGTGTTCAAAAGTGGGGCATCAGTAAGACTTGCAATGATTTTAAAGAAGACTCTTATGCTATCAATGCTGCGTGTATTTGATCAAAAATACAGAAAAAAACAGCAATATTGTAAAATATTATTACCATTTAAAATAATGGTTTTCTGTTTTAATATACTTTAAAATATTATTTATTTCTGTGATGCAAAACTGAAATTTCAGCATGATTAGTCCAGTCTTCAGTGTGACATGATCCTACAGAAATCATTCTAACATGCTGATTTATTATTAGAATTATCAATGCTGGCAACAGTTGTGCTGACAAATATTTTTTTGGAAACCAGCAAACTTTTTTCAGGATTATTTGAGGATAAAAAGTGAAAAAGACAGCATTATTCAAATTAAATCTTTACTGTCACTTTTGATCAATTAAACACATCCTTGCTGAATAAAAGTTTAATTTCTTTCAAAAAAAGAAAGAATAAAAATGTACTGACCCCAAACTTTTGAACGGTAGTGTAAATTGTTTAAAAATATTTATATTTTAAATAAATGCTCTTCTTTTTAACTTTTTATTCATCAAAGAATCAAAGAAAAAAAATATCACAGGTTCCAAAAAAATATTAAGCAGCACAACAGTTTCCAGCATTGATAATAAATCAGCGTATTAGAATGATTTCTGAAGAATCGTGTGACACTGAAGACTGGAGTAATGATGCTGAAAATTCAGCTTTGCATCACAGGAATAAATTAAGGAAGGAAATGTTATTTTACATCATAATAATATTTCACAATATTACACTTTTTACTGTGTTTTTGATCAAATAAATGCAGCCTGGATGAGCATAAGAAACTCCTTTAAAAACATTAAAAATAGTTCTGATCCCAAACGTTTGATCGGTAGTATATATATATATATTATAAGCCAACTGAATAAAGGGAGATGGAGAGAGCGTTGGAGAATGAGAGAGAATGCTACCATTTTTACGTCATAGAGGATGTGTATGTGTGCGTATGAGCCATTACTTAAAACTGTATCACATTTGGTTTATGCTATTATACAGTTTGTACCTCCACAGTGTCAACATTGCAACTTTTAATGCTAAATCCATTTAAAATAATATCATTAAAGGCAAATCTTATGAAGTTAAGAATCCACCTAGTATGTTGCATGCTACTAAGGGATCATGTAAAGAGCACTGTTTCTCACTCTCACTGTAATTATGTTATCGATGTTGCAGCATTTTCTATTTGTCAAGTACCGTAGCCTATTCTGGATTTTATCGTATACAACAAACCTGGTTAAAAATCGTTCAGAAGATGGTGTGTGTTCGTGCGCATGCATTGGGTTGGGCTGTCACTTGAATCATGGAGTCTACTGCTTGATTCTAGAAGTCATCTGCCTTTCATTCTCCCTCTTCTGTCCGCTGAGGTCCCAGGAGGATTCTGATTGCTGACTCAATAGTGACTCTATGTGTCTTTATAAAGCCTGTTCAGAGCATACCGCTTCTCCTGTGTGCTGTCTGTTCCATGCAGATGACCTGCCATTCACTGCAAGGGACTCATGCGTGGAGTCCCAACATGGTTCATCTAAAAAGGGTTTCCCTGTACACCACCAAAAACATGTTGGCCACGTTGGAAAGGCACACCCACACTCACAAACACTCTTACAGCACTAGCTTCAAATTGCCTTCAGCCCAAAACGAAAGTCTCATCTTTAATGTTTAACTCAATCCAGTTTTGCCATCCCAGTCATTGGCGTCACACTCGTCTTGCACGATTGTTAGCAGCAGAGTCGGTTATAATGGTGGGGTAAAACTTATTTTGATGTGGAAAAACATTGTGTCTCGTGGGACCCAATTAAAAAAAAATCAGAGGATCAAGAAGTGGACTATACTTCGCTTTTGTATTCTATGATTGATGGGTTCATTAAATCATCTGTTCACTTGGTAGACTGCATGACAGGACCAGCGTGCGGAGAAGAAATTCTGCTTTTGCAGGAATGTCATAATTGTCATAGGAATATCTGCTTTGATTCTGTTTCACCTAGAATTTTATTTTCTGCTTTTTGTTCACAGATCCATGCAGTCGGTGTGCACTTGTACATCACGTGCACCCTGAAGCATGCGCAGATGTCTGCAGACACAAAAAAACGAGGAGGGGATCATTTTGAACGATCTATATTTTTGTTGCCCGATTCTTAATACGAATTGACAGTCTCAATAAATAAACGGAGGCATGGAGCCAGATAATTGGAGATGTTAGAGAATGACATAGCATGAAGGACAGCTTTTCAATTTTCAGTTTGAAGGGTGTACCATGCAGCACAATTCCTCATTATTTAAAAACAATCCATCTGCCCTGGCTGCCCTGCTGGTTGTAGTTTGCCGTCGAATATGATCACGAGGAAAAAATCATTGCCAATTTTGTCTTATTAAAGATGACCCCCATTCTCTTCATCTGCTTCTGACACTCGCCACTCCGCTCATAAGCTGAAAATTAGTGGCTGAGGGCTCTATGCCTGTGTCCTCCTGAAACGCAAGTCATATGGTTGTTCATTTGCAGACTAATCAGAAAGCTGCACTATTAATGGAAAATGAATGAGTTCGGATTTGATTGTGGTTGATGGCATAGGCTTTGCTCCAATTGTCCTGGAATCCATATACTTTAATCAATCTATATTGAGAGACAACCAGTGTCGGTTGTGAGGGACATTGCAATTCTAAAATATGAGACACTTGAAGGGACCGGTTGATGACTGCAGTCTCTGTCCTCACAATATAAGAAAAAGAAATATCCGGTTCAAGGTACACTCTAAAAAATGCTGGGTTAAATACAACCCAGTGCTGGGTAAAATAGGGACAAACCCAGCAATTGGGCTGTTTTGACCCAGCGGTTGGGTTCAATGTTTAACCCAACCTTCTGGGTAGTAACCCAACCGCTGGGTCAAAACAACCTGATTGCTGGGTTTGTCCCTATTTTACCCAGCATTTTTTAGAGTGTAGCTATTGATAGTAATATTTTTCTTTTGTTCATATTTATATAAGGTCTAAATGATGAGCGCTTACCTACTTTATTTCTTATCCAGACTCTGAGTGTGAATTCCATTTGAAAGTGAGCATCACTCTATCCTAATCACTGCGAAGGGCAGAGCAACTGAAGTCTAATACTGTATGTGGCCATTTGAAACATCCTACACAAAGCCATACTTCAATGCCACTTTATTATGAATCTTAATGTTACCTGGATGACATACAGTAACCGCAAAGTTCATGTTTATAGATTATCATTGTTGTGGCAAATAAATGTTTGCATTAAATCATGTGTCATATAATAAACTTAAACATATATTTATTTTAAAATGGCTATTTGTGTGGTAAATGATAAAAACAACCATTACTGTTTAAAAAAAAATGTTTCAGAAATATTTCTGTTGGAATTAAATCCCATAATATAAGATATATTACCTCAAAATGAACTGTGAGGATGTGTCGCTCAATATCACATGATCGTAAATGATAACATTACTTTCTTGAAGTGACTACTGAAAGTACCCTTGGCTAAATGGTCCCTTGTGAAGGGATTCAGTTGCTCGGTTCATTTTGGAATGAACTTGGAAATAGCATCCACATCAATACTGCAGTCGAGACCTGAATAGGTTGAATCTGAGTTGAGATTGAGACCAGATGATGGTTGAATCCGAGTAAAGACCAAGTCCAAATGATCCAAAGTCAAGTCAATGACAAGACCAAGATCATGAAAATATGGTCTTTGGCTCAGACTCGATTTGAACTCATACTTCAATGCTGGTCGACATCTCTATAATTTTAAGATGAAATGAAATATTTGACAATGCACCTTTCGGTCCTGTTTTGTCGTGTTTCCCATTGGAGCAGGAAGGAAATAAATGTTTTTTCTGGCCAGTAGTCTGTAGGTATGTAGCAGGTATTATAAGTTTGATTGCACAGAAATATGTTTAATTCAGGATGAATATTTTTGAACTGTTTTCCCAGAAAAGACAATTTGTACATTTTACATTAAACGTATAGGAGATACGAATAGGTGGCAAATAGGTGGCTTCAAATAAATAGACATGGACCTACAGACACAAATCCCTTAATTTCTTTCTTTTTCATATTTGAACGCATAATATAGTCGATGTTATAGTGCATGTTGTATTAGCAGCTAATAAAGGGCTTCGTCTTTGTAAACATTGCTGACATTTCCTCTCCATTTGGACGCTTTATGCGGCTACATGGCATTATTTGGCGCGTTGTGGGAAGACATCCGTGTGGCTGGGGGAGCTGTGCGCTATTCGCGCGCTTACACCTGCTGGTTACGTCAAACCATTCGTCTCGCGCGGCAGCAAGCTGTCGTCTTGGAAACGCTCGTTCAGCGTCGCAAGCCTGTGTGAGGTTGTATGGAGGAACGATGGAAGAAAACAGCAGAGAACATCTCGACACTGGTGTGTAAAATGAAAACACATTAATACAGAGAAATTTGACAGTTTTCTGTTCACAGACGGTCGTTGGGTATGTAAAGTGAGCAAATTTCGCTGTTAGGCGCATGATATGAGCGCTTCGTTCATGTAAACAGAGTGACTGTTTGCTAACGTTAGCCGAATAAACCTTGTTTATGTAATACTTGCAGGCATTTAAAGTGTCAGAACATTACACATTGTCTACGTATCGCGATAAATATTAATTTAACATTGACTGCATAAGTCATTAAAAGCAACACCACGTGTGTTTGTAGTCCAGCCTTGTTAAGTGGACATTTTCATGTACGATGACTGACATATTTACACTTACTGGCTCTACTACATCTTTACGAAACTATACTAGATTTGCTATGAATTTATTAATTAAATATACTAGACATGTAATATTTATGCTAGCCTTACAAGTATTTACTAGCTGGACTACCCCTTACTACTTTAATGTTACTAGTATTTACACAAGCTATGTTACTAGTAATCTGATAAGACAACCAGTGGTGGAACTAGACTTTTATACATTGGGTGGCCACTGCTATTTCGGGGGTCCACACACACACTGTACTCATACAGTGGAAAGAATAAATGAAAGAATGAATTAGTGTTAAACAAAATATTTTCAGAAAATAAAGCTTAAGCACCAAAGAGATACGATACAGTAGCATGTGTCTGTTACATGAATTGCTGAGTTTATTTGCAAAAACATTGCTGAGTTTATATGCAAAAACATTAGCATTAAAAAAACAACAACAAAAAACACTGCAATTAGACATAGCAGGCATCAAGCAGACCTGGTTTTGAAAAGAAAAACGCAATTTTAGTGCCATCAATGTTACAAACTTATCCTAGGTATATTTAATACAACATAATTCTGCGGTTCTGGTGAGAACTGGCAAAATGTTTCACAAACTCATCCATGTTGAGGGAGCGTGCCCTCCTTGACTCAACACTGAGAATCCCAAGGTGACTTAACCTGTAATCAGCCATTGTTGTCCTAAGGTGGGTTTTGGTCAGTTTTAAAGCTGAGAAGCTTCTCTCAAAGACGCATTGCTGACTGGTGTAACAAGAGAAATCTTACAAAGTCGAAATAGCTCATGGAAGACCTCTTTACAAGGTTCCAGAAATACAACAAAATCAAGGAGATTAGACGGTCTGTCACTTCCACTTTTCTCTCTCCTCAAGAAGCCGCTTGGTTTGATGAACTTCATGTTTGAGGTCTTCTAAGTCTGACTCAACTGAGCAAAGGCAAATAGAGGCTCTTCATTCAAGAATGTTGAACTCTTTGGGTTGAGAGACTGGACCCCTTGCACAATTCTTTTTTGAAAAACGCTTCTGCTGTTCAGATGTGAGACTGTCAATCACCTGATAAAATATAGCTCTTTGAAAGCTCTCACCATCACTTTGGTCACTAATCTTCTGGCTTACAGTGCTCATCATTAATGAGTCATGAAGTCTTAAGCTTGTTTTAGGCTGTCTTTTACACACTGTTTGTACCCTTATTTTGAAGTGCTCCGCAATCTCTTCAACCTCTTGTCTTTCCATAGTTCTCAGACTCTCATCAGACTCTCGATGACCTCTTCAATTCAATTCAATTCAAGTTTATTTGTATAGCGCTTTTCACGGTACAAATCGTTGCAAAGCAGCTTTACAGAAAACTATGTTTCTAAAATATATTTAGTAGTAGCTTGTCAGGGGCCACTTGCGCTTTTAGGGGACAAACTTTTAAAATTAATTTGAACCTACTTTCAGTATTATTCATTCAGCCATTTTTCACCATGTCATTTATCACTGCAATCTCTAGAAGTAAGCTATAACAATTTAAACTCAAATTAATGTTTCATCATGTTTCATTTATCTGACAAATAATTTTGTATTGTAGTGTCAGTGGTATCATGCTTGTCATGTGACACGCAGCAGCCACAATAGCACTGTATAACTGATATAGGCTTATTTTTATTTATTTTCATTTTTATTCAAAATATTTCCAAACGTGTTAACTATATCATGAAATATCTAAATTCTCAAATATGTAAATGTAAATGTAAAAAGTAAATGCATTTTGCACCTTTATAGATTGTTAGTTGATCTATAATGGACGATGGGCAAAGTAGGCAAGGCAAGGCAGGCAAGTTTATTTATATAGCACATTTCATACACAGTGGTAATTCAAAATGCTTTACATAAAAGAAATGAAGAAATAATAAAAAAATTATCACAACAATAAAACAAGGAATTAAAAACTTTGAAAATGATTAAAAAAAATTGATTTAAGAGATTTAAATTGAATTTAAGAAAACGATTATACATAAAACATAGTGCAATCAGTTCGGACATCGCAAAGTGCTCATTCAATAAATGCACAGCTAAACATGAGTTTTGAGTCTGCATTTAAATGTGACTAATGTTTTAGCCATCTGATCTCTTCTGGAAGCTGATTACAACTGCGGGCAGCATAATAACTAAAAGCTGACTCCGCTTGTTTTGTGTGAACCCTTGGTATTTCTAACTGACTCGATCCTAATGATCTGAGTTGTCTGTTAGGTTTATAATCAGTGAACATATCTGCTATGTATTTAGGTCCTAGGCCATTGAGTGATTTATAAACGAGGAAAAGTACTTTAAAATCAATCCTAAATTAAACTGGAGACAGTGTGTAAGGGCCTGAGGACTGGTGTGATATGCTCAGATTTTCTGCTTCTAGTCAGAATCCTGGCAGCAGCGTACTGTATGAGCTGCAGCTGTCTAATGGTCTTACTTGTGAAGGCCGGTGAGAAGACCATTACAATAACCCACCTTGCTCGCGAGAAAGGCATGAACAAGATTCTCTAAGTCTTGACTGGAAACAAAACATATAACTCTTGCAATGTATTTTAGATGATAGTATGCTGATTTAGTTACTGCTTAAGTAGCATAAATAGTGTAATCTATTAGCTATGCAAAAAACCCTCTTTTTACTTAAAGGGGGTCATATGATGCGATTTAAATTTTTCCTTTCTCTTTGGAGTGTTACAAGCTCTTGGTGCATAAAGAAGATCTGTAAAGTTGCAAAGACTAAAGTCTCAAAAAAAAAGATATTCTTTATCAAAGTTAAAACTCTGCCACACCCCCCTAAAACTGCTCGTTCTAACACACCCCCACATATCTACATCACTATGTGGGAAGATTGCATAACGCCGCCCAAATGTTCACAAAAAAGAAAGAAGGCGTAACTTTTATTCTCACTGTAGTATTGTTGTTGCCGCCGCCATGTCGTGAAGGCGCTGTGTGCTTCGTTGTGAAAGCAAAACTACTTTGTTTGGTCTTCCAAAAGAGGACGATATCCGCTTCGTCATGCCTAGAGCTGATCCGTGCTGGTCGCTGAGGGAATACATCAACTTTCACTGTGGACAAAGCGGAGTCCAGCCTGGGTTCCGTCACATGTGGTTGCCGCTCATTCGTCGCATCCGCCGGGCGCGCCGTTCTCGACCCCGCCGCCTCAGCTCACTCTATCCCGGCCTCAGCGCACGCTAAGCCGGGGCTTCGGCTCACGCTAGCCCGGCCTCAGCTCACTCTAGCCCGGCCTCAGCTCACTCTATCCCGGCCTCAGCGCACGCTAAGCAGGGGCTTCCCTTCACGCTAGGCCGCTGTGTTTTTCGTTGTGAAAGCAAAACTACTTTGTTTGGTCTTCCAAAAGAGGACACGACTACAAATCAGTGGTTAAGTTGTATTTACAACACTGTTCCAGAACAGTTTAACCCAAATATCCAGATGTGTGCAGCACATTTTATGGAGGACTGTTTCCTGATCCTGGAAGAGTAGACTACAATGCCGGCAGTTCTGACTCACGTAAGTACGTTTTCATTTAAAGGATTTGCCACTGATGATTCAAACGCGAGTTTTGGGCAGTAGAGTAGCACTTGTTGTTTGTCATTTCTCTGATCACAAATGCAGACAGAGTTTTATGTTTACGCGGCGCGATGCAATGCAACGTGTAAAAAGACAGTATAAGTCATTATAATCAGTAATTATGTCCCCACTGGATGCAACAAATGCCTCGTTTGTAATGGGTTTTAATGTTTTTGACTCATCGCTCCGGCCGGACAAGGCATCAACAGTATGTGAGGGGCGTAACATTTCCGTCTCACAGGTATTCGGCCAATCACAGCACACCTCGCTTTTTCAGACCGATGAGAGTTTTGTAAAAATCGACGCGTTTCAAAAAGGCGGGGCATAGAGGAGAAACAATAATGTAAAGTATGTGGAAAATAATGTGTTGTTTTAACTTTAAACTGCATAAACACATTTCATTACACCAAATACACCAAATAATGTTCTTTTTAGCAACATCATATGACCCCTTTAAGTACCAGATGTATGCCATAAAATATTTTTAATACGACTGACTTTGTATTTAATGTGAATTTAATAAAAACATTGTAAGTTACAAATTATAACACTTTCATGGTACAGAAATAGAGCAAAGAACATTTACATTTTCAAAAACAATATCACTGACTTCAGTCTAGCCAGAGTTCAGGCACTCTCAAAAACTTCCATCAAAATCACTGAAGCGGTTTACACTATGAAATGAATATCTTACTTACATTCGTACGCACATCTGCACTTTGTTGTTTATGATGAGAAAATTAGCCAGAGAGCAGAATTAAGTCAGCAAGTGCGCGCACTGTACAAAACACCGGCGTTTCGGCGATGACTCATCTGAACGCCTCTGATTGGCCGCTGCATTTATAAGCTCAACAGAAACGTGTGTGATTGATTTTAATGTGCAGCGCTGTAAAAACGTGTCTGGCTCTGTGCCAGTAGCAGCTGGTGATGTTTTACTTTTTCCATTATTGCCACCCACAGGACAAACTGCGCATTGCTCCCAAAGTTGTTTTGTGTGATACGATTCCAAATTTAGAACCGCCCCTGCTTGTAGCAAAATTTGGTAGTTTATGTTGTTTCAGGGTTAGCATCATCAGAGGTTCTCTGAGGGGTTTGCATCATCTCTTCTCAGGTGTTCGGTCATCTCAGGTCTTTGTAAGGGCTGGATCCAGACTGAAGCTTGTGTAATTTCTTGTTACCACGGGATGTCAATCAGAAACAGTGGCAGAAACAGAGAAACAAATAGAGACATAATTAGCATAGCTGCTGTTCCAACCAAGCAAAAATGATTTGTTCAACCCAAGCTAAGGAATAATAATGTGCATTTGATCAGATATAACTGCAGTACAAGATTATGAGATGTATTATTTGAATGCTAGTCCAAAGAGATGTCTTTTGTGAGTAATAATATTTCATAACTGATAAGGAACTTAATAGGTAGCCAGTGCAGAGACTGTAAATTGGGGTAATATGTCATGATTTTCTTGACCTGGTAAGGATAGCCGCTGCATTTTGGACTACCTGTAGCTTGTTTATTGACCTCTCTGTGCTATATTTTGAGTGGCAGTTAACAGTAGCACATCGGCAATAGTTTTAATGTGACAGTTTTCCTCCACTTTCTTTTTCCATTCCTCATTAATGAGATCCAGCATTGATAAGTTGCTGTTGATAGCACTTTTATGCTGATTCCAAGCATACATACCATTGATATGATGCTCTGCCTTTGAATGGAGCTTAAACACAGAATCTTTAAACAGTGCCTTTTTCCAGTTAGAAAATCCTGACTGGGATGTGAAGGCAGATTCAGGTGTATTGAGCAAAGAAAAATGCCTACAGGCAAAACAATAAGATGAATCTTGACTGACAGAATATTCAAGCCATGAATTGTCCTTATACCAGCAGCTGTTGAAAGCCCTTTTCCTAGTACCGTGCTGAGTTCTGGGAAATGTTTTCAAACATGGCTGTACAGGACCCTCTTCTCTGGATCTTGAGATGTCTGAAATGCAAAATAAATAATATTATAATAAAATTAATAGTATAATGTTAAATATGTCATATCTATATGGAAATGTACAATTAAGGAATCCACAAATTAGCTAACTGACAGCTGCTAACTAAAATGTGTAGTCTAAAGTATAGGTCTGGCCTACCACTGGGTCCTTTTGGAATAGCAAATCTGGTGCTTGATGCAGTTGGAAGGGGCTCAGTGACATCTTCTGTCATCTCTCGCTCACTGTCTTGCTCAGAGCCGGAGGTCTCTGTGTCATCCCATGATACATCTATTTATAACACAAGATCCATTAGTGGTTCCCAAAGAATAGTAAAAAAAAACACACAATGACCGTCAGTGGGAACCCAAAATTATTTCATTACCAACATGATTCACAATAACTTGTTGTGAGTAAATGACAGGATTTTGATTTTTAGGTGAACTGTCCCTTTAATCTGACAAAATCATCTGTTAAAAGCTGAAGTTCAACTTAAATTCTGAAATTGCATGTGATTGCTGAGTAGATGCTCTGACCTGCTGGTGGACCTGAAGTCTGACCACACTGACTCTGACTAGTCTCAGGTATGGCGCTGCTCTGGGATCCAGTGCAAGGTGTGGGGTCTGTTTGAATCTGATCTGCTTCTTTAAAAAGAAGTCTGATATCTCACCCTTTCTTTTCATGTTAATTGACCCTGTGCAAAAATATGACAGTCTGGTTAAATCTGATCATCCAGTTACAAACATTTTTATCTTAATTAAAAATCCCCATTATCATACCTGTACATTAAAATCAACAACCATCCTAAATTGCCCTAATCTGAAGTAAATAACTAAGCTGGCTTCTCTCGTCCTTGGGTCGTCCTCGATTTGAAAATTGCTTGCGCTGCCGTTGAAACCCAAAATAAACATATTTCGACAAATGAGATGTCAATCAGCATCAGCAACTGCCAGTAGGCAATAAAATGTTGGGGTGGCACCCGGGGTGGCCAATCGGATGTCAGAGGTGTCAAGTACCACCCCGGACACCCCTCTGGTTCCGCCACTGAAGACAACCGCCTTTATGTGAGAATTTTCTGAATTCAACTCCTTATTATATATATTCATCGCACTATATTAGAGTATAATTATATATATCATATATATTATATACTGTTATCGAATACATGTCTGAGTGCTGTTCATACTGCATAAAAGATCGTCTTTTGAGTCATTCTACGACGAAATAATGATAGGTGGAGTACATTTTGGAAATCCACTTTTCTTTTTTGTGTTTAATAGTTTTTGCTTTTATTATTTTTTAGATTTTGCTTCTGTTGTCATATTTCAACTCATGTTTGTGTACAATTGTTCAGACTCAATTAAGTTTAAGAACTTAGGTGTTGGCATTGTTTTCTGTCATGCACACAGACCACAACCCTTTTTAAATGGCAAGGTTTAGAATGCTGTGTTACGTAATAGTGATATAACTATTGCCAAGGAATTTTGAAGTCAGCAACAGGCAGACTATCATTGCTGAAAATGTTATTTCCTTTGTGTTCTTAGAGATTGGAAACTGCATATATGTACTTCTAAATTTTGTGTGGCAGATAATGAAACGGGGGGAGAGGATGGTCTGGTGGGGAATGTGAACAAACTGATGGTCACCCCTCCAGGATACACTGGACCACCCAAGAAAGGTCATATCGTCTTCGACGCCTGCTTTGAGAGTGGTGAGAGATCAGAGTATTTGTATTTTTTTTGCCCCCTTTTCATGCTGTTATGTGTACACTACGGATTCATGAACAACTATATAGATATAAAATATAATATATATTATATATATATATAAATATAAATATATTATACTGTATATAATATACTGTATAAATATAGCAGTAAAGCCATTAGATGATTTTTTGAAATTTGTTCCCCCCTAGAACACAAAAACACAACACGGGGGGGGGTGTCCCATCTTTCCAATTAATGTTGGTCAAACTACAGTCCGCACCAACACGTCCTATGATTAGTGCTGAGATTACTGAAGTTGATATGACTAAAGCAATGTTGAAAGCACAGCAGAATTTACACTTTTTGAAGTGATCAGAAACCTATGTTTTGGGGATGATTAACCTATGTACATTTCAGTTTAGTGTTAGCAAATTGCTGATAACATTTAAAAAAATAAAAGTACATACTTTATTCTTAAAAATCAACTTTAAATATTGATTGTTTATAAAGGTAAAGGAATTGGCAACCAACATTTTATCAGCAATTTACTAACACTAAATTTCCATTATAATCTTGTGCTGAGTTTCATGAGTACAAACATATTAACTTGAGCATGTAATGCTGACTTGTTCATGATATCTAATTTATCTAGTGTATAAACAGAATATCAATTAAAAAAGCAACTTAGTTAAGCAATATGTTAACATGGCAGTTAATTAAAGATTTAGAAGGATGTATATGGTGAACAGCTAGAATAACCGTCCATGTCAGAAAGCTAGATTCCTCTACAATGTGATACACCCTACACACATTCCCCGGAGAAGCCTTACACTCTGAACTCACCCACACAAATCTCTTTCTTGTTTTTACAAAAATCATTGTCAGTTTCTTTTGTTTAACCATACTATTTTAGCATATGGCAGCACAGCCTGAGAAAGACTATTGTGTGAGCGGGGATTTTGATTGATAATTATCTCCCTTTTAAACGGAGGGGGTAAAAATGGAAGCGTTTCATTTGAAAGTGACTGCTCTTGTCGGTCTACCTCGCTGAAAACTGTAATTAAAGCAAGTTATGATATTTTGAAGAATGCTTTGAGTTAAATGGCCTTTGTTTGGCACTTTTTGCCAGTCTCAATGAACAATGATGTAATGAAAATAAAGTGCTTTTGCAGTGACAAGGTCAAGTGGGCAGCTGAGAGCAGCTTTGGGCCAGATTGACAGTGAATCAGTATGGCTGTAACAGGCACAATATCATTCTTTGCTGGGAGATTAGGTTCAGGGTCTCCAGCAGATGAGACTCAGCTTTCATATTTTTGACAGCCAACCAATTCTCCCCTCTGCGGGGAGAGAGCTCGCCTGTGGCTAGACTCCCTGTGCTATCGCTATTATAATATTAACTAACCTTCAAAAATTATGAAGCTCGAACGCAACGTTTTTGTTTTTGCCCCCTTTTTTCATGAGCTGAACTTAAAGATCTAAGATTTTTTTTATGTACACAAAAGGCCTGTTTCTCTCAAATTTTGTTCACAAATCTGTTTAAATCTGTGTTATTGAGCACTTCTCCTTTGCTGAGATAATCTATCCACCTCACAGGTGTGGTATATCAAGTTGCTGATTAGACAGCATGATTATTGCTCAAGTGTGCCTTAGGCTGGCCACAATAAAAGGCCACTCTAAAAAGTTTTATCACACAGCACAATGCCACAGATGTCGCACATTTTGAGGGAGCGTGCAATTGGCATGATGACTGCAGGAATGTCCACCAGAGCTGCCCGTGAATTGAATGTTCATTTTCTCTACCATAAGCCGTCTCCAAAGTCGTTTCAGAGAATTTGGCAGTACATCCAATTGGCCTCACAACCGCAGACCACGTGTAGCTACACCAGCCCAGGACCTCCACATCCATCCATCTTCACCTCCAAGATCGTCTGAGCCCAGCCACTCACGTAACCGCTGCTCTGTCTGCAACCATCGGTTTCATAACCAAAAATTTCGTGCACAAACCAAAACCGGCTACAGGTAGCCTCATGTGCAAATGCTCGACGTCCCTGTCGATCGGGGTCTACGAACCTGACTGCAGTTCGTCGTCAGTAACCGACATTGGAGATTGGGAAAATGCTCACCTTCGATTCGCATCTGGCACTTTGGAGAGTGTGTTTGTCGCGGATTCACGGATAACTCCCGTTTATCACTGTAGCCGTGCAGATGGGGGCAGCCAGCGGTATTGCGTCGTGTCGTGGTTAGCGCAATGGTTTGCTGATGTTTACCGTTGTGGATCGAGTGGCCCATGGGTGGCAGTGGGGTATTATGGTATGGGCAGGGGTATGTATGGACACGAACACGTTCTATTATTTATGGCATTTGAAAGCACAATATACCTGTGTGACGAATTCCTGAGGCCCATTGTTGTGCCTTTCATCCACGACCATCACCTCATGTTGGAGCCTTATAATGCACGGCCCCATGGTGCAAGGATCTGTACACAATTCCTGGAAAACATCCCAGTTATTGCATGGCCAGCATACACACGGGACATGTCATCCATTGAGCATGTTTGTGATGCTCTGAATCAGCGTATACGACAGCGTGTTCCAGTTCATGCCAATATCCAGCAACTTCGCACAGCCATTGAAGAGGAGTAGATCCAACATTCCACAGGCCACAATCAACAAACCTGATCAACAACGCAGTGATTCAAGGGATATGTGTTGTCAGCTAGCGATGAGGCAAATGGAGTAGTCACACCTGAATACTGCATCTGTACTTTTCCGTGACCCCCCCAATACAGTAAACCTGCATACAGTTTTAGAGTGCCTTTATTGTGGCCCAAGTCCTAAGGCACACCTGTGCATAATCATGCTGTCTAACCAGCATCTTGATATGCCACATCTGTGAGGTGGATGGATTGTCTCGGCAAAGGAGAAGTGCTCACTAACACAGATTTAGACCGATTTGTGAAAAAAATTTGAGAGAAATAGGCCTTTTGTATACACTCTTAGATGTTTGAGTTCAGCTCATGAAAAAAAGGGGCAAAAACAAAAGTGTTGCTGGTTGTTCGGCTTTCTGGACCTCGCTTTAGAATTTCAGTAAAGTCTATTCTATCTGTGTGCACGCACAATGTGTCGGTGAGAGACAGAGAATCATTGATAATATAGATTAGAGAGATATATATATTAAGTATATAAATTTTTTTTTTTGGTCTTGGAAATATTCTGTAATAGTAAAATTTTTAGGTGGAGCGAGTCTTTCTGGTATTATCAGGTAGTTGCTCGTGATCAATCAATTCCAGAATAATATGATAAATCAGTAAGGAGGGGGGTGGGGGGGGTTAAGGTTCTGAGCAACTCTACCAGACCTAAAAATAAACACTGTTCACATTGTGCTTTAGGAGTTGACCCATCTGTCATCATAGAGATGTTTATTACTGTTATCAAAACAATGACATTCCTCATAAGGATGTTGACGGTAGTCTAGGGGTGGGTGATGGCAAAGATATCAGTAGGTGTATTTAGCAGTAGCATTCAAGAAATTGCTTGAACAAATATAAAAATAAAACACCATATATACGTCACTGTATAAATTATACATTGATTCTTATTAAAGCAACTGTATTAAAGTTATTCAGTCAAGAATAGTGAATTTCTCTTTGCGTTTTGTTGTTTTATTAACATTAAAGGGGTCATATTGAGAAATCAACTTTTACTTGAGCTTTTTATATATAAGAGGTCATCGTACTAAAAGAATATCCTGTAAGTTTCAGAACTGAAAACGTCCTTGTTACTGAAATAAAAGCTTTTATTGACACCAGGCCCAGTGAACGCCAGATCCTGGAATGTGCCTACCTATGACGTAATAGATAGTTTAAACACCGCCTCCACAGAAGAATATCAACACTTAATTCTGTAGCCCCGCCCACTGATTCGCGCATGACATTGTAGGAAAATAACATAAGTGACACTAAACCGGATCAAGCAAAAAGATCGCAAGAACACAGTCACTGCATAACCTTCCTTCGGATTCAAATATTAGGAATGCGTGGTTGAATTTTATTTTTAATAAAGTTCCAGCTCACGTGAGTAAAACATTGAACGTTTGTTCGTTTCATTTCACCGCGGATTCCTTTGTAAACAAGACACAGGTCGATGCTGGATTTGCAGAGAGACTGAGATTAAAAAGCAATGCTGTGACGGCTATATTGAATCTGACAGGAATGGTGCAGTACACTTATGTGAGTAAAAAATATTTGTACTATGTGTCACTATTGCTTTGTGCGAGATCGCTTGATATGTCCTGATTATGTGTACGTGTCTAAAGTCACAGAAGGCTCCAACTATGAAGGACGTAGCTTGTCAAACAGACACACAGAAAGTTAGTTTACTATGCAAAACCGTTATCCAATCATAGCAGTTGGCGTATATTTCCAAATCTTCAATGTGGGCACGCTTTTACCAAGCGTTTCTCGAGCCGGCCTCAAAACCATTGTAGAAAATAGCCTATTACTAAAACCACGCGAACATCATAAGTGGACCTCAGACAACAGTATAAATTTATTTTCATGACCCCTTTAAGGAATAGTTCACCCCAAAATAAAAATTCTGTCATAATTTTCTCACTCTCAAGTTGGTTTTAAGAACCGCCTCATTGATTTTTCTTTCTTCTGTTGAACATAAAAATTATTTTGAAGAATGTGTGTAACAAACCCATAGTATTTTTCATCCCTAATCCATAGTATTTTTTTTCCTACAGTCATGGCCAAAAGTTTTGGCAGTGACATAAATTTTGTGTTTTGCAAAGTTTGCTGCTTCAGTATTTGTAGATTATTTTTCCACTTGTTTCTATGGTATGCTGAAAAATAATGATAATCATATCATAAGTTTAAAGGCTTTTATTGGCAAAAAAGATATAATGAGTCAATATTTACAGTGTTGACCCTTCACTGTTCTTCATAACCTCTGCAATTTGCTCTGGCATGCTGGACATTAGCTTCTGGACCAAATCCTGACTGATGGTGATCCATTCTTTCCTTATTAGTTCTCGGAGTTGATCACATTTTGTGGGCTTCTGCTTGTCCACTCGCCTTTTGAGGACTGACCACAGATTCTCTATGGGATTGAGATCCGGGGAGTTGCCTGGCCACAGATCCAAAATTTCAATGTAATGATCTTCGAGCCACTTCTTTATCACTCAAGCTTTGTGACATTGTGCTCCATCATGCTATAAAATGCACGGATCATCACCAAATTGATCACGGATGGTTGGAAGTCGCTCTTGCTGGACGTTTTGATACCATTCTTTATTCACAGCAGTGTTTTGGGCAGAATTATGAGAGAGCCCACTCCTTGGTTGAAAAGCAACCCCACACATGGATGGTCTCAGGATGCTTCACTGTTGGTACAACACAGGACTCATGGTAGCGTTCACCTTTTCTTCTCCGAACAATCGATTTTCCAGATGTCCCAAACAGTCGGAAGGGAGCTTCATCAGAGAAAATAACTTTGCACCAGTCTTCTGCTGTCCAATCCTTGTACTTCCTGCAGAATTTCAGTCTGTCCTTGACGTTTTCCTTGGAGATAAGTGCTTCTTTGCTGCCTTCAAAAGTGCCACCAGGCCGTGTCCAAAGGTCTTGGCCTCCTGTTGCGTGCAGTATGCTCTCCCCAACCTTCGGCCATTCCTGATGCTCTGCATTGCTGGTGACATGATTCCGTATCTGACTCCTCAGGAGGAGACAGTCCTTGCTCTTGCTTGACACTCTGGGACGTCCTGAAGACTTTCTCACTGCAGTCGAACCTCTCTCCTTGAAGTTCTTGATGATCCGGTAAATGGTTCTTTCAGGTGCAATATTCTTTGTTGCAATTTCCTTGCATGTGAGGCCATTTTGATGCAAAGCAATGATGGCTGCACGTGTTTCTTTGGAGCTAACCATTGCTAACAAGAACACAATGATTGGAAGTGCTTCTTTCCTCCTTTTATAGCAATCAGTCTGCTCTTACTATCTAATTAGTATGATAGTGATTTTATCTGACTAGTACTCATTCACACTTTCAAATGTGCTGCTGATATGATTTGTCAATTAATGTTAGCTGGTCATTTTGTGTCAGGATCAAAAAACAGTGAAATTTGTTTTTTTTTGCGAAAAGTTAATTTTTTGGCCAATGAAGCTTTTAGCAATTATTTAAAATGCATCTGATCACTTTACACAATAATCTAGAAACAATGTGAATGAACACCACAACAGCTTAAGCAGCAAACTTTGCAAAACAAAATTTGTCACTGCCAAAACTTTTGGCCATGACTGTACTATCAAAGTCAATGGGGACCAACAACTGTTTGGTACCCGCCATATTAGAAAATACTTATTTTGTGTTCCATAAGAATAATATACAGGGTTTGGGACAACATGTGAGTGAGTAAATAATGACAGAATTTTAATTTGAACTATTCATTTAATGACAAGCGGCAACATGTTTAGTACTATTAAGTCTGCTGTCGCTTTAAAGAAGGCTGCACTCTCCGTTTTTTTTTTCCCTCAACTGTTTACTAAAAATTGTGTTTTGTGACTGGGGTGGTGTGTTTTTGACAGTATTACCGCAATCAGATGCGAAAGATAACTTAGTCCAGTAATCAGGCATGTTTGACAGGCTTGTTAGCGTGCACAAGCTTCAGGTGTACGCGGTCAGAGGAAGCACATGTCAGAACAGCACGCCAATGAAATGTTTAGCCAGCAAGGCTTTATGGTGTGTGCACCAAAAGCTAAGCTAATATTTGCATAACGTTATCGCTCTAGATTACTCGGGGGATGTTTTTCATGTCACTTGAGCAAATAAAAAACATTGCATAATGCTCTCTTCCGTTTTCTGATACAACCGGACGTGGCAATAAGCTATTGACTGATTGGCTTGCGCGACAACACGTCTTGCGAATTTTCCACTCGAGTTGAAAATTTTCAATTTGCATGTAAGACGTGTTTAAGGTGTATATTGCGTGTTCACGGCAATCGCGTTGCTCGGTGAGAATTTGCCTCTATTCGGCTATTGACTTTGCATGTAATCTAGTCTCACAAATAATTAAATTCACTTTTGGTGTGCACACACTGAGTTAACATTTGATGTGAATGTATGTCGCGTTGTACAGTATATTGAGACAGAAATGCCAGAACTGCAACTGATAGAATGTGCTCTGCTACGATACTATATTTCTTCAAAAGCAGATTGTGGAGACATTTTAATTGTCAACTATCAAAAATCGTGATATAGCACACCCCTACGGTAATCTTGTTAGTGAGCAGAGAGTGGATGATGTTTTGTGGCAATAAAAGGACATGGAATATAAACATAAGTTACAGAGCCAAAGTCAATATAAATAAATAATCAGGACGTTTTATAAGTTTCTCTGTTTTCCCCTCTGACTGCCCCCGAGGACCCCGAGGCACTGATTAATGAACTTCCAGCCGCAAGACCAGGATCAGCAAACATGTATGACATTACCCCCATGTCTCTGGCTCTGCAAATTCTCTGAATGATTTATGGAATAGATATTAATCTGCTTCCAGTAAACGCATTATCCAAGTTGGAAAATGGAGAGGAATTGATGTTACAGCGCTAATGTCAAATTAATGTCCTGTTGCTGTTTCAGCAAAGCAACACTGCAGTGAAATTATGTTAACCACTTACACACTGACAAAAAGGAAGCGGCACTTTCTTGGCAACAGTCGGGGCTTTTGACGTAAGTGACTTTGAGAGCTGAAGCCCCTGTGTCAATTGAATGACTTAAGATGCAATAGTTCAGCAAAGTTTTCAGAGCTAGGCACATTTGGTCATTAATCAAACGCTCTTCTCTTTATGTTGAAGAAGATGTGGAAATGTAAAGGTTTGTGGCGATGTGGGCTCATTTGTCACAAAGCCACCTGTCAGCGAGTGATAACTTTTCACTGTTCGTGGCCTCTCCTTTGTTACGGTGAAAGTCAGCATGCACCTTCAAAATGGAAATTATGTTTAATACACAGTCAAAGGATAAAATATCCCCTCGGATAGCTCGTAAAAAATGAAAATTATTGTATATATGCATTAGATATCACTTGTTCAGATTGAGAAAAAAGTTAGACTAACCCTTTTTAATAAATAGCTGTGCAGCCAGTGTTAGCAATTTCAGTGTGTGTGTACAGTATAAACCAGTGTTGGCAAGTAACTAACTAGAACTAGTGATGCTACTAACTATGGCTGGGCGATATAGCTAAAAAGATTATCAACGATATAATGTTTCATATCATTTGGAATCTATAATTATTGAAATTTTTTATAACCTTTTTTAAAACAAAAAGCAATAGAATTAAAAAAAAAAAATTTATCCACTGTTTATAATTAACACAATTTATTGAGACAAAAAACAAATATTTTTTGTTTTAACAATCAAACACAATAAAAATTAAACAAATATCTAATTTCTAATGTTTTATATGCAGATTAAATAGGTCTTTATTGTATAGGTCTAATTGTCTCCCGAGGCCACAGGAGGGCACAATGATCATAATAATGCAGCACATTTAAATTGTCAACGCAAGGAAGTAACTCTATAAAAAAACTTGCATTACATCTAAATTAACTCATATAAATCAAACAATCTCGTAAATTGCATAAACAATTATGAAAAAAACAGCATCATGTATTTATGCATTGCTTCATCCAAAGAGGCCGAAGCTCCATTCACACAAGACTGATTTTAAAAAACATCTGAGCGGCCAGTGAAAAGGGAATAAACCTCACACATAGTGACTGTTTTCTAAAAGTTTAAACTGTTTTAACTTATGCGTTCTGTGTGAATGGCTTGGTTTTGGTTTTAACCCATTCAAGATCTTCTCTGCATTGAGCTTCTATATTTCTCTGATATTTTGAATGAATAATGCAGCAGCGGCACATCTCATGGGCTAGACTAAAAAAACATTAAAATGCAACAACATCACATCATTATCACCGCATCTTGTGCTCCACTGATGACGCTCCCTGACGCACACCTAACATTCAAATGCAAATGTTTATTTTAAATTTGACTAATATTCATTCTTTATTCACAATCTCCTCATCACAGGCAGGCACAGCACAGCACTCATTTCAGCATGTGTTCGTGTTTGTGTGTGGTGTCTGCGTCATTCATAATACGTGCCTATATCGTGCGCTATATCGAAATTTTTTCTGTCGATATCGAAGAAGGTGCACAGTCGATAAATATCGATACCGTTTTATCACCCAGGCCTACACACTAACTTAACTGCATTTTTTTTGTAGAATGGCATTTATTTCAGCTGTTTTTGAATTAGTGAATGTTTTAGTCATTCTAGTAAATCTAGTTCTAGGGAAACACATTGTTCAGGCAGATTAGTAATCAGTAAATTTTCAAATATAAAAAATGTAAAATTTCAAGCGCCAGCAAAACACAGTGTAAAGAAATACTCTTTGAGAGAAGCAGTCAATCAGCAGAAGTTAAAAGCAGCTCGTAAGTGTATATACTTGTCTCATTAGTGTGTAGTGCAGTTGTCATTGCTAGGAAACGCTTATTTTGTTTACTGTGTGGAGACATGCTAATATCGCGTTTGGTCTCGTACTGAATCGCGTATCTTGTCAGTGTCTGCGCTTGCCTGGCCATTTGTTGTGGAAAAAAATAAAGAAAAGTGTGTCCAGCTGAATTAATTTACTATTTTGTTAGACGAATATAAAAAGCTTACTATACCGCGGCAGCGGTCGCGGCATCCCTCGTGTGAAGCCCTCCTCGTGTGTAGACCGAAGAGTGTAAAGACCATCGACTCTACCATTCGACTGCACCGAGCAGGGACACCGGCAAGGTACATAAGTATCGCTTTTGAATCATTCTCTTTCCTACTACTTGTTCCACTTCTGTTTCAGTTTTTATAACCAATTCTTACTATGTGTTTCCAGATCCCTACTATCACTACCACTCGCAAACCATGCATCACACACTGTAGGCAGCGCAATCCTAACAACCTGCGCACTTTGCCTATGTCTATTAATGCACTACTTTCTTTTTCTATTGGCCTCTGGAATTGCCAGTCTGCTGTAAACAAAGCAGATTTTATTACTTCTATTACAAGTAATTCAAGACTAAACCTCATGGCCCTGACAGAGACGTGGATCAAACCAGAGGACAACGCTACACCTGCAGCACTCTCCAATAATTTATAATTTTCCCACAATCCCCATCTAACTGGAAGAGGTGGAGATACTGGTCTGCTTATCTCTAATAATTGGAAATGTAATCCTTTACCATCTCTGAGTATCAACAGCTCCTTTGAATCACATTCAGCCACTATTACCCACCCTCTTAAAATCCATTTTATAGTTGTTTATCGACCCCCAGGACCACTAGGTAACTTTGTGGAAGAATTAGATGTGCTGCTCTCAAACTTTCCTGAGGATGGTACTCCCCTAGTTATGCTTGGAGACGTCAACATCCACCTAGATAAACCTCAGGCTGCAGACTTCCACACTCTGCTTGCCTCTTTTGATCTCAAGCGAGTGTTAACTACGACTACTCACAAATCAGGCAACCAACTGGACCTTATTTACACACGACACTGCTCCACTGATCATGTGCTGGTTACTCCACTGCACACCTCGGATCACTTCCTCCTCACTCTTAACGTCAACATGGTTCCTGACACAACACATACCCCTACACATGTCATTTTGCGACATAACCTCCGCTCACTCTCACCCTCCCGGCTATCTGCTATGGTTTCATCTTTGCTTCCTTCTCCTGAACAGTTATCATCTCTTGATGCTAACAGTGCTACTGATACTTTCTGCTCCACTCTTACGTCTTGTTTAGACACTGTCTGCCCCTTGTCTTCCAAGCCATTCTGTACCACCCCTTCTGCCTCTTGGCTGTCTGATGTTCTCCGCGAACATCGTTCTAAGCTCAGAGCTGCAGAAAGAGTATGGCACAAATCACAAATCCTACTGACCTTAATGTATATCAGCTCGTACCACCTCTTCTGCCCCTTGGCTATCTGATGTTCTCCGTGAGCATCGTTCTAAGCTCAGAGCTGCAGAAAGAGTATGGCGCAAATCTCAAAATCCGACTGACCTTAATGTATATCGATCACTCCTCTCTTCATTCTCTGCTAACGTCTCCACCGCTAAAAGGACATACTATCACAACAAAATTAACAATTCGCCTAACTCTCGCATGCTCTTTAAAACATTTTTTAAATGCTCCTTTGTCCGCCTCATCAACTCTGAACAGTTGACGACTTGCCAACATTACTATGTAGCGAATCAGCTCAAAGGGGAAATATGAATAATTAATTATAACTAGTTATAATTAATTATAAATATTTAGATCCGCTGTAAGTATTTATTTTGACTCCGTGTCAACTGTCTGTCAATTCTAAGAATGTTAATTTCCTGGTTAATGAAAATAACTTTCTTACTGTACAATACTACTCAGAGCATGTAGCAAAAATCTGCATGATTAGGGACTCCAGTTATGAGCAAACGATGAACAACCTCAAGTGTGATACAAGTAAGACTTTATTAACTACATAAACACTTAAACTAGTCTAACATACACATACACACACGCATACAGTTGGCATAGGAAAAAGGGTTAAAGCTTAAGCAGTAAAGAGAAGAGAAATAAAAACATGAAGCTATGGTACAATTTGATATTCAGCAGATCTACAGCCTGAAGGAAACATCAGTTTCTTAGTTCAAACACACCTTTGTAAAAGGTGCAAATGATACTTAATGTATCAATTAATAAGACTAAGTTTGATACTTGTACGTCTCGCCTGTTTGAAAGAGAGTCCTAATGCACTTTGGGGCTCCAGTAGGTTGGCTGAAGTTAGGTGATGAGAAAAAACCATTTTGAGTCAGAGGATCTTGATGAATAGAAAGACTAGGCCGAGGCCTGGTGCAGACTTAAGAGTTGCAGAAGCGTTCCAGCTCACATCCTCATCTTCTCAGAATCTAACAGAAACGCAGACTGAAGGCGGGCCACTGATGTGAGGCCTTTATCTTCTATCGAGGTAATTTAGTGAGCCAATGAGGAATGGTAACTTTGGAGGGAAATTTTACGACTCTTTGTCTCTAGCATGGTGTTTTGCATATGATACTCAATTGAGTGTTCAAGAGAAGAATCTTCAAGATTCTTATAATAATAATGTGTTGCATAGGTATCAACATATAATAAACACTCTCATTTAGATCATCAGAAGACAAATTCATAGATACCAAACATGGTATATGTAAAGTTATATGAATGAGTGGTTTATCGTAAGCATGAATAAACATATATCAATACACAAAAAACCATATACAAGAACCAGCCAATATACACAATGACATAAGGATATGTGTGTTCATTCAAAGAAAGGTTTTCCTATGAATTAATTAGAGAAGAGTCCATTTTATGGGCATTATGTGTCTGTTTTAGAGAGACTTGAGTAAGAGCTGCTCTGCCCGCTCTGGAGCAACACTGCAAAAAATGTTCTCGCTAGACTTTGGTCTTGTTTCCAGCCAAATATCTAGGATTTTTAGACAGGTTAAAAATGCTTGTCTTGTTTTCAGAAAAAACAAAGTCGAATCAAGTGAGTTTTTGCTTGAAACAGCAAAAAATCTGCCAATGGGTAAGAAAAAATAATATTGTTTTCTGTTTGAAACAAGATTATTTTCTGACCCCATTGGCAGATATTTGCTGAATAGCGAGATTTTGGCTTGGGAAACAAGACCAAAAGATCCTAAGATAGAAAAGCATTTTTTGACAGTGAATTAAAATGTGTATCAGATGTTTGTCGTTGGTTGACATGAACAGAGGATTGTTCTGCCCTTTTGAGGGGTAGTGCATTTCGGTGGGAAGGAGTCCACATAGACCCTCCATAGTTGGCCCTTTGGTTGGTGAGGGGGTGTTAGATATTATTGTTAAATAGAACAAATCAGTCTGGTGTATGATTGGTCCACATGCTACATTAATTAATGAATTAAAATTACAAACCTCAGTGCACAATTTGCCACACCACAAACTGTCAAACACACCTTACCAGCAAACATACACTCATTTTCAACCTTCTCTCCACTCTCTGAGGCAGAACTCTCTAAACTCATCCTTTCCAATAATCCTACTACTTGTCCGCTTGATCCTATTCCATATCATCTCCTTCAAGCCATTTCTCCTGCCATTGTACATGCACTCACTCACATCATTAAACATCCCTTCACACTGGTGTTTTTCCCTCAACATTTAAACAGGCTTGTATAACCCCACTTCTTAAGAAACCCACTCTTAACCCAACTCTTTTAGAGAACTACAGACCGGTTTCCCTTCTACCTTTCATTGCAAAAACACTTGAAAGAGCTGTGTTCAACCAAGTCTCAGCCTTTCACACACAGAACAACCTCCTCGACAGCAACCAATCTGGCTTCAGAAGCGGCCATTCGACCGAGACTGCCTTGCTTTCAGTTGTTGAAGCCCTAAGGCTGGCAAGAGCGGATTCTAAATCTTCTGTACTTATTTTGCTGGATCGGTCTGCTGCTTTTGATACGGTGAACCACAAGATTCTCCTGTCAACCCTATTGGAAAATGGCATCTCAGGAACCGCACGCCAGTGGTTTGAGTCTTACCTCTCAGATAGGTCCTTCAAGGTATCTTGGAGAGGTGAGGTGTCCAAGTCGCAACATCTAGCTACTGGGGTGCCTCAGGGCTCAGTTCTTGGACCACTTCTCTTCTCTGTCTACATGGCATCACTAGGTTATGTCATTCAGAAACAAGGCTTTTCATATCACTGCTATGCTGATGACACTCAACTCTACATCTCATACCATCCTGATGATCCGACGATAGCTGCTCACATCTCAGCATGTCTAACAGACATTTCTTGTTGGATGACGGACCATCACCTTCAACTCAACCTGGCTAAGACAGAACTGCTTGTGGTTTCAACAAACCCATCACTTTATCAAAATTTCACCATCCAGTTAGGCTCATCAACCATAACTCCTTCAAAAACAGCTAGAAACCTTGGAGTTGTGATTGATGATAAGCTGAATTTTTCAGACTACATTGCTAAAACTGCCCGGTTTTGCAGATTTGCTTTATACAACATTAGGGAAGATCAGGCCCTTTCTTTCAGAACATGCAACACAACTCCTTGTTCAAGATCTTGTTCTGTCCAGGCTGGACTATTGCAGTGCTCTCTTGGCAGGTCTCCCTGCCAGTTCTATCAAACCTTTACAATTAATCAAAAATGCAGCTGCAAGATTAATCTTTAATGAGCCGAAAAAGAACGCATGTCACACCTCTGTTCATCAATTTGCACTGGCTACCAGTAGCTGCTCGCATTAAATTCAAGGCATTAATGTTGGCCTACAAAACCACCACTGGCTCTGCACCCATTTACCTAAATTCCTTACTTCAGAGTTATGTGCCCTCTAGAAACTTGCGTTCAGCAAGTGAACACCGCTTTATTGTGCCATCACAGAAAGGCACAAAATCACTTTCAAGGACTTTTTCATTAACTGTTCCCTCCTGATGGAATGATCTGCCCAACTCAATCAGAGCCATCTTCAAGAAACGACTAAAAACACATCTGTTCCACCTTTATTTGACCCTCTAACTCTAGCACTCTATATTCTATTTTAGTTCTACTTTTCTATATTTATCTTCTTTTTTTATTTAACATTTAATCTACATTTATCTATTACATTTTTCTATTTTTATCTAATTGTTTTTCTTTGTGTGTGTGTGTATGTATGTATGTATATATATATACATACAGTGGGGAAAAAAGTATTTATTCAGCCACCAATTGTGCAAGTTCTCCTACTTAAAAATATGAGAGAGGCCTGTAATTTTCATCAGAGGTATACCTCAACTATGAGAGACAAAAAAAGAAAAAAAAATCCAGAAAATCACATTGTAGGATTTTAAAGAATTAATTGGTAAATTCCTCGGTAAAATAAGTATTGGTCACCTACAAACAAGCAAGATTTCTCGCTCTCACAGACCTGTAACTTCTTCTTTAAGAGGATCCTCTGTCCTCCACTCGTTACTTGTATTAATGGCATCTGTTTGAACTCGTGATCAGTATAAAAGACACCTGTCCACAAACAGTCACACTCCAAACTCCACCAATGGCCAAGACCAAAGAGCTGTCAAAGGACACCAAAAAACAAAATTGTAGACCTGCACCAGGCTGGGAAGACTGAATCTGCAATAGGTAAGCAGCTTGGTGTGAAGAAATCAAATGTGAGAGCAATTATTAGAAAATGGAAGACAAAACAGACCACTGATAACCTCCCTCGATCTGGGGCTCCACGCAAGATATCACCCCGTGGGGTCAAAATGCTCACAAGAACTGTGAGCAAAAATCCCAAAACCACACGGGGGACCTAGTGAATGACATGCAGAGAGCTGGGACCAAAGTAACAAAAACTACCGTCAGTAACACACTGCGCCGCCAGGGAATCAAATCCTGCAGTGCCAGACGTGTCCCCCTGCTTAAGCCAGTCCATGTCCAGGCCGTCTGAAGTGTGCGAGAGAGCATTTGGATGATCCAGAAGAAGATTGGGAGAATGTCATATGGTCAGATTAAACCAAATAGAACTTTTTGTAAAAACTCAACTTGTCGTGTTTGGAGGACAAAGAATGCTGAGTTGCATCCAAAGAAAACCATACCTACTGTGAAGCATGGGGGTGGAAACATCATGCTTTGGGGCTGTTTTTTCTGCAAAGGGACCAGGACGACTGATCCGTGGAAACGAAAGAATGAATGGGGCCATGTATCGTGCGATTTTGATGTGAAAACATCCTTCCATCAGCAAGGGCATTGAAGAAACGTGGCTGGGTCTTTCAGCATGAAAATGATCCCAAACACACCACCCGGGCAAAGAAGGAATGGCTTCGTAAGAAGCATTTCAAGGTACTGGAGTGGCCTAGCCAGTCTCCAGATCTCAACCCCATAGAAAATCTTTGGAGGCAGTTGAAAATCTGTGTTGCACAGCAACAGCCCCAAAACATTATGCTCTAGAGGAGATCTGCATGGAGGAATGGGCCAAAATACCAGCAACAGGGTGTGAAGACTTACAGAAAAACGTTTGACCTCTGTCATTGCCAAAGGGTATATAACAAAGTATTGAGATGAAATTTGTTATTGACCAAATACTTATTTTCCACCATAATTTGCAAATAAATGCTTTAAAAATCCTACAATGTGATTTTCTGGCATTTTTTTTCTGGATTCTGTCTCTCACAGTTGAGGTGTACCTATGATGAAAATTACAGGCCTCTCTCATTTTTTAAGTGGGAGAACTTGCACAATTTGGTGGCTGACTAAATACTTTTTTTGCCCCACTGTATGTATATATACACATGGTACGTGTACAGCGTTAGGCTAACCGAGACTTGTCATTTGCACTAACATACTTGTTGCTCTTTTGTTAGTTTTGACTGCTGTTATTGTCCTCATTTGTAAGTCGCTTTGGATTAAAGCGTCTGCTACGTGTAATGTAAAATTACTCTGTTAATTATATATTTTTGGATAAGTAATCTGTTCATTATATGGATTAACCCTGATTAAAAAACAATGATTAGGATTATTTTAAAAGAAATAATGACTTTGAAATATGATTTAAAGGGTCATATGATGCTTTTTTAAAGATCATTATTTGGTGTAACAAAATATATACTGTACCACATATTGTAGTCCTCTAGGCCCGCCTCTCTCAAACGCTTCGTTTTCTACAAAGTCCTCCTTCCGACAAGCGCAGTTTGCTCTGATTGGCCAGTTGACCCAGTGCACTGTGATTGGCCGAATCACAGTGCACTGGGCACTCGTCGGAAATGTAACGCCCCTTAACAAAATCGCGAGCTTCAGCTTTCAAAGTAAATATAAAGACAGAGCCCGAAAGGGCAACAGAGTCACGTGAAAGACACCGTGATGAATATGTGTTTGCAGTACACAAGTCACGGTTAAGACAGCTGACTCCACTGTGATGTGCACTCTCTCTCCTCTCGCTCTCTTCTCTCTCTCTCTCTCTTCTCTCTCTCTCACACACACACACGCACACGCACGCACGCACGCACACACACGCTCTCTCTCTCTCTATCTCTCTCTCTCGATCTCTCTCTCTCTCTCTCTCTCTTTCTTTCTCTCTTTCTCTCTTTCTCTCTCCCTCTCCCTCTCTCTCTCGATTCAATTTTAAGTGTGCTTTATTGGCATGACAAAAATTATATATTTGTATTGCCAAAGCAATTGCAGCTGGACTGCTTACAAATAGTACACATGTATTAACTGAAAGAAAAATAATAATATAATAATATATAAAAAGTATTAAGAATGTAGTGCAAAATGAATTACTATGTAAGTATATAAACTAGAAATAAAAAATAAAATAAGGGATTAGACATATACAGAAGCAAAATATACATCTAAGTAACATAATACAGTAATATGGCATAATATAATCTACATGTGCTGAAAACATCAGATCAGGGCAGGTTGAGTGTTTTATTTTCTGTGGTGACAGGCAGACACATATAGAGCAGCAAACACACAGCAGTTCTTCTGTTCTCCTAACAGATACGCCACTTTCTCTTGGTCTGAGAGAGTTTGAAATGTCTGATGATCTGCTGTATTTTATCATAGAACACTGTCTGTATATCTGTGTTTTTGGGGCATTCTGTTAGGAAGTGCAGTTCTGTTTTCATCTGATTCAGATCACAGTGTGAACGCAGTCTCTGCTCTGGTGGCAGCCATGTTTTTCTGTGTCTGCCGTCTCTATCATCAGCTTGTGTCCGCAGAGTCTGTATCTGGTCAACGTGCTTCTCATTTTCTTATCTGACACTGTGTACAGATACTCTCCCATACTGTACTCTCTCTTTAGGGCCAGATAGCATTGCACTTTACTCTGCTGTTGTGTTTGGGTTTGCCAGTGAGTGATGTAGCTCTCTCTCTCTCTCTCGCTCGTGCACGCTCGCACACACACACACGACCGCTCTCTCTCTCTCTCTCTCTCTCACACGCACACACACACACAAACACAACACACCACACACACACACACACACAACACACACAAGATGCGCAAAACTCCGCATTTGAACAGTCAATAGCAAATACTTAAACTAATAACAATACAGTAGCTGATTCAGAAGTGCCAGATTGTCATAGCAAAGTCAGAATTACCTCTTCTCATAGGTTCACGAAACAGTCGTCCATAAAATGCATTGCTGTTCTGTTGTAAGTAATCTTAAAGATACCTAAATGCATCTACTTTCGGAAGGAAAAATAAAAAGTGATTTGCTTTCGCCTAGAAACACACATCGTCTCTCTGACATGGCTGCTTCAACCCTAACTGCAGTTACTGAAACCACGCCTTCTTTCTTTGCATGAACATTTGGGCGGCATTATGCTAATATTTCCACAAAGTGAGGTAGATATGTGGGGGCGTGTTAGAACGAGCCATTTTAGGGGGGCGTGGCAGAGTCTTAACTTTGATAAAGAATATCTCTTTGGTTTTGAGACTTTAGTCTTTGCAACTTCAGGGATCTTATCTATGCACAATCAGCTTGTAACACTACAAAGAGAAAGGAAAACTTGAAATCGCATCATATGACCCCTTTAAATAGCTCCACATGCCTGCCCACGTGTCTCCAAACAATGTATGAATTGAAGGCTATAAAAACAAATATAGTGCATATATCTATGTAGGCTGTGTTATACATTATATGCAAAAACTGCTTGCTTACCATTTTTAGCAAAAGTTAAAGTCACTATTTAAATTAAAAATGGTAATAAAACAAAAGCACAGAATAAATGTTAACTGATATGAGGAACTCCCACTTATCTGAACTTAAGTATATTACATTTACATTCATTAAGTCCATTTAAGTCCTTTTACTCTTACTGTTCTCATAAAAATACAATTACTTGTGTTACATGTAGAATTTTAAACCTGTGCTTAATGTCTAACAAGAAATATTTTAGCAAAATGTATTAATCCTATTCTATTGTGCTCTGTCTGTTTGACGTCGGCGTTTAACTGCTTTAAACAGCACAAGTATCTATCAAGCACCTGAAAGGACAATTCATTGTCTGTTATTTTCATTGCTTTTTGATTTTATCAATTCGTTTTTGGAATGCTTTTGACTCTATGTAAATTGTTTTATCCAGGATTGGTCATTCATTCATTTAACTGTTTTTTTGCAACCTCTTATTAATTGTAAATTACATAGATAGCTTATGTATTTTTTTTATTTATAAGGTAAAAAAAAAAAGCTTTTGTGTACTTTAGTTAGCTGCGTCATGTTTTTATCTTGTATTGTAGCTAATTACAATTATTGCAAAGCATTACCTTGAGTGTAGCTTAAGTACTTCAAATTATGATTAGCTTTGTAGCTTGGTAAGCAACAGTTTTAGAGTAGCTTCCCCATCACTGATATATACACTGTGGCTGCTATATACAAGCTTTCAATCCAGGATCACACCATCCAAGGAATTTCAAGCAAACGTGTCTTACTTAAAAGCCAAGATATCACTCAAGTTCCTTTTCTGTGCCAGAAAATGTGTTTCTTGTTTCTTTCTCTCTTTAGACAGCTGTCATGAATAATAATAATAAAAAAAGGCTCTTATCTTTAGTATCCGGGTAATAAATTCTAATTGGTTAATTAAAACAGACCATGGATATGTAAACTGTTTACTGAAGGCATAAAACACTTAATTTACATTTAGATGAGATGTAACTCATTTTCTTGTCAGCCATATGCAGATTAGGTCAGTGGTATATCTTTTCTTATGCATTTGGGCCTTCAGGTTTCTAATTCTCTCTCACTTCTGTGTCTCTGTCTTTTTTTGCATAACTTATTAAAATATCCCCCATTATGCACAGTTTGATAGTAAAAAACATAATGAATATTTCCTGAAGGCGTCATTAAAATGGTATTGATGGCTCTATAGATATAGTTACGTTTGCCGCATTATGTAAATTCCATAGATTCTTGAATTTATAAGAGCTTTAATGGTTATAATTAGCATTTTAATCATGTCATATTATCTGAGGTTTTTAATAAACTGATGTCGTTTTGTTTGTTTAGAAACATTTGTTTGTCTTTTTTTTTTTTTTTTGGAGCTGATTTTTTTATTTACTTTTTTATGATAACAGACATTGAGAGGATTGATGGTCTTGCATTAATCTATGGCCTCTGGATAAAAGCATTCAAATTTAGCATGCCAGAATCAAGAATAAAAGTAAATTTATTGTAAACCTTTTTGCATTTTGAACAAATCTTTTGAAGTGCACGTCATTTATTACCTCACACCCGCTATTTCATTCATGTAGATGTGCTCACATCAATTTCATAATTCATTCTGGGGGAAAATTATGTCAAAAATATTTCTCCACATGCTGATGCTTATCAGAGGCTCTGAGTGATACAACTTAGTGACTGTAGCTGCTGATTAAATCTGGTGCCAGCTAGAGGCAGAGGAAGAAGATGTGTGTGTTTCTAAACAAGTGCCTATATGCGTATGTGTGTCTACATAATGATTCAATTCCTACCAAGAGCAGAATATAACATCAGCCAATGACAATCCGAGACGTGCGGTACCCCCTAAGCATTTAACGGATTTGCACTGGGGATTTTAAATTATCCATTGTAATCATAATAGATGAAAAAAACTACTTCGATTCAGCGAACAAAAGAAATGTGTTCGGAGAGGGGATAAGGCCTCAGCCACACATTTGTTAATGAGGATAAACAGTAGGGAAAAATCTCTGCTGATGGGGCTTTAATTGTTTTGCGTTTTTTCCCCCCATTCAGTAGAGTTTTTCAGTCTGTTTTTATCTTCCCTCAAAAGTCCTCATGCTTCATGTCACTCGTGCAGAGTGCATCTAGTGGATGAATGATTACATTTAACACCCCAGAAAGACAAGAGGGGGATGAAGGGAGAGAAAAAAAAACTCAAGGAGCAAAGGGGTCAAAAAGCAGCCAGGCTTGCCAGCAGATATTATATACTTCAGATGCACCCTGAATCAAGATCCCCATTGATTAAAGAAGTGGAAACATTCTAACAATCAGGCTTTATGCTCTTCACAAGTGCCTGCATGAGACGGAAGGGCTTACAGGGAGGATGAAGGGTACTTAGACTGATATTAGGCTACTATAGATGTATTCCTGTCCTCAACAAAACATAACAACATGGGCAAGCATAAAAAGGAAAGTGGAAGGGATATTAGACACAGATTTTGTGCTTAGCGCTTAGAAAATGTAAGTTTTGCTTGTAAATACCTTGGTGTTTAGCAGAAGGCTACATTACTGTCCTGTGTCTCTCTATTTTGTCTTGAGGTTTTAAGGAGGATTGAATTGAATTGATTTGGGCTGTTTTCTGAGAATGACCCAGAGCAGGTTTCTGATTTATTGTTTTTATCAAGTGTTTTTGTCCTCCATCTTGCTAGTTGAAAGCTAGCCTGCTTGTCCTTAGTCAATTTCATAGCTTTATCTCTTTCATTCCTCTAACTGATACTCAGGCCTGTGGTGTTATACAGCTCTGACCCTGAAGAAAATATTGCTGCACTCAGAGACCATATGTGGAAGGGTTTTCACGCTCTCCCCCTCCTAAACCACAAGGTTAACAGCCTTGATTCTTGAGTTTTACTGTAACACATCCTTACTCATTGCGGCCCTTTACTCATATATCACTCGGTCAATGCACAAAGCCAAACGGCTGTAAAAATTTACAGTTATTTCACAAAGCGGTCTGAGCAGTTTGTTTTCTGTCTCAAAATAGTTTTTTCTTTTTCTAATTGAGCCACTAGATTATTGTGAAAATGACATGAAACAACAATTGCAAAGAATTAAGCTTCTATAATTTACTATATGTTTCTGAGTAAAATACAAATGTAAGTGTAGGACTATGGAAGTTATTTCTGCCACAAAAAATAAAATAAAAAAACTTTTCAGACAATTTTGACTTTTTCTCACAGTTTTGACTTCTCACAATTCTAAGTGTATACCTCGCACTTCTGAAAGAAAAACTCAGAATTTGTGAGATAAAATATTGCAATTACCTAGGGCTGGGCGATATGGCCAAAACAAATGATCACGATAACATTTTTCATATCAGTCGATATCGATAATTATCATGATCAATTTGAAATCTTTATTTCTTTCAAGTTTAAAGGCATATTTTTGCTCTTAACTGAAAGTTGTAGAAATCAGACTGTTAATTGTGGTTTTAAATGTCTCTTTATGGTCAGAACATGACAAACACTTCATGCTTTTGAATTCTTTACACTTTTCCAGTCATTCTTCCTTAACAAAATAAATATCAATATAGAAAAACTTATTTCTTAGTATCTGCATGTTCTAATGAGTGATATTGTGTCAAATCATCTGACTTGGATAATGTGTATATTCAGCACAGTTTGCAGTGCAGGCTGCAATGTTAATATTACTTTTTTTTCCTCTTAGAAATGCACATTTGACAGTTGCTTGAGTTGGACAATCGAAGCTTGATTAGGATGCAGATGTAAATTTTGTTAATATCAAAAACATTAACATCTGTAAAAATTGTAACAACCTAATTTTTATATGGTGAAATATAATTATTCTGACCGACTTTTATTAAAATTAACCGTTGGTCTTCCATAGTAGCATACATTTAGATCATGATAACCACAGTTAAAACCACACATATAGCACCTCAATACCATGGTAAAAATGTAATATGGCTTCTATGTATTTGTATGAAAAATACATTTAGTATAAATGCACAAATGGGCTGTAAATGAGCAATACTGTAATTATATTCCATTACTCGTTTAATATGTTTAATAGATATCTACATAATATAATATAATAAAATTTGATGTGAATATCCCACATTTCTGCCACAATGCCATGGTTCCGTGTTGCTACAATAAATCCATGATAAATGATGGCGATTTGTAGATTGAAAGTCTTCTGACTATATGGTTGCTCACGGTGTTTCTGCGGTTTGTCAGCACTGTTTCATCTGCCTTTAAACTAGTTTAAATCACTGAGTCATTTGTTTTTTTCTCTGAATTTAAGCGCTTCACACTGGATCTCACAACGCTGTTTAGTGTCACGTGATGAGACTCAAGAGCGAGTGAACGCATCTGCTCTTGTGAGCTTGCGCTGCCGTTTGAACTCTGAGCCGAGCAGATAAATGGTCCGTGTGACGCGCTTCAAATGAGTAGCGCTGTTTCCTTCCACTTTTGGCAGAAACATTATACATAAACATTATATCGAACATTTATCGAACTCTTCATATCGTTTTATCGAGGAAAAATTACATCATGATAATTATCGTTATTTATCGTATCTATCGTTTTTTATTCCGTGGCAGAAATAACCATTATAGGACTGTACTTAACCTATTTGATATTGGTTGCAAAATTATGTTATTTGTTAATATTATTTTTCATTGTCTTTGTGGCCTTTATGATGTCAGAAGTATGTCAAGGTTGTTTCAGAGGTGGTAAATCTTACTGAATTATGATAAAACAAGCATGTTTGTTGTTTAGAATTGCTGCATGGCGTGTTCTAAAAAGAAGTTAAACTTTTAAATGATGCATCGCTAGACCTTTTTTTTCCCTCTGGCCTGTGTCTCTCATTTTTCAACACATTTTTCCTACCCTTAGACCTGTTTTTTTGCAACTTAATTTAACATGAAAGAACAAGCACTTATATTTGCCCTTTGAACTTTGCATGTCTGTACCACATCCTACAGTCTTATGCACAAAGATGAACCGCAATAGCTGAACTATAATTTGAATTGGTCCTTACTCTTCTTGCCAGCATAGCAACTGTTTCTTAGAGCAGAAGTGCACAGTGGTCTGTGCACAGTCATGCTGTAATATTTTCCCACCCCTAGAGTGCTCAGTTATAGAGTGTGTGTCTGGGCTGTGGAACGAGCCGAGTGAGCAGATATCTCAGATGTGCACAAGCAAATGAAACAGGTGATAATCCTGCCTGACATTCCCACCATCAGCCTTGGTTATGTTTGATCAGAGCCCTGCTGCCTGGAGAGATCTGGAATGAAACATCAGCTCTTAGGCTATTGATGGCTGTTGAGATATCTGCATGGGAATGTCATGGAGTGCACGTGTGGTTGCGCATATTTTATTGACCTGTTCTTTGAGGTATTTCCTCTGGTATGTTGCTCTGTGAATTGCCAGAATGTGTTTTGGTGTGGTTATAGTACCTTATGCTCTTTTGGATGCTTTGAGGATCTTTGTTTTTATCTATTCTAAAGTATAAAATATAGTCTGAATCATATTCCCCTTTAAGTTCAGGCTATTTTTATAATTTGTTTTATTTCGTTGGACTAATTTAATTTCACCCACATTTATGCATTTGGCAGATGCTTTTATCTAAGGTAATGCACTCCCACGGTATCCAACAAGTTCATGTGTTCCATAGGTATTGAACCCATGCTCTAGGTGTTGCTAGCGCTATGTTCAGATCACTGAGGTGCATTCAAATTCATAAAACTGCATTCACACCAATCAAATGAGCCAAACTATTATCTTTTTATGGCAAAACACAAGTTAGCATAATTTTTTCACAGACAAGTCTTTGAATCTAGCAAGTCTTACTTTATGGTTAACGACCAATCCTTTTTCTGTCTGTTCTCCATTGAAGCATTGTGATTGCTAACGCATGTTCTCTATGCCGAGATTCCTTCAGAAAAACACAAAATACATTCTGTTACTGTATGTTTAGTTGGTTCAGTGCCATCAAATTAGATACAGCGAGGAACCAGTTTTCAAACCGTACAACACGTTCCCACTTTCAGCCACTCAGTTTAGAAACTAATTCCTTCCATGTGTTTTACTTGCGAAAGTGACACATACTTCAATTAGCACCCTTCACATGCTCCATTATAATGGGCGGTATGAAGACTAGCATAACACTCACAGGCTCAGCATTTTCTATTTTACAGTGATTAGCAGAAGGTTAACTTGAGCACAACTGCCTCTTCTTTAAAGCAAATGGAATCTGTGCGGTTTTAGCTGGACGCTGACCCCTATTAGGAGAGACTCCAATGAATGGCGGCTTTCCTGACTATCTGCACGGGGTCATGCCGTATGTTTGTGTTTTTCTCAATGAGCTCTTTAACCCACTCTCTAAGCCGCCACTCTTGTGTAGAGAGTGTTTAATATACTAGGTCAAGTGATCGAGTCAGTATCACTATGGGCTCTGTTCCACTTTGTGTAGTAAAATCATTTAAACTTGTTTCCACAGTTTGGGTTTTGTTTAAATACTTATAAGTAATATAAGGACCCATGGCTGCCTGTCGGGCCATTGTGTGCTGCGAAAGCTCTTGATCAAAAACATGCCATTTGTGTGCATTCAAAAGCAAAGTTCGGAAACAGCGCAACGAGCAGGGAATGGAGAGCGTCTCGCAGGTGAAAATGACTACACACAGAGCCATGTTGCGATACGTTGCCGCATGAACACGCTGCTCCACGATGATGGAGTAATCCATTTCCCCAGCAGCTCTCCTGATGCCATAAACACGGCGGACATGTCATTCCTCATTCTAGGCAAGGACATGCAGTTTGGGAAAACGCTGGAGATTTGTAACGCTTTAGCGCTTTTTGTTTTTCCCTTTTCTTATTTTACACTGCCTCTGTTTATATTGCTGATTTATTTAAAACATTTTCTTTGAGATGAAGTTCATTGATGTGTCAGGTTGCGTTTGATATCACACATTTGTATGCTCCGGGTATATTTGTAAACTGATGCATAAGAACAGAGAGGAATTTTAATGGAAATACCATCTGTTTGGATTCTGATAGCTCCTTGAGACTGAACCAAAACCTGTTCGTCAGGTTTTGCCACTGCTGAAATTTGCAGCATTTCGCATTCATGTACAGTACTACTCGAGGGTATATAAAGAATGTTTTGCAAGCAGATAACTGCTTCCTGTGTGCCGTTCTTAAACTTGTTGACTGTTATTCTACATCATTTGAGCACATTCCCCCCCTACAAAGATAAAAGCTCTGATTGTTGCTCTCTGCTGAGATTGTATTCAAACACTTCAGTGTTACGTAAAATCACAAAGTGCCGTAGTGCATCTAGATTTACTGTTTTGCAAGCATTCTCTGCTCTGTGATATCTCATGTGAGCACTGCATAGCATTTTAATTCACAGTGAACAGTATTGATCTGTAAAGGAGGTGATATTTATCATGTAGGAATATTATTCATTCTAAATTTGGCGTGGTAAATGGTCAAATTAATAGCAAAATCTATAGCCTTTCATCTGCTGCTGTAGGCTGTGAGGAGTGTGTCGGAGAAGATTTTTGTTGAAAAAGATTCTTTGAGAGAGTCTAAAAAGGCCATAGTCTAGTAGAAAACCAATTCAGTCTCTGAATCGGGAACATTTTAAGTGTGCAAATACTTTGCCCTTAATTAGAGCAAAAACTTTGCATCTGTCCTTTGAAGAGGGTTCAAGAAGCTTCCTTCCTCTTGGCAGCCACCACTGATTCCAGTGCCTCCTGCCATGCAGCCAAAATGACCATCCCTGCTTTATTTTTACCTTGAAATAAGAAACATTCAGAATGAATGTCAAATGTAGATCGAATCCCTCATTGGCCATGTTCACACAGCAGCAGAATACAGTAGTCAGTCCAGATTTATAGTGCTCAATATGGTTCCATTGATGCGTAGTTGGATTAAACCAGAGTGACAGCTATATTTTGTAAACAAATTGACACTCAACTACATTTTCAAAAAAGTATTTTTATCTCAAGTGCACCTAAAAAAAAAAACTGTATATAGATTGTATCTCTCTGAATGTAAATGATTTATCCAGCTTGTCTGTTCCTTTATCTGCTTTCAAATATTTTAATCAGGTTGTTTATTTTTAAACCAATTTTACCAGGAACTTACAGCTTTTACCTACTGTATGTATACGTATGTTTGGGCTGGGCGACATTAAGATATTATCGTATCGACGATGTCTCGTAAGTATCGCGATGTCGATGTCAACAGTCAGGTAACAGACAATTATCGACATTATCGGAAAAAAATGACAAATGATAAACCTAGTAAGTAGCAAAAAATAGTTTCCATAGTCACCATACATGTCTTTTTGCATGCAAGAATGAAATAATCTAGTAGGAAGGTTGGGAATCGAAAAAAGCAATTCCAATTTCAGAAATCAGATCAGATGCGTAAGGTCAGGAATCAAATTACTTGTTATAAAATTAAATTACATTACATTTCGATTCTGCTTCTCGATTTCTGTATGCGCATTTATTGTGATTTCAAAAGATTAATCTGCAAGAAGACGAAATGGAAGTCGCTTCTGCACTCGCGCTGTTTTCTATGCTGCATACACACAAAGCGCACGCACAAAAGCCGCCTCTTATATACGTGAACACTGGACTGAGCTCTCTTTCTCGCGTTCTCACACATTCTAATGTGTTTTTGAATATTTATTTAAACAGACTGTATAATGATGAAAAACCACAAACATGACAATACGCAAATTCCTTCAGCGCACATTTCAGTGCAATATTTGTTTTACAGATTTTTTTAAACAGTGTATACAGTATAATTATGTTTAATTAAGCTGAGATATAGCACTATAAATTCTTAATTCATTTGCAACAAAACTATAAAGTTTTGTTGCAAACGGATGTAGACATTAGTAGGCTTCTCAGCTCGCCCCTCAACATGCACGCGTTCGGAATTTCGGCAGCCCAACACTGAATTTTATATTTGCAGTATTATTGAAATTTATATGTATTTTCATTATTAAAATAAAAATTTTAAAAATTACAATACAAAAATGAAATTTAAATTACCCTGTTTCTAAATAAATAAAGCAGTTATTTTTATTTAGTTAAAAACGGGCCAAAAGATACCTCCGAACTAGGCTACCAGAAAGAAAAAAAAAAACCTTAAAGTTTTTGCTCAGAATTCTTTTTAATCCCTGCATGATTTTAGTCATAAATGATAAATATCAAATACGTTATAGCTTGACTACAAGTTTAAAAACAATGCTGCATTTGTTATAATTAAGGAAATTAAACTTACCATCATGAAATGTGTCTACACAGGCGATAATGCCAAAAAGAAAGAGAAACATCGGAAAATAGGCATATTTTATTCAAGACATTATTATGACATCAACATGCATTTATCATTCTTACAATCACCGCCAGAAGGTCCACCGTCACCATCATGAACTTAAAATTTGGTCGCATTTTTTACTTTTTGCTATACAACATGGGATTAATCAATGCATGCTGATAAACTTTTATCATAGTTTATAGTTATATGGAAACGAAAGTGGTTAACATCCAACCTGTTCTTTTATTTTTCAGTATTTGTGATTTGAATTTTGTGAACGGAGTTCCTCTTTTGACATGTTATAAACCGGGCTTCAGATGCTTTCACGTTCGAATTCACGATCTTGTTGTCACGTTTTACAAGAAAAGATAATTGTCTGATTTGCTTACATCTATACATATTTCACTTTTTAAGACTAAAATAAAAGATGGATTATTTGTTTTTCTTAATTAAAAAGCACAACAATAAAACAGTAAGATACAATGAGAAACTAGCTTACAAAACGTTTATTAACAAAAACTAATAAGATGAGGCATGGCACACACCACATGCTGTATTATATATGACTAATAAATTACAGAACGTTTAGGAAACACTGAGGAATCAAAAAAAAAAGAGAGAGCATCCATAGCATAACGTGAGGTAAACAGCAAAGATGACTAGCTTTTCAAAATGAAAACAGAAATAAAAGTAAAACTAAACTTACTGTCGGTGACAATGCTTGGATGCTTTTTTTCCCCACAAGAATACCAACAAGTTCACCTTCTCTGGTTTAACACTAGAACCGCCACTGGGTAAATTTTACCCGTGGCTGTTTTTAAAACGTACATAAAAGATTTTTAATAAAACATTCAAGTCTCCCAGTCACTGACTTTTACAAAAATTGTGTGATTTAAAATTCCCTGTTGTTAAAAACTGTTTAGATAAAACCAGATTAAAAAATGGGGCATTTATACCTATAAGCGCCAGCCCAGCGCGGGTCAAATTTACCGCTATATAATGCCTGTATGTTCGCTCTGTCATTTTCGTGCTGCTTATGTTTTAACATAGTACATTGCTAGGCAACACCTTTCACTCACTGAATTAGCAGTTATCAGTTTCAGAAATAAAAGAGTAAAAGAAGGCGATTTATGAATGCTGAAGAGGTATAACAAGCACTAAATGCCATGAGCGATGGAGAGTCTGATGGTAGGGACATCATTCAAGCTCCTGTCGCTCAGCCTCCCCCAAAAAAAAAAAAAAAATTCTGACGTGATCCAATAAAATCTATTTTAGACGTTTCTCCTCATGTTACTCATAATTGTTAAAATTTGGATTAATTATTTAATTTTTGCCATTTCTATCGTTTATTGTTCGCTTCTTGTTTATTGTAGTCTGCCTGTTTCCTGAAGAAAAAAAATCGATCTGATTTAATGAATAAAACTTTTTTTTTTTGATTACCCTAAGTTTATTGGTGTTCTTCTTGTATAATTCAAATTATAAATGATATAACTAAACAAAATAATAATTCATTAGGTGAAGCTGTGCGCTTGAATTTGTCATCGCATCATCCGATGCAACGTGGTGAATTATTATTGCTCATTAATGTCTATAGGCTATTTTAGTAATTTAAATAACACAGGTTTTCTTAATATATTGATTAATGACATTGTATTATAATAGCCTATTAAACTACCCAAATATGTATTTACTTCCTTCTAATTCTCGTTGTCATTGCAGGCTGGTTTAGCCTATATTCACCGTTAAGAAAAGTGATTAGTGTAGCGTGCTTAAAATAGTCTTGAACATAAAACAACAGGACAAAATATAGTTGATGACTATACACTTTCTTTGTGAGACCTTAGCATAATACAGTGAAATAACATGTTCTTCAGCCATTCACAGGGCTTAAAGTTCTCCGGCACCATGCCGGATCTCCGCCGTGCAGCGTTTGGCTGCGGAAAAAAATAATCCTACATTAAAAATTTTTTTTTTTTTGATATCCAATGGTATGAGAGGAGCACAGCTTTCACTCTCAACCAAACTAACATTACTAGCCAATCAGAATGTTTTGCTCTTATACATACGAGATGCGCATAATAGTATCCAGTTGCAGAGTCGCAGCCCTGATGAATGGAGAAGCGCGACAAAAAGCTGCGAGGCACAATGGTCACAGCTGTACACTATAACATAGAAAAACTAATTTAAAAGCAGCGGAGCTTTGTACACAGCTCAGAGTAATTATGTCATCTCCATAAGAACGATATGACTGCCAGAACAAATTTATAGGGATTTTTGAAAAGGTCCTGTTCACAAATGATCTCTTAATGGTAATTTACCGGTAATTTACCAGTAAAGACTGTAACGTGTGTGAAAGGGGCTAAACTCTTCCTCATCATATGCTGTTAATTTGATTCATCTGGGAAAATGATGTGCATATCTCACATATTTGTTACATTTAGTGGTTGACCGATATTGTTTTTTTTTTTTGACAGCTGATGCCGATATCTTGGACAGCAGGGTGGCCGATGGCCGATATAAAACCGATATAATTTTATTCATTTAAATATTTAAGAAATTTGAAATCATTTAAAAATGGATTAAAAAAATAAACGTGTAAAATAAACATAATTATACTCTAGAAGACAAAGTATTTTTCACAAAAATAAATATTTAATAAAAATATAATAAAAAAAGGAAGTAAACACTGTAACCAAAGTGCACTGATAAAAAAAAAAAGCCAATACAGTCCGCTATATCGCCCTTGGCGATATTCGGTCGCCCACTATTTGTAATGTAAATCAGTTATAACCTTTGCCAACACATGGATACATCAACCTATTTCTAAATATGCCATTTATTGTACATCGCGATTTCAAAATTAACGTTTCTGAGTTTGCATGTGGCCAAATATTAAAATTATATGGATGTAAACATAATTTAATCACGCTGTAAAGTGAAACGTCACCAGTCCGTTGGCGCCCTCTGCAGCTATTTGTTATAATACATAATGTATTTAAGTTGGTTATGTTCATATTATGCATAGGCATATTACATTGTGTATTTGAACTGTTTTGATATTTTATTTGAGCCAATTATTATTGCCTCATCGTTAGTTTATATATAAATAGTCATACTAAAGCCTGGTTTTCACTTAGGTTTATTTGTGTTACTAAAAATATCAGATTACTCATTTGTCAAAATAATCTGTAGATTACTTGAATACCAAAATAATCATTAGTTACAGCCATAGATTTGTTAAAATATTTTAAAATACAACTGCATTGTTTTACTTTTTGTAATTAAAAGACAAATATTTTGTCTTTGAAAATTTATTAAAAATAGTATTAAAATATTGTCTCTTTCTAGTGAACCAAGTATCTGTATCTCGTGAGCATTGTCACACCCCTAGTGTCGATAAGCGGTGATATAGCTCATAATTTTCCAAGTGTATGATATAGCTTTCATTCTTCAGGTCAACCATATATTCATGAAAAAAAATCAGTTTGAATAAGGAAAGCAATAACTTTGCCATAGTACCCTTTCAAATGTTAAAGTTGCCACAGTCTTTGCATGTGCTGCCCCCCGCCCCACCCCCCGGAAAAAGTTCAGTCTCAGGATTTTTTTTTGCTTTAACCCCTGCATTCAAAAACAGCTGTCATGTGCGTGGGTAAAATGTACCCGCTGGCGCTTTTAGGTATACAGCGACCCCTGGCAATTCTAGTGTTAAGAAGCGGTCATTTACTTTACTTTAGCTTGAAAACCATCCATCGTTTCCTCAATATTCGTGTCATTTTTGCTTCATGCTCTTGCTGACGCGGCGAGTATAAACCAGGCTCTACACTCGAAGTGCTGCGCAGTTCAAACGAGTAGCGCGGTTTCGTTATGCTTTCAGTTTCGTTTCCCGTTTGATGTTTCTCATATGCAACAGAAATGGCAGTGCTTATGAGTTGAACAACGCGGTTGTCGCGCTAGTGCGACCGCACACAAAATTTAGTCGCACAGGCAGAAAAAATGGTCGCAGTCTGGACCCCTGACTGGGACTAATGAAATTCAACATGGCGGAGCCTTAACATCTTTTCACCCCGTTTATTTTAATAAAACTTCTTACAATAGCCTATGTAGTGATGCGCATTGACAGGTGGGTAAATTTCCCTCTCAACCTCCAATGCATCGGTCGTCCCTTATTCTTGATCATACCTTTCGTAGTGCACTTTTAACCAGAGTCCTGCACACGGTTGGCTCCCCACCCCTACTGCGATGACCCTGCAGTAGACTTTTCCAGGAATTGAGAGCAGAGTGACCCCCCTCCAGTTATCACACTCCGCCAGGTTGCCTTTCTTCGGAATGCACACCACCTCACCATTCTTCCAATCCTCTGGTACGACGCCCGAGTTGCACAGACTGCACATCCAGGTGATCACACTCTCACCGCCAGCCTTCAGCATCTCGGCTGTTCTGCCGTCGTGCCCTGGAGACTTGTTGTTCTTGAGGCTGGAGATGGCCTTGCGGATTTCTTCCTCCGAGAAGTCAGATGTATCGATGGGTAGTACCTGAAGTGGGTCTTCCACAGTGACAGGGCATGCTGGTTCCGGTCTATTGAGGACCTCTTTGAAGTGTTCAGCCCACCTCGCCAACTTGTCCTCAACTCTGGAGAGTGGTGTGTCATCCTATGCTTTCACTGGTCCTGACCCTGTTTTCACCGTGCCGCAGATCTTCTTGGCGAATCTGGTAGACTGTGTGCATGTCATTACGACTAGCTGCTCTTTGGGCTTCCTCAACTTGTCTGTCCAGCCAGTCTCGCTTGTCCCTCTGTGCACTGCTTTTTACTGCCTTGTCCATCTTGATGTATTCCTGGTAGGCATCCTTGCCATTAGATGGACTAAACCTAAATTTAACAGTAAAGGCACATTTAAATATGTTCTTTTCATTTATGAAGAATTATAAGCGTGTGGTTTATGCACATTTGTTCAAAATAGCCTGGCAGATTGTTCACAAGATGTAGGCAAATGTTTTTTATTGTTTACAGAATGGATGTGCATTCTCATCTTTTTTCTGTTAATTACCATATTGCGCTACTTGCCTGTTTTTCTTCAAAGCATCGATTTACAATGCCTAATGTTGGTTTGATTTCTTGTGTTACATGAGAAAATAAATAATTTTGCCTACCTGATGCAGTCGATTTAATGCAAATGCGGTTCGGGTCGCGGTCTTTGTCAAACGGGCCGGGTACAGAATTAAATTAGTGCTGCTGTTGGATATTGATAACAGGTCAGGTGTTCTGTTAAGTACTGCTGGTGCGGGTTTACCGAACAGGACCCCTGCAGGATCTGCTTTAAACTGCTTTGCATCTCTCCGTCAGATAACCTCACGTCCATGATGCGCCATTTACAGCTATTTCCCTAAACCGCCATACAGCTCATATATTTTTCCGCCACGGGGTGAGAACGTAATGATTACGAAAACGATTATTTTTGATTATTATTATTTTATTTTAGTTAGTTTTTCAATAACTGTTGTTAGTTTCGTTTCGTTTTAGTTTTTCATTTATTTAGACATTTTTATTTTATTTCAGTTTACGAAAATGTTTTTTGATCATCTTTTTGTCTTAGTTAAATCAGAAAATTGTGCCCTTCGCCCCTAGTGATCTTCTCTACTTTTGTATTTATTTATTTTTCTTTTACTATATATTTAGAGCACTGTTGCTTAATTCTCTTAAGTAATTACACCGTGGTGAGTGTAGTTCGTTAGAGTGCTTGTGCAAACGAAGGTGAGAAGGAGCACTGATTTTCTGCCAAGATTTCTGAACAGCTTGCAGTTGAACCCCTCCGTTCTTTTTCTTTCCATTCGAGTCTATCAGGCCATTGACAGTAGCATCACTTTATGTAATTCCCTGGTTTGAAAAGCTTTTGCACATTGAGAGATTTCTGTGTCTCTAGCTCAGGATGGCCAAGAAGCCTTGCTTGCATTTTGCAGCCATCTTGGCCCACAATGGCTGCATGCCATTGATTCAGCGGTGGTTTTATCACACTGCCACACAACACGACAGCGCAGACCAGATGTGCACTAGTTACTGCATGCTACTGCTATGGGACTCAACTCTGAGTTTTATCACTGCGTACCAACCCCTTAGTGCTGACTGCTGCTTGCTAGAGGATTCGTGTTATTTTTCACTCAAACCAATTCCCTGGCATAGTCCAGATGAAACACAATTAATTGGTTGAGCTTGGATGTAAGCCTACAATAAATAGATGTGTGTTGTTTAACCAGTTTTAAATGAAACATGAACTAGTGATTTCTGAAAATATCTGATGACCAGGGTTGTTGTCCGATATCACCAAGACAGCATTTCTTTAATCAAAAATACAGTAAAACTGTAATATTGTGAAATATTATTACAATTTAAAATAACTATTCAATA
>JADLZN010010367.1:86250-505703 GCA_018155175.1 Sinocyclocheilus anophthalmus
CTGGGCTTCCATACCACCTCAGCTGTGCCACAAACTGATCACCTCCATTTCACGCCGAATTGAGGCAGTAATTAAAGCTAAAGGAGCCCCTACCAAGTATTGAGTTTATGTACAGTAAATGAACATACTTTCCTGAAGTCCAACAATTCACTAAAAATGTTTTGTTATTGGTCTTATGAAGTATTCTAACTTGTTGAGATAGTGAATAGGTGGGTTTTTGTTAAATGTGAGCCAAAAATATCACAATTAAAAGAACCAAAGACTTAGACTACTTCAGTTTGTGTGCATTGAATTGATTTAATACACCAGTTTCACAATTTGAGTTATTACTGAAATAAATGAACTTTTCCACTACATACTAATTTATTGAGATGCACCTGCATATATAAATGTATACACACACACTACCGGTCAAAAGTTTAGGATCAAAACGATTTTTAATGTTTTTTTTTTTTTGGTTTTTACAGGCTTATTTTCTTATGCTCATCAGGCTGCATTTATTGCTTTTGCAAATACCGGAAACAAATGACATATTGTTGAAATATTATTATGATGTAAAATAAATTTTTCTATTTAAATATCATTAAAATCTATCTGAATTTTTTGCACTCATGACATCCAGTCGTTCCAGTGTCACTTGATGATCTTCAGAAGATCATTCTAATATGGCCTGATTTCTTATCGTTGCCTGAAGAGGCTGATTGCTGCGGCTTAAATTTTTTTTTATGGAACCTAGTGATCTTCCTTTTCAGGATGTCCTTTGATGAATAAAAAGTATAAAAAGAACATCTTTGTTAAAAAAAGAAATATTTTTCTAACAATATCACTACCGTTATCAAAAGTTTGGTGTCAGTAAATTTTTATTCTTTCTTTTTTTAAAGAAATTAAAACTTTTATACAAAGATTTATTTGTTAGAAAATTTTATATTGTGGAGATAAATGCTTTTTTTTAGCTTTTTATTCATCAAAGAGTCCTGAAAAAGTATCGCAGTTTCCAAATAAATATTTGTCAGCACAACTGTTGCCAACATTGATATTCTAATAATAAATCAGCATATTATAAACACTTGACACTTTATACTGGAGTAATGGCTGATGGAATTCCGCATAATGGTGCTGACACAACATAATTATATTGTACAGGATAGTTATACTAGAAAACCATATATTTTATATTGTAGATAACATTTTTGCTGATTACATTTTGCTTCTGTATTTTTGATTCAAATAAATGCAGCCTCGTGAGCATAAGAGACTTCTTTCAAAATATTAAAGTCTTAACTTGAACCCAAACTTTTTGACCGTAGGATATTAATAGATAAATATAGTCGGTTAACATTTCACAAAAAGCAGAAGGTGCCTTTGGATATCAGGAAAGCGTTTCCCCGGTAACGGCTGTACACACAGCAGTGCTGCTCTCACAAACGCTAGTTTATCAGTCATCACAGGCAAGATGAAATGAAAATGCCATTGAAGCTTTTCTGAAGACAGTCCGTTCCATTCAAAGATACATTCATATAAAAACACCCGCGCCATGTTTTGATTTTGAAACGTGCAGTGCTAATGTTTCAACGTTTCAGATTCTTTTTGGAATGTATTTGTGGTGTTCGTTTTTTGATGTGGCGGGCCACCACAAATCAATGTATAGGAAACACTGTAGTGTATGTATCAATCCATCTGTCAATCCATGGATGTATCTATGGATCTATTGATCATTCTATAAGACCAATAATCCTTTAAACTTTTTTGAATTTTTTTTCAAAACTTTCAAACAAGGTAAATTAGTAACAATTTATAAAATATGAATTTCAATAGATATTGATTTCTTGAATAGATTACCATTAAATTCAAATCTACATCATGTTTCTTAAATTCAGTTTAATTCAGGATTTGATTTGGAATTTAACAGGCATTTGGAATGGTGCACAACTCTGCTGACGTCATCTTTAAGTTTGTGTCAGTGGTGTGTAGGTGCTTTGATAGAACGATCAGACATTTCAGCATTATTTTGTGTTCGTTTTTTTCCATCTTCTCCTTAAAGGGGTCATATGATGTGATTAAATTTTCCTTTCGCTTTGGAGTGTTACAAACTCTTGTGCATAAAGAAGATCTGTAAAGTTTGCAAAGACTAAAGTCTCAAATCTAAAGAGATATTCTTTATACAATTTAAGAGTCAAGGTTTGAGAGTTGAACATTGTACATTTTAACCATAATATATATAATATAATATATATAATATATATATATATACTATGATATATAATATATATATAATATATATACACACACACGGTAAAAAGTTATGGGATCAGTAAGACTGTATATTTTTAAAGAAGTTTCTTATGCTCATCGAGGCTGCATTTATTTGATCAAAAATACAGAAAAAAACGTAATCTTGCTAAATGTTATTGCAATATAAAATAATGGTTTTTATTTTAATATCCTTTAAATATAATTTATTTAATTTATGCCTCGTGTAAAAGACAGTATAAAGTCTTATATCCTTAATTAGGTCCCCCTGGAGCAACAATGCCTAGTTTCTAATGGTTTTTAAAAAATGTTTTGTCTCGTGCGTCCGGCCGGGACACGGCATCACGGTAGGGTAAGGGGGCGTAACATTTCAGGCACCAACCCCCCCTTGAGGTATTCAACCAATCACAACCTTGGATAGCTGGCCAGTCAGCGTACACCTCGTTTTTCAGAATGATGAGCTTTGTAAAATCGACGTGTTTCAGAAAGGCATGGCATAGAGGAGAAACAATATGTACAGTATGTGGAAAATAATGTTTTTTTTTTTTTACTTTAAACCGCATGAACACATTTCATTACACCAAATACACCAAATAATGTTCTTTTTAGCAACATCATATGACCCCTTTAATGAAAGCACCTTCTCTTATTGGTGACCTATTGGAGTTGCCGTTAATTTCACGGTTCCATTGTTCCTGTCTCCTCTTTTTGTGCACCCATCCTATCAAGGTTATTTTCGTAAACGAAAACTAAAACTAAGACTAAAACGATTGATGAAAAAACTATTTCGTAAACTGAAATAAAATAAAAACGTCAAAATAATTGAAAAACTAAACTAACAAATGTTATTGAAAAACTAACTGAAATAAAATAATAATTATCAAAAATAAATAATTGTTTTCGTAATCATTACGTTCTCACCCCTTGGCGGAAAAATATACGAGCTGTGTGGGGGTTTAGGGAAATAGCCTACCTGTAATGGCGCATCACGCACATGGTTACCTGACGGAGAGACGAAAACAGTTTAAACCCTGCACGGGTCCTGTTTGGTAAACGTGCACCAGCAGTACTTAACAGAACACCTGACCCATTATCTGACAGCAGCACTAATTTAATTCTGTACCAGACGAGAACCGTTTGACATAAAGACCGAGAGTCGCGACCCGAACCGCACTCGCATTAAATCTATTACATCAGGTAAGCAAGATTATTTATTTTATCATGTAACACAAGCAATCAAACCAACATTAGGCATTCTAAGTTGGTGCTTTGAAGAAAAAGACATGCAGCGCAACATGATAATTTACAGAAAAAAACTTTTGCCTAGCATCTTGTGATCACTCTGCCAGGCTTTTGAACAAATGTGCATTGGCTAAATCACATCATACACACGCTTATAATTCTTCATAAATGAAAAGAACATTCAAATATAAGCCTTTACTGTTAAATGCGATTGCCGTTATTATTGAATTTCATTAGTCCTAGTTTTGATAGATGCACGGCTGTTCACGGAAAAGTGAGCAAGACACCACAGTTACAATATCATGATTATGGTTAAATAAGAAAAGACATATAACCAAATCAGGCTACATTTATTTTCATACTAAATATCTCAACACACATCATTGGATATGACATTAAGTGCAACTTGTGTAGATTTATTTAGTAAAAAGGCTTGACTGCTTCATTTTGGCGTATATTTGTATACTTTTACTATCTAATCAATCTCAGCATGCGTTAATTTTGTGTCGCTATATGTTTCCCTCACTAAGGTTAAATTATGCCTATGTCTTTCTTTTGCCTGCGCTCTGGAAGTGATCTGTTAATTCTGCTAAACTTGAATTAAAACTGAAACTAAAACTGACACTAAACTATATAAAAACTAAATAAAAATACGTTCACAAAATAAAAACTAAACTAAAACTAACAAAAATATTAATGAAACTAATAAAAACTAAACTGAATTTTATAGCAAATTTGAAAACTATATTAAAATAAAACTAATTTAAAAATTCAAAACTATAATATCCCATTACAGAACAGTCAGCCTCAGGCATTAGAGCGCACACCAACAGGGAGCATTAACTGTGAATAAACAGGGCAGCCGCCTCCCCAATAGGATACTACCACCCTGATAACAAACCCCTCTTAGCAGCACTTGTTGACCTTCTCTTCACCACAGGCTCACCAAGGACCCTTCAGCTTCTTCTGTCTTTATCTCCCAAGTCTCCGCAGGAAAGATTATTCTTATTGCCAGGCCAGGGATATAGAACAGGAACTAGAAGAAGAGATAACGAAAGAGAGGAAGGGAGTGTGTTAGAGAAAGATGAAAACAAAAAGGCAAAGCCTGAAAAAACAGCCGACAGGATGGACCGTTGTCCTGCTGGCAAAGCATTTTTTGTCCTTTGTAGGACTTCATATAATTAACTTGTAAAGAGAGAGCATGAAATTTGAAGTGACTTCTGTTTACCCACTAAGGACTCAACCGTACAGCTAACAAAATAAGGCAAGGAATGAAAGGCAAGGAGAACAAAGTGGTACATAATCTAAATCTGGATTTAAAGGGGTAACAACGTTAACCCTGCATTCTTATAAATGAGATGAAGAGGGAAGACCACAGTTGATGGTGGTGAGTGGCTCTTTTAAGAGAATGCCTCCAGGAGTCTGGGGCTTCAGAAAAGCTGGCATGTTTCATGGCTGAGATCGATGGTACAATTTAGTACATTTCACAGTGAATGCCTCCCTGTGACCTGCCGACTGTTATGAAATGAACACACTTGCTTTGGGCCCTTTTTTATTCGAGCAATACCGATACAAGGGCAGCAAGAAAATTTGAACCTTTTCAGATTCACTGGCCCCTTTATCACTGCTGCCAAGGGTGTGGGCTGCAAAGCACAGAAGCAGACGCTCTATATTTTGTGCCGCTTAGGGTTTAACATATCCATGCTGAAAGATAGATGTCAAGCAATTACTACTGTTGCATTTATTTCCTGCCCCATTTTTGATAAAATGCTAATTTGTGTGATTATTTTACTATTTAGTCCCATTTTAATGACAGTCTAGTGATTTGAGAGACATTGTGTAATTTATGTCATTAATTAGCATCTAGAGGCTGCTTAGCTTAAAACCCACATTCATGCGCAGCACGGCCTTCCTCATGGGACTGCCGGAATGGTGATGTAAATAGCGTTAGCATTGTGAGGAATGCTAGTTTGAAGGCTTTTACAGTTTTGACACCTGTTACAGAAGATCTGAGAGTTAGAGGTCATGGCTCTATTTTTGTCTTGATTTAACAATAAAGATGTGAAAAAGTTTAGCAGATATCAACCCTCTACATTGCGAGTAAATCACTCGCATATGCGACTAAATCTTACTCTGGGTGACTAAATAATATCTAACATTAGCCATTGGCTAATAAATTCTTAGATTTTACTCGCCAGTATGTGTGTGAGAGGCGTTCAACACAGATTTTCACTCGATAAACTCGCTGACTGAGCGCTTGAGAGTTTCGCTCTCCGTCAAGCGATCTGTACTATTTGGATGCGCTCACTATTTAGATGCGCTCAGTGGGTCATGTCATGTACTCAATGGATGCGCAGTATGTAGCACGCAACGCACCTGTATTTGACGTACCGTAAACTAGTGTGAAGGCGCACGACTCGCCGTCGCTTTACTGATAGCATTTCTCACACATGCAAAGAGAGAGAGCGAGAGTCTTGCATACCATGCTGAATCGACGCGCTACATGTAAACCATATCCTTTGTTGTATTTTCCTGTCAAAATAACAGAGTTCATTTAGAATTATTCAGCTTTTAAGAACAAGCAGAAGATATGCCGGTTTCTCGGCAGTGGGAAGAGCTAATGTGCGAACCGCTCTCGTTGGCCGGCGCTCATTTATTACCGTCCCTGTTTTGATTTCAGCAAATCAGTTTGAGCGAACGCTGGCAACGTGATTAATATTCATGAACCTAGATAATAGTAGTGGTAGTAGTAGTAGTATCTTTTAATAATAGTTACTGTTACTTACCTATGACCAACAATATCTTAAACACCACCACCAGTCCTAAGTTCAGTTAAAATGACAAATATGCATTCATTCATGGTTGCCAAGTTTTAGTTCTAATCACTAGTTCTATCATTAAATAGTGCTTAATTATCATATCATAATATAATGCTTGATTGGCTGAAGTTAAGAGTGCACATTCAGTTATTTAAGAAGCTGTTTCGTTTTACAAAGATAAGCTGATTGGGTGGAATCATATGTGTGCGTGTGTGTACCTACTTAACCATATTTTGGGGACAAATTTGTACCCAAAAGTGAACAAAACCTGACAACATCGGCAAAAACCTCAATTTGTGGATGTCCTCATTTGTAAAACTGTTATAAAAAAAATTAAGTCAACTTTTTTTTTTTTACTTTTGAAATTGTAAAAATGCAGAAAGTTTTCTGTGAGGGGTAGGGGTGGGTTTAGGTTAAAAAGTGTATAACTATCTGTATATAAAAACAATCGAAGTCTATGTAATGTCCCCATTTAGATAGCTAAGTGTGTGTGTGTGTGTGTTTGTTTGTAAAATAGTATATCAGTCTGGCGAGTAAACAAAAAAATGTATTAGCCAATGGCGATTATATTGCCAAGGTGTGCGTAGAGGGTTGAGAGATGGAGAGAGAGAAAAAGAAGGACAAAGAGAGATAGAGAGAGATTGATATTGCCTCAGTGACACTTTGCCTTTAGACAGAGAGCAGGAAAAACTGCATGAAGTGAGTTTGGCTGAAGGTCTTGAGCCAGTTACCTTTCCTGGGGTTTGAATCAATTCCAGCTTTATCAGTTGTCCGTGTCCAGGTATTCTAACCCGTGGGAGAGTCTGATGTGTTTTCCAATAATGAAAAGGAGCACATGGCAAAAACACATTTAAGAGGTGGCCAGTCTCCAGAGTCGCTTCTAATTTCCAATGCAGTTTGTAACAGAAGAAAAAAAAAACGTGTAAAAAGGTTGAAAGATATCTGTGTCCAATGCCGTTATCTGTACCTGGGATGCTCTAAACTAACCACATAACCACTTTTCTCATCAGTAATTAAAGTACAGCTAGTCAATAGATAACAGATTGTACTTGATCTTGTTGTTCAAATAAATGTTTATTCCTATTATTTATTGTTTTATAATCAGCTAGTTTGCATAACATGGTGACTTTATCTAAGCTACAGTATACTGTATGAGTATCATACTATGTTTCACCATGCATATTTGAATGAAATAATCTGTCACTGAATTTACAGTGACTACACTTCACCCCTCCATTGCTTATTCTACTGTATCGCTCCCTTTTCAGTCTCTCAGTTTCTCCCTGTATGGTCCTGTTTTCTGGTCGTGGGTTGTTAGGCAGCTGTGAACTGCAGAGTGTCCCATTGTTCTGGATGAGCAGGAGGACTGCTCTAACTGACCTGGCTTGTAGCTCTGTAATGGGATTAGCCAAGCCATGTTCCAATTGAATGCCAATGTATGACAGATCTACCCCCATTTTGTTTTTCTCCTTTTTCTGATTCTTTCTCTTTTTCATTCTTTTTTGAATATCGTATAGCTCCTCATTTTTCTGTATATTATATTTTAAATGCAGAAACAAAACATTAGAGAAATGTATTGTATTGTAAAATAGTATATTGTTTCAAAAGTTTGGTAAAAGGTAACATGTTTTGAAAGAAGTTTCTTATGTTCACCTATGCATTTATTTGATCAGAAATGCGAAATTATAAGATTGTACACCATATGAGGCAGGGCTCGCAAAATTTCAAAATACCTGGTAGCCCAAATAAAAAAATACCTTCTTTTATATAGAAAATCAGATAGGAGTTTAAATGTCAATCCAAAATATTTTCAGTACACAAATATGAAGGAAGGAATTTTATTTCACTGTTTACAGGGTATCTGCAGAATTTTTACAAATAAATTTAAGGCAATTTATGACCCATTTTAAGAGCTGCACAAGTAAAATGAACACCGTGTGAGTGGGGTTGGACAATGTCTGTGGTAACATACAGTACTGAGCCACCAAATTTACATGATTTTACAGTTCACATATTTTTATATATATATATATATATATATATATATCTACTAGATATATATATAATATACACATACCAGAATATATACATTTTTATGAAAAGGGATAATCAAGCATATGAATTGTCATTTAACATATAAATATATCTATATTATCTATAAGTACTATTTGTATAGATTTTAGAAGGCACATAACTTCCTTTGTTCCATTTACAACTCTGGTTTCGGCGTAAAAAACATGATTTGAATTTGCATCACATCTGATTCTGACATTTCACAAGAAAGGCTTCCTGGAAATGCAAATTAATTTCTCTGCATGATGTTGGTGCTTTAGGATTGCTGAAAATATTGCGTTTCCTTATAACGGCTGTACACAAAGGCATCTCCTGCGCTCATAAACGCTGCTTTATCATGAATTATAAGATCCCCAATGAAATTAAAATGCAACGCACATTTCAGGACAGTCGGGTTGGTTCCCTTTAGATTAGGGATGCAACGGTATGAAAATATCTTATCACGATTATAATGACCAAAATTATCACTGTTATCAGTATTATCACGGTATTGTTAAAATGTACTGGAGATGTTCAAAAAGTACCAACACATAAATCACATCAAGTTTTATATTTAAAAATCAACAAAAAACAAATAAAATGACTTTTTGTTTGCATAATTACTAAAACAATATCATTGCCAATGATGTTCGGATTTTAAATGACAACTTGACTGACAACTGTTTAATAGCATGTTGAAATATCTAATGTAGATGTTCAAATAAAGCTTTGAAAAAGTTTCATAAAAAGGTAAACCTCACATTTCAGCCTTTAAATAAAAGGAAATATATGTCAAAATGATAATTGATTAATATATGTTTATATGTATTTTATCTGCTCCATAAATTATTCTAGATAGCTTATCTGAATTGTTTAAATGTGTAGAATCCACATAAGTTTGTTTTTTCAAAGTTTACAGCAGGGCATGCAAATTCGGTCCGTTTTTGTCCAGACAGAAACTGCACACAGGCTGAATGTAAATATAAGTCTCTGTAAATCCACTCTCTGACACTAGGTGGCGCTTATGGAAAAGCTGAATTAGAGCTGTTTCCCGTAACCTCCGTGGACACAGCAGTATTGCGATTAAGAACACTTCCTTTAGGTGTTACATGGAGCGCAGATGAAAACAAAATGCCATCGACTCGTTTCTGAAGACAGTCAGAACCTTCAAATGTACATTCATATAATTAATTCATTAATATATTCATTTGTATAATTCTTTTAAAACCTCCCAGCTTTTCTGCCCTGTTTTCACTCAAAACGAAACTACTGTGCTGTGTGCACGTGAGACTGTTACTTAAAACTGTGCTTTATGCTGGATAGTATTTATTTATTGTGAGTTATTCAAATCGCGGTAATCTAATATGGTTTTAATGATAATTAAAATATGAAACGGTAATACTAACCATCGGGAATTTTATCATGATTTATCGTCAAACCGGTAATCGTTACATCCCTACTTCAGATACATTCAAATAAATACATCCGCGCCGCGTTTTGACTTGAAACATGCAGCGTTCATATTTATTCAATGACATCATTGCCTTTTGAAGTTTAATCCAGCCGTAGCGCGACTCTTGTCTTTCCGTCCCCAAATGTAAGAGCTCTTGAAATTATAATTAAGACATTTCTTATACCATTAACGTATTTAAAACTTTTTATGGCCTTAAGTTTGATACAACTCACTTTAGGAGTTTTTAAGGACCCGCGGGAGATCTGCATTTAAGATAGCTCGTCGGGCAGAGTGGTGATACATTTTGGTAGCCTGACTGGAAAACACAATAGCCCCGGGACTTCGGGCTAGCGATTTTGCAAGCCCTGTGAGGTAAACGCTAGTCATAAAAACCAAAGAATATAACTAGAAAGAAAAATCAGTTGAGAACCAGTGGAGGCCAAGTGTATGTTTTAGAAACAAGTGTCTGAATTGAACAGCTGGAAGGAAGGAACAGAGAGTGGTAGCTGAGTGGAGACCACCCACATGCTTCTCCAGACAGCAAACACATTACTTTAATGCGGATTCTCCATTTGCTTTTCTCTTCTACATCTATAACAAGGTTAACCACATGAGAAACACACACTCACACAATCACACTTACATATACGCTCAAACTCAAACACACACAAGCCACTAGATAAGATGATTCAACCTCCCACTCTTTTCTCTATATGGAATATTTATTTCAGTTTGCTGATAACAGTGGGAATTAACTCCTATAATGAGAAAGTGTCTCTCCTCCCACAGCTCGGCGGTTTGTTCTGCTGAGAGCAAACAGGCTATAAAACAGCACTGCCTCTATTCCCATTGAGCTCCATAGAGTTCTCCTCTGAGCTGAGCTTGTTGCATTATTTGCTAAAAAACCAATTTGTTAAATCCTAAGCACTGCATCATAACAGGCTCTTATGACGGAGTATGTAGATGGAATTTTCAAGGCAGTTGAAACATAGGAGAATTTGCTTGCATTATCTTTTTCCTACTCTTTCTTTCTCTCTTTTCCACTCTGTCCTTCTGCGCGCACACACGACGCTACGTGAAAAAACCCTCATTGATTTTTCCTCCCCTGGTTATACATTGAATTATCTGTGTTGTCAGTGAACTGTCATCCAAAATGGCATTCATCCTCCACGCTGTGATGGCCGGACCTCTCCTCCACTGTAGTATTTATGCTTGTTCAGGGCTGGCCGAAGCATTGTAGATTACAGCTCATCATGGTCTGACTCTGGAGTCAGGCACCATAAAATTAAAACTCAAATCAATGGTGTATCATATCCTCTCCCATCAAGTTGAGCAGAGACTTGTTGCCCTGAAGCCCTGAAGAGTGTTTTTCTTTTCTTCATGGAAATATAAGTCTGTGAAACATTATATACCAAATGAAGAGTGAAGGAAAATTAATCAGATGTTTGCTGCTAAATCAGCATTTTTGTGTGCTTATGTTAATATTAAAATTGTGTGTATCAAAAAAGTTGAAAGAATGCTTGAATAAAGTAATGATTGAGAGTTAGAAAGTTACCCAGCAATGTATTTGAATAGGCAAACTGCAGTGGATCTATCAGCACCATGGAAAGCAGCTTCATTCTTCCATCTATGGAGCTGTCTTAGGTGCTGAAAAGTCAGTTTGATCTGCTATTTAGATTACAAGGGTTTGTGTGTTCTTTGGTTTGTCTGTACATGACTCATTTTTAATCCTTAAGGAAAGTACACCTGTACTTGTGAGAATAGATTTGGGAGGTTGGGAGTTAATGCGGGCATTTTCCCCCTTGAAATTATTTCCCCCTCCTCAAATCATGAGTTTGAAAGTCTTGTTTGTTTGTTTATTTATTTAGAGGCTGTTATATTTTCACAAAACAGTCAACTTTTTAAGTAATTGTGAAAGTAGATTACAAATTACTTGCAAAATGTTTTTTTTTCTTCACTGTACAAAAGTGCTTTTTTCCCCACAGCTCAGTCTGTTGGTTTCATTATCTGTGACATGAGATGTAGCCAGGTTCCATAATTAACCAATGCCAATTGCAAGTAAATTAAGAACATTTAATGACCGGAGCTACTTATTTCTGGCACTGTATTTTGCATAATTGTAGTACAAAAAAAGTGTTCCTATGAAAACGCAATTATTTCGCTGTTTTTTTTTCTTTGCGTATTTGTGGCAACAAACATTGTAAAAGAACATTGAAACACTTCATGTCTATGTTGGCTTGTTGATCATATACATATGGACAGTCATCTCTTACAAGTATAGTAATACAAGCACTTAAAAACAGCTATGAAGTTTTAGCATTTCTTCTTGTTTTCCTACTAATTGTAGCTTGTATTGCAATCACATGAAAACTATGAGAAATCTCATCTCATCCAATTAAACTCTCACAATTAAGACCAGATCACTGGATCACTGTTACTGCATGTCGATGGACAATATGTAATGCTAAAAGTAGCATAAATAGTTAATCTGCTGGAATGGATGAATGATGAATTAGCATGCACATCTGTCTGGAACAGGTGCAGCCACAAATCTCCCATTCTCTCCTCTCTCTTTCTCCTCCAGTGACTGGCTTAGCTACTGATCCTTTCTCTCTTTCTCTGTGTGGTTGGCTGTTGTATAAAAAATACATGTTAGAGCTGTAAAACAGATGTTATATTTGGTGTAAAGTGTGTTTGACTTGACTCTTCTCAGTTGCTGAGAGCTGCGGTGTGGAGCCCTATCACTTTTGCTGGAAGTTCATGTCTGTCATTCACGTTAAGATATAAAGGGGAATGTGAAATGGCAATACATCTTGTTTTTAGCTGCCCTGGAGGTTTTGAACTATAAAACTGATTAAATTCATCTAGATGCCTCATTTTAAAGTGGATGTGTAGCACAGTTCTACGGTATACGGGTACTAAAATAATACCATAGTACCAAAAAAAAAGACAATGTTATGATATCTTAAGGAAATTTTTTTTAATCATCAGCATTTTTTTTCAATAGACAGAACTTGACAACAGTATTAATTATGAGATGACTCTTAAATCGTTCTTATTAATTATTGAATTAATTGATAGCTCTAGTTTAATTTAATTAGTTACTCAGGAATGTTTTAGGATTCATTTAGTATTAATGCAGAGGGAACAGGGGCTGGTGTCATACTAAAGCCTACATTTTTGTATCAGTCGATCCCTAATGCACACACACACTTTCAGAAGATGTTACAAAACACATCTGTTGATCCACACATAAAATGTTATTACATTTTTCTCAGCTACGTGTCATGTTTGAGTTACACATGGGCCTTTCCATTTCATTCGGATATGTTTATAAAGGTCACTCATTGACCTTTGCAATAATTGTCTGATAATCTATAAAAACGTCTTTCCATCGAGTGTGCTACTGCTGTCATACTTGGATTTCTGCTGCAGGAGATTTGTGTTTAAAAGAAAGTGACTTTAATCAGCTAAAGTGCCAATATCCATTTCATCTGGAGAGCACCATCAATCTGTACCCAAATACACTGGAAGAAATACACAGTGGCCATTAGAACCATTGTGCAGCCGTTCAGAAAATCAGCAGAAATGTATAAATTATTTTAAGAAGTTATATATTTAAAGGAAAAAATGTGGCACGTTTTCATGCTTTATTTATAATTATCTGACCTGTCTGTGTTGTGGTCTTTATCGGGAAGTTGAAACTTGAAAAGGATGAACTTCACACTTTCATCCTTAGAGAATCCATTCCCCCTGGTTTTGTGTACAGGCAGAGTGAGTTTGCGATGAGTTTGTTATGTGTTGTCTCTGTTCTGGCAGAAGGATAACATTCCACTGGGCTCCGGTGTGACGGAATGGTGGTCTCTCCATCTGTCAGTAATTAGCTCTGAGCTAGCTTCCACCAGGCGGTGACTTCCACACTTCTTTCCCTGAACCCAGGCTGCATGAGCAGTGCAACCAGATGCATCTCCCCCTCCCTCCCTCCTTCTTCTGTTCATCCAGCCTTATGAGCTGACTCTTTACTCTCATTTCCATAGAATGGGGCTGCTGGACTAGTACCTTACAGCATTACACTGTAGTAAGTTAGTTGTTAATTGGCAGATACATTTATCTATGTATTATAGCAACAATCCCCCCTTCAACCATGAGTTTAAAATCCTCATGAAAGCTAAATTTGAGTGTTGTTCTTTTTATTTAATGTCTTAGTTTTTTTATGTTAGTGTACTTTTAAAAAAATGACTAAATGAAACATTAGATGAAATGATCCAAGGCACTACTTCTAGTCCAAATGTGACCAGCCAAAACAGTAAAATAGGCTTTTAATATTTTTTTTTACTTTGGAACTTTTCTTCTAATGTTTATTACTGAGACCCAACTAAAGACATTTTGTGTGTTCTGTATGTATATTTCTCAGGTGCACAATTGCTAATGGATTTAAACCAACAACCCTTCAGTTACCAGCCTAGATCTTTAACTACTGTACCACACCACAATATTAACTTTATTAGTAATTAGCTTTAGCTTTCCTTTCTTTGATATTCCAAAACATCAGTCATTGAAGCTAAAGATGTTAAAACGGAAATAAAGGCATCAAAATTCAGACGAAGTATTGTTGCAGATTATCAACATTTCTCTGTATTACTTTACATGGTGTGAAGAGATTCCGTGTCTTCCCATTAGTATTCTTGTTTAAGACTGAACTTTATTACTTGCCATTTGAAATTTGCTGGATAATATTTTACCAACAAAGCATTTTTCTGGTTTGTTATTATTTATTTGTTTGCGGCAGCCATGTTGAGGCTTGTTATTCTGCGATCTGCTACCGAAGCTGTCTAGTCGTCACCTGAGCGACTGCCAAGCGTCTCGGCTGACTTCCTCCATCCCACCCAGTAAGAGTGTGTGTATGTGTGTCAAAATCTATGGGGAAAGAAAAGGTTAGACCGCAACACAGTATTTTATGTACCTTTACATAAATGGAATACTGTGAACACACAAATATCAGTAGGATCTCAAATGAATTATAGTCCATTTTATTAGTCTACAGGGAAATCTCTCCCAGTCACTGCTGTCTGTGTCGACATATATATGTCTGCATGGTTAAACTAAATGTTTAACACATTTTGAAATATTGTGTTTCTGTATGCATATATTAAAGCATATCATAGAGCTGCTGAATAGATTCAAGGCCTGAAATTAACTTTGGAAACCTTCTTTGTTATTCTCTCTGTTTCTCTGTAGGTAACCTGGGCCGTGTTGACTACATCAGTGAATTTGAGTTTGATCTGTTCATCAGGCCTGACACGTGTAACCCTCGCTTCAGAGTGTGGTTTAACTTCACAGTGGAAAACGTTCGAGAGACTCAGGTGAGCGAAGACCTGCACAGAGACTCCTTACAAAAAATAACTCATCTGAGATGTTCCTATCATTTTTCAGGCTTGGATAAAGATGTATCCATGTTTCAAAATGAAAACTTGCTGAGCACCACATGCAATCAAAAACGGGCTTTTAAATGAACTAGTGACTTTTTTTTTTTACACTTTATTACACATTTATAATCAGTGAGGGCCTTTTTTATTTTAATTTAAATTTTTTACTGTTGTAGTCCCTTAATCTTGCCGATTGTTGTTGTTTGTAAGAGCATACACTACTGTTTAAAAATTGTCTTTTTGAAAGACATCTCTTATGCTCATCAAGACGGCATTTATTTAAAATATACAGTAGAAACAGTAAAATTGTGAAATTTAAAATAACTTTTCTATTTAATATATTTTAAAATGCAATTTATTATTTATTATATAAAAGTATTCCGTAATAAGTGACATTTTAACAACCATTATTCCAGTCTTCAGTGTCACATGATCCTTCAGAAATCATTTTAGTATGCTGATTTGGTGTTCCAGAAACATTTCTTATTATTATCAATGTTGAAAATGGTTGTTGGAAAAGTACAGAATTTAGTTGAAATTAAATGAATAAAAAATAAATAAATAATAAACAAAAATATAACATACTGATCAACTTTTCAATGGTAGTGTAGTTCTGTCAGGAAAAATGATAAGCTAAACTTTGTTGTTAAAAAAAATCAATTTCATGGCTGTTGTTGTTGTTGTTATTATTATTATTGTTATTATTATTATATTGGGACCTGCACATTTTGTCAGTTTATAACTGTGAAATATTATTCAACATTTAGTCTTTTTCTTTACATTCTTTCTATTATGTTGGTGTAGTCCTGCAACGTGAAACGTTGTAATGCATGTGACTTTTGATGAAGCTGTCCAGAAGTTTTAAATGTGATGAAAGATTGAAAGATATTTGGGGCAGTGACTGCCTATCATTATCACATTGATAATATGCCAAAAAGTTTTTCAAGTGTCACCCACACGCTCCCAAAGGCAGACAATTAGCAGCCAAATAAATTCATCCCTTATGCTGACGTGAATCCTCAGCAGATTGGATGACTGATGCTTTAAATGACATCTCAGGCTCTTGGAAGAATCGATATCGCGAATGAATCTTAAATCATGCAGGCTTACATTAATTTAAATAACTTTTTTCTGCAGAAGTGTGACGCTCAAGTGCCAGTTCATGCCTGTAATCAATTTACAGAGACCTTGTGGTACACGCGTCAGGCGCACAGATTGGTTTATATGCAATGTAATTTATGGATGATTGAGTCAAGTTATCTCAAATGAATACATTACTTCTTTTTTCTCACATGGTTTGAAATATCACGTGACAAATCAACAAGTGGCAGTGTTCTCCCCAAAAAACACATTGTGTGCAAGTTAAACTGACGAACTTCACCTTGTTGTCGGGCTTCAAGTCTGTCTAGCTCTTTTTTCCCCCTCCTGTCCTCTTAGCTTGTCTCTGCACAGACAGACAGTATCCACTCGTGAGCTCAGGACATTGTCATTGGTGGAGAGGAGTGGTCACATGCCACAGTGATATGTGGGAACAGAGGGCGTGTCCGCCGGACAGGCCAGCTGGCTGGACCGGGCAGCAGTTGTTTAGTTTTGTTAACGCTGGTCGCAGCCTCATCACGGCTGTCATTTTTGTTTAATAGCTAGAGGACGGTTTACATTAAGAAAGGAGGGGTGGAAGGAGGACATGCACACTATCTCACTGATCTTAGATACCTACACGCAAGGATTGCACACACCGAGGACGATATGAGGAGGGACGAAGAGTGAGATGGGCTGTTATTAATAGGAAGTGCTTTACAAAGAAATATAAAGAGAGACAAAATATAACGTGCGAGAGAGAGACTAGATGAAAATGCGGGATGCTGTTGCCATCTTCTGTAGTCTGGCTCTATCAGCCCATCTCCCTGCAGTGCTGTAGTCAGCGCTAATCAAATTTTATGGGCAAGAGATGAATGGAAGCCCTAGTCCAGGAGTCTGATCGATTTTAGGGCCAGATACCACTCTGCATCCTGCGCCAACAGGATATTTGCTGCTATGGCAAAAAAGAAAAGATCAGGAGGGGAAAAAAACACCACACACACAACACACACACACACCACACACATATACCCGGACAGGTGGCCCCAAAAAGAGAAACATTTACACTATTAGCTTCGGAGGTGCTTTGTTAATGCCGGCTCCACCCTCCCCACTCTCTCCCGCTGTCACCACCTTGCCCTCTGTCTCTGTAATCTTTTCTCCATCAATCCAATTTCCGTTTAAAATGAGGACTAGTGTGAAATTAATCTACTTCAGTGGGAGGAGGTGGGGGCGGTCGGTTGGTTTAGCAGAATGGAGTTTGTTTGGTAAGGGTCGTTTGTGAGAGAGAGAGAGAACTGCAACATTATATTGGGTATTTTTTATTTATTTATTTAGTTCCCTTTCATTCGGTCACTACGAGTCACGTCGTGACCGGCGAATTGGGATCTCGCGTAGAGAGACCAATCCACTTCGAGTGTAAACTAAACGAGACAATGCACATTGGCATGCGATAATTGCATCCAGCTGCCGCTGATCACAGCGTGAGCATAAAAAGGCAACCTGTGCAACGCATACTAGCTTTTCGCTTCGGAGCCGAGCGACAACATCGTTCTGCTCCTACCAAACTGCGTGTGTGAACTGCCGCCCTCCGGGACGGTGGCAAGGCCTAAATCGGATCCGGAGATGTCGGCTATGCTTTCCCGGGCTGCTGAGAGGGTAGGGCTCGAGTGGAAACCTCCACCGCGTCCCGAGCCCTCGAGGTTGGATGTTGGTTTCTCGGGGTGGCTCGCGTTGGTTCTTTGCGCCCCGCCTCTGTGCCTTTCTTCCCGGTGGTGCATGAGTAGCTCACCAGGTCATGGACGGCACCTTTAACTGCCGGAAAACGATCTTCTGGTTCCTCCTCCCTCACCACCCTCGCCGGCGGTGGGGCAGCTCGGGTTATACGGCGATCCACCTGTTGGGAGCGGTTGGTAGTTGTGTCCTAAGACCACCGCCTCCTGGCAGGGTAACCCGTCGCTCCCCTCCCATGCCTGTAGGCATTCGTCTGGTCTGACCGGCGGTGCTTATACGGCTTGTGGGGAAGCTGCTTCCGCCTTACACGGCATGGCATTACTGCAGGTGCACCAAGCTAAAGCACTGAAGGACCTACACGAGGGTTGTCATGATCCGGAAGTTCTGTAAGAGCTCCGAACCGCTACTGACCTCACGCTCTAAGCGACGAAGTTCACCACGAGTTCTCTGGGTCGTGCGATGTCCACACTTGTGGTCCAGGAGCACCATCACTGGCTGTGACATGACATGAGGGACGCTGACAAAGTTTGGTTCCTTAATGCCCCCGTGTCCCAGACCGGCCTCTTCAGCGACGCAGTCGAGAGCTTTGCCCAGCAGTTCTCGGCTGCACAGAAGCAGACTGAGGCAGGTCGTCACACCCTTGGGGGCCCCCCCTGCGGGCAGCTGCTGCCTCCACCCGTCTGCCGGCCGCAGCGCCCCAGCCTGCTTGTCACCGAGGGCGGCCCCCTGAGTCCGCCCCCACACCGCATCCGCAGCAACCTCGAACAAGCTGCGCCGTGGAGCTGGGCGTAGGCAGGCGGAGGAACAAGAGAGGGAGGAAGCGATCTTGGGGATGGTGAATGCACCTTACTCGGGTCGAGAAGTGAATAGCTCGACGAGAGAGCGGTTTATAAGAATAATAATTCGTTATATTATATAGGCGCTTTTCTTGGCACTCCAAAGGCTTTACATTGTCAGGGGGATCTCACATCCACCACGTGTGCAGCATCAACCTGGTTTTCTCTGTTCCTGGGTCCCAGGAGGGCACGGAGAGTTGCGGTCGGACCAGCACCGGACCACATTCATCCTTCTCCATCGCCAGCAGGCAGCAGCGGGAGGTTCGAGAGCATTCGCAAACTGGAACCAGGTAAGCATTGCACCGCACACTCAGACCCTCTTCGGTCCGCCCACAAGCCACCCAAGTTGGATCCATGCGTTCCACCTCACTGCCCCACTGCGAGTACGACAGTGGTTCCGTTAGTCCCGTTTGCACGGTATCTGGGTGCCTGGCTAACGCTACCCAACCAGTCTCGTTGGCTTCTGCGGACCATCAACCTCGGCTATGCGATTCAGTTCGCCCAGAGTCCCCCCAAGTTCAGTGGCATCCACCTCATGGCAGTGAAGGCGGCCGATGCTCCTGTCTTGCGTACGGAGATCTCAGTCTTACTGGCGAAGGATGCGATAGAGCCAGTCCCTCCAGCCGATATGAAGACGGGGTTTTACAGCCCCTACTTCATTGTACCCAAGAAAGGTGGTGGGTTACGGCCAATCTTGGATCTGCGTGTCTTGAACCGGGCCCTTCACCGGTTACCGTTCAATTTGTTGATGCAGGAACGCATCTTCGGGTGCAATCCGTCCCCGAGATTGGTTTGCAGCGTTCGACCAGAAGGATGCGTACTTTCATGCGTCGATCCTTCCGCACCACAGACCATTCCTGCGGTTCACGTTCGAAGGACGAGAACATCAGTACAAGGTCTTGCCCTTCGGGCTGTCCCTGTCTCCCAGTGTCTTCACGAAAGTTGCGGAGGCGGCCCTTGTTCCCCTACAGAGAGCAAGGTGTTCACATCCTCAAACTATCTAGACCATTGGATATACTAGCGCAGTCTCGGGATCAGTTGTGCGAGCACGGGACTGGTGCTAACCCCGGCACACAAGTCCGTGGGTCTTCGGGTTTCAACTGGGAAAAGAGCATAACTCTCCACAAATCCAGAGGATCTCTTCTCGCGTAAGGAGTGGATTCGGTCGAACAGAATGAAAGACTCACAGAGAACGGCGAAGTTGGTGCGAATGCTTGCATTCATCCAGGGCAGGACATTTGTCCAAGGAAAACAATTTATGAGGCTCTGGGGATAGGCAGCGAAGCGGCAGTTAAAACTGCTGGGGCTGCGTGATTTGAGACCCACTTCAGCACTGCCTGGGCCAAGCACGGAGGGGCTGGGGTGGCAGACGGGACCTCACTGGGGCCAACGTACCGACCTCCCTGTACGCAAACTTCACCTGTGGTCAGACCTTGCGTTTCTCCGGGCAGGGGTGCCACTAGAACAGGTCTCCAGGCATGCTGTGGTTTACACGGATGCTTCCACCACCGGCTGAGGGGCCACGTACAACGGGCACGCAGTGTCATGTGTATGACGGGCCCCCAACTGCACTGGCATATCAATTGCCTAGAGTTGTTAGCAGTGCACCTTGCCTTGAACTGTCTCAAAGTGTGCTTACGAGGCAAGCACATGCTAGTCCGAACAGACAACACGGTGAACGTTGCGTACATCAACCGACAAGGTGGTCTGCGCTCCCGTCGCATGTCGCAACTCGCCCGCCACCTCCTCCTTTGGAGTCGGAAGGTTCTGAGGTCACTTCGTGCCATTCACATACCGATGAGCTGTCACGAGCTACGCTCCCAGGAGAATAGAGACTCCATCCCCAGATGGTCCAGCAGATTTGGAGATGTTTCGGAGTCGCTCAGGTAGACCTGTTTGCATCTCCAGAAACCACACACTGCCAGTGGTTCTACTCTCTAACCGCGGCAACGCTCGGCACGGATGCACTGGCACACAGCGGGCCACGGGGCCTGCGCAAGTATGCGTTTCCACCAGTGAGCCTTCATGCACAAACGCTGTGCAAGGTCAGGGAGGATGAGGAGCAGGTCCTGCTTGTGGCGCCGTATTGGCCCACTCGGACCTGGTTCCCCGAACGAATGCTCCTCGTGACAGCCCCTCCCTGGCAGATTCCTCTGGGGAAGGATCTACTGACTCAGAGACAGGACCAGACCAGTCCCCATTTGAGCCTTTGCAGTCAGTCGAGCTGAAGTTTCTTTCAATGAAAACTCTGCTCCCACTTGTGCTGGCCTCCATCAAGAGGGTAGGGGACCTGCACGCCTTTTCGGTCGACGATTCGTGCCTAGGAGTTGGGACGGCCTGGACTTCAGGTAATCCTGAGGACCCGGCCAGGCTATGTGACCAAGTTCTACTACCCCTTCAGGGATCAGTAGTGAACTGCAAGCGCGGCCCCCGGAGGAGGCAGACCCAGCCCATAGCTTTGCTTGTCCCCGGTCGAGACTTGGATGGGTTTGTAGACCCGAAACACAAAAGCTTTAGGACCTCAGACCAGCTCTTTGTCTGTTGACGAGCCGGCAGAAGAGGAGGGCCGTCCCAAGCAGAGGCTGGCCCCATGGATAGTGGTGGCCATCACCTGGCTTATCCTGGGCACAGGGTGTGCCCAGCCGCTCAGGTTGCGAGTCACTCTGCATAGAAGTGTTGCATTTCCTGGGCCTGGCTCGTGGAGACTCGCGGACAGATATTGTAGAGTGTGGGCGGGGCGACCCAACACGTTGGGGCTAGATTCTATTAGCCTTCTTGTGGAGCCGGTATCTCTGTGTTCTCACCTCACCACGGGCTGGTTCGAGGCACTGAGAGGGGCCTGGTTAGGTGTGAGCTTGCTACAACTGCTCCAGATGTCCGTACTGTAGACCCGGCGAGTCTCCATCCCTCGGCAGCAAGACATGCGGAAAGTCTGGCGCCAGGTCCTCATCTGAAATCCGGAGAACCGGTTAGAGGGCCTGGGTCTTATATGGTAGAGACTAAAGTGGATCAATATGTGAAAAGTCCACGTATAGACTCAGAGCTGGTTGCCCGTAAGACTTGGCCATTTCACGAGGGGTTATAATCACCTCCAATCTTCCATATGCACCTAGGGTTGGTTCATGTGTCAGGCTTCTGAAACCTCTTCGGGAAGGATGGGGATTCTACAACGTTGCCTGTTCCAAGTGGAAAGGTACGGTTGTTCCCGTGTTTCAATCTGAGTGGTAGTGCTTACGACAAAACAGTGAATGGTATTCTTGTTGGAGCCCGGCCTACACCAAAAAGGGAGCAGCGGCGCACAGGACACTGGAGGGCCGCATAAGGCGCCGTTGGTAGGGATCCCAATTCATCGGTCACGACGTGACTCGTAGTGTCCGACTGAAAGGGAACGTCTCGGGTACGTGTGTAACCCTCGTTCCCTGAAGGAGGGAATGGAGACGTCACGTCCCGTCTCCACGGCTGCTGTACCACCGCTGAGCAGCCGGGTCACCGGCTCGGTTCCTCAGCGAAAACCTGGTATGCGTTGCACAGGCTGCCTTTTTATGCTCACGCTGTGATCAGCGGCAGCTGGATGCAATTATCGAGATCCCAATTCGTCGGTCACGACATGACTTCTCCGTTCCCTCCTTCAGGGAATGAGGGTTACATACGTAACCGAGATGTTATTTATTTAGATTTTAAAGGAGAATAATTACACATAAACAGAATAACAGAATAGTTCAATAAAAGTGTACTGATCTGGCCAGCCCTGCGCTACAGAGATAATCAGGCCAGGCACAGAGAAGTTGACGAGTGTTTTATTTCTTCACACACACCAACTCTCTCTTTGATAAAGAACAGGAGAATAGGAAGCAGTGAAAAGTGTGTGATACTGAAGCTGAGATGACCATTTTGAAGTAAATGTAAGCTGGTGAAACAGATTTGGTCGTCTAAATCAGCTTAGCAGCTTTGTGGAAATTGGCTGTGGCATTTTTTTTTTTTAATGATGGATGGATGTCTTTTTCCTTTTCTTCTCCATCCAAAAAATGTTGCCATAGAACCTGGACTCCCTCCTTCTTGTTGAGCTGAGGTTAATTATTTTGCAATTGGATGGAGTTTGTGGCTTCTATCTAATCAATGACTGTAATTGTGCATGTGGCGTTGTCACGAAGCCATTGCTTTAAAGTGCATACAAAATATGTATTATACTGGCTTCTGTGTCGGAGAAAAAATGCTTTAGCAGATTTATTTGTCTTTGAAGAGGATGATCATATTTTTTTTATGTTTGATCACATATCTAAGATGTGCTTATGGTGCTATATTCAATTCATAGGCATTTTTATTCAATGTTATTTCTTTCTCTGTTTTTATATTTGATATTTTGGGAAATTTACGGCTACTGGGATTTGCTCTGGGCATTTTTGGTTTTATTAATTGCTTGGATGGTTTTATGCTTGTTTAAATTCAGTGTAAAACTACACACCCTGAAAACACTGTAGGTAGCTTGGAGAATGTGAGTTAATGTTTGATTTTTGTTAATGCATTAAAGTTTCAAATTTTCTTTGTGGTCTTTTTGGCACTTTTATTGAAAGGTATAGTAGGGAGAGGACAGAAAAATATTGGGAGATAAAAAGCAAAATGGAAATTATGTAGGACTATCTTTTCTTTTCTTTTTCCTTTTCCTTTTCCTTTTTCTTTTATTTCCACATAATCATAAGGCAAAAGTAAATTGTGTAAGCCAGACGTGAACCGATATCAACTGCATGAGCACCAAGGCTCAACATGTGGGACCATATTTTCTTTTTCTTTTTCTATTAAAGCAAATATTCCTCATCACACCTGATCATAAACAAAATGACCTTCTGAGTCATTTGTATGATGTTCCTAATTAATGTCATTAACTATGTGTTTTTCCCCTCCATGCTCTGTATGAGAGTCAAAGCCTGCTATTAGCTCATCAGAGTGACGCCAGCACAGTGTAAACATTTAGACGTCTTGTATTTGCACAAAGAAAGGAAAAGACAGAACAGAGAGAGGGAGATGGGAGTAGAGCTCCTGACCCAGCCGTGAGTGCTGTAATGGATGAGATGCATATTGATTTTTCTGCTGGAGGGAGACTTGGTGGAGCAGGTGTGTGCTTGTATTAACAGTAGCATTAGAGTGTGTTTGTGCATCAGCATCATTGTGTGTCTATGTGAGTGTGTGAATTTGATGGTCTATGTGTGTGTGTGAGTGCGAGAGATTTGCGGGAATGGGCGTGTGCTGAGTGATCTTGGCTGTGTGTTATGGGAAGGCTGCTGGAGGTTGTGCTGTGTAATATCAGCTCTTTGGCACAGCCCGGCCTCTGCATCTGACTCTGTAAACCTGCATAATGGACTCTTATCGCAGACATACACACACACACACCGCAATACTTGTTGTCGTACAGGGCATTTAGGCCCTTCTGGTGTCCCCCTTTTTTCAAACTGGACTGAGGACATGATGGGAGGGGTAATAGTTTCCCCCCCCTGCAATTTCGCTGTCTCTAGAAGCTGGAGCTAGATATTGGTGAGCCATGCGGTGCCATTCGTGTATCCTTGTGTAAGTGGGAATGTGGACATGTGTATCTGATATTGAGGTGTAGGACTAGAGAGCAACCAATGCAGTCTCCTGACATGCGCAAATATGAGAGCATGAAACAGGTCACATCTAGGAGTAGGTGGAATGACCGAAATGTAAAAATGTAATGATTTCTTGTATCACATAACTGATTGCCAGGTATTTTTGCTAGAAATAACCAAGTATATTTTGATATCTTTTCCTTGATGAGTTTCATTTCCATTCTTTCCTTTTTTATGTTTTGGAAAATGAATAGTGAAATATATTATATATAGATAGATAGATATATATCTATAGATAAAATGTAGAAGAGAGAGAGAGAAGTAATACACAAAAGTTAAAAAGATATTTTAAACACTTCAAAAGTCTTTATATATAAAACTCTTTTTTTAATATAGTGATTATAAAAAAACTATGTGTGTACAGTATTAATAGTATATATATTTTTCTTATTTTTTACATTTACTTCATGTGACATGTTGGATGCAACTAAAATATAATATAATTTTTAATTGCTGAAACATTCAGCCATTTTCATTGAACATTATTTGATTGGATCAGCCAACTGGATATACAGAAGCATTACAAGGCAGATACAAAGAAAGAAAAATAGTAAATAATACATTCTAAAGTAGATTTCAGAGAGGTCATGTTTGCATCTTCTAAACGATAAAACCCACTCACTTTGAAAGACATTACATTAAGTTAAATGTGTTGCATGCTGTCCTTAACACCTCATCAACAACAACAAACCAAAAAAACATTATTTCAACTCACATTTGTTTGGTTCACTTTCCTCTAGAGACTTTCTGTGTATTGGCTGGAATTTTCTTCCAGTCTGTGTGTGGAAATGCTTTTAAGTCATTTCCCTGTCATCTCTCTGCCCACCGTTTTTGAGGTTTCTCCTGGGGGTGTGGGGTTGAGGATTACACCTGTAATTTAGATAAAGTAGCCCAACCAGTAAGAAATAGACCTTCTGTATTTTTATACAAGTTCTCCTGCTGGAGTCTTCACAAACATTCTTAAAATGTCATCTGTCATATTAGAAATAAACAGCCTTCCTTGGTTCATCAGCTCTTATTTTACTTGCAGATGTTGTTTGTTTTTATTTTTATGTTATTAATTTGGGTTGTCAATTTAACATGTTGATTTAGTGGGATTAATTGTTAAATATAACTTGTTAAAAATTAGCACAATTAAGCTTGCCCCCTGACCCATATGTAAATGCCATAATTTTAATAATTATTCTACCATTGCTGCAATTCAAGCTTAAAGTACTACCAATGCAGCCCCAGCTGCTATAAATGCTGGATAGAGCACAACAGAATGGAACAGATCACAAGAATGTTGAAAGTGAACCCCCACTTGGGCCTAGCTTGGACCAGTTGCAAGATAGATTGCTGTGGACTGTAAGAAAGCGATGTATTTATATTGTATCATTATATAGAATCAAGACAAGCAATATAATTTTTTTTTTATATGTCTATTCAGTTCTTTTGTCTGCCACAATATGTTACATAAGTATGCTATCTTCATTTGTGGCTTTTCTCGCCAAATATTGATGTATGCCATTTAATTGCAATTTGTTTGTCTCAGTTACAATTTGTAATCAATTGAGAGCCATTTTATTCATATAATATTTTGATTAATAACAGCAGAAAGTAGAACAGCAGTTATATTTTTTGCTCATTCAGGAAAACATTCTGATTAAATCCCAGCTTTGTTTTGCGATCATTCCAAGCCATTGCTAATGTGGTCACACAAGCAGAGTGTTTCCTCCCAATATGGCGTGTCTATTTACAGTCTTGCTATACAAGCGGCTAATGCAGCTAATGTACTGTGATTTGGCCAGGCTGCCAGGGGATCTGCACAGGAAGCTCATTTCACAGATATATAAGCACGCTGCACAAAGCGGCTCCAGCAGCACCTCGGCACCGCAGCGATCATCCGGATGGTGGGTGCATCTGAGCTCCATATGGAGCCCAATACACTCCCTCTGACCCCCTGCCAACATGAAAGCTTCAGATTACATCTACAGCGTCCCTCGTCCTCCTCCCCAAAACACCAACCAGCTAGGCAGGTGGCCCATTTATATACATTAAAAGAGCCAAACATCTCACGCCTCAACTTCAGGGCTTTTTGGTAAAGGCCGCTGCTGGGAAAGGGGGGGAGCCCACGGGGCCTTTTTGAGTGGCTAAAAGGCTGAATTTGGCGGCTGGGTGCTGCTGTGCTTGGCGCGGCTAGCGGGATGTGTTGTAAGGGAATGGCAGGGGCCATGCCGAGCGCCGTGCATCTGCACGAACGCGCGCAGTGGCGGGCCGAGGATCATCCTTTTACAGGCCATAATGAATACAGATTGCGCAGCCGGATCGAGATGCTAAGCAATCTGCTGCGCCGAAAATGAAACAACTGCTGGTCTAATCAAATAGTCTTTTCATGCCAGCATACTCCTTAAGTCAGGGCTAAATTCAATTCCAAAATTCTGGGGTTATAAATGTTGTAATTATACCATTGTTTTTAAACAGGAGGGTTCTGTACAGGCTGGCTCTCTATCTCCCTCTTGCTTTGTAGCTCCTGATCTCTATCTGAGTTGTAACCCATTGTGGCCCCAATGTGCTGAATGCAAAAGCTGAGACTGTAGACTCTTTGGGGCACTTCAGAACCCCTCTGCCCAAGTCAGATTCATTATGCTGACTAGCATTCAGGGAGTCTGCAGTTTATTAAACAAAGAGGAGCTGGTGAGCAGCGGCGCGCTGATGCTTTTGTTTCTGTTTGTGCACTTAATTCAATCAGCTCCGTGCCCCCGTCTAACCACACTGTTTGTTCTTTGCCGTTAATTACTGCCTAAATTGTTCTCTTGATGTTATATCTGTGTTTATTTACAATGGGGAGCTGCAGATATGGCTTATATAGAAAGGTGTGCAGCTGCTGTTTTCTGGCTTTAGCCCTCTATTCTCTATCTACCAATAAGAAACCCTGCAGACAAAGCAAATGTTCACTTCACCGGAGCCTCCTAAAGTTGTTAGACTTTAACTAAAGGGCATTGCTTTACTTTCCTGAAATGTTTAGATACTCATCTATCTGTCTGTCTGTCATATCTAAAGTTATAATTTACCTATATAGGCCTGTTTTATTTTTTAGATTTCCTCATTGTGATATTATTAAACTAACATTTAAAAATTAATAAACATGGTATGAAATTTCAGTGTTTGCGTTTTATATTACATGTTTGTTTACTTGAGCAATTGTAATGCTGGTTTGTCTTGATACGGAAGCAAAACCTGTTGACAGCTACTGATGTGTCATTTACTCGCTCATTTTTACATACAAAGTGCACCTTTAGTGACCTCATAATCTGTAATGCATAAACCTTTTCTCTGTCTATTCTAAGATACCCTGATTGTATTTGCAGTAGATGAATGTTATATCTCACTAAATGAGCTCATAGAAATCATGTGTCAGAATTAGTGGTGTGTGCAGACCCCAGCATCCAAACGAGCAGGATCTTTACAAGTGCTGTTGTCGCTCACGGCCACTGCCATCGCCATCCATTAGACGTCTCTAAACAGCTCCACGTTTATTGGTGGTTATGAAAAGGCACAAATTACAAAATGCAAACATACTCTGCCTTTGTATGACACTCTTAATGCATTGAATGTGGATATTATGAAAGGCAGACCAGGCCTACAACAAGACATGTGCCAGAGCTGTCCGCATTTGCATTTTCATCCCATTCAGTTGCTTCCGCTTATTGCTCTAAAATTGTTTTTGAATCTCCAATTCTGTAGTTATGAGGCTGTATTTGTCAGGGTTCTGTCACTTCGGTCTAGTGTAATTCATGATTTATAAGAAAAAGAAGGGTATGCAAACAGGGGCAGGACCCGGGGGTGGACGACTGGGGAAGGTCGCCATGTCATTGTTTTCATGTGAGCGTGAGGCTTCGAGAGTGTCGTAGCCTGCGCTCATCGCTCGTGTACGGTTTCACATGTTGGAGCGTGGTGGTTCAGAGTCGCCGGCAGCTCATGTCTTGATTCGCCCGCCTGCGGTTTCGTGTCGGGTCGGGACACTCGGCCTCACAAATGTTCTGTCAACTCGTGTAGAATGAGCGTGCGGTCTCGAGTTTCGCATCGGACCCAGTGACGCTCTTCTGTCCACGTGTGTTTATGTGTTTTGTGAAGCACGCGGTGATTGGTTCAGCCGACGTGGCTTTCTTGTTGTTTGTGTGAAACAGTGGCTTATGATTTTCTCATTACTGCAGTAGTAATCTTGTACCTCCTTGATCATCTATAACGCAGAACACTGGCATGTGATTGAACTCATTGTGTGTGGCCGGCAGGTGGATGCTTGAACATGTTTTGTTTTGTGTGAGCACATTGCTTTTTGTCTTTGATTCGGTGTGCCGTGTGCTCATGTCAATTGTCTTGACCCCTCCCATCTTGTTACCTGTTTATTAGTTAATTTGCCCCACATGTGCTCCCTCGTTACCCTCCTCCTTTGCTCTCCATTTATTCTCCTTGTGTTTGAAGTCGTGCGTCAGTTCGTCATCGTCTAAAAAAAGGATATCTTCCGGATGTGTCCAATCCTTGCCTTGGCCGTGCCTTGCCTTGCCTGCCTTGCCGCCTGTTTTCCCCCCCGTAGTTTGTGTTACCGGGGGGGGGTGGTTTTGTTTTGTTTTATTACCAATTAAAAACCCTTTTTCTGCAGTACTGAGTCCTCGCTCCATCCTCTACCCTAAACCTTGACAGTATTGAATGCCATTTGCTCTGGATTATTTGATGTGGATGCAGCGCAGAGAGGTGCTGTCAATCTGTGTTCATGGCTAATGTGGTTAAGTAAAGCCAATATGGTTGTTTTCAGTGCGTGGTGTCATGAAAAGGGGGCCGGCTGGTGACTTGGCGAAGAGAGGTGCCGTGTTCTCCACTTATCTTACTTTTTGCCAGGCAAGGTATTAATTCATTGATGCTATGAGTAATTTGCCAGATAAATAGGTTAGATGTTATTTTGGTTCGAAGCTGAATTTAGCAGCTTAGTTTCATTGGGTGTTTTTCTGGCATGGATTAATAGGCAGATTTGTCCCTGGACAAGTTAGCCTACATGTATATTGCACACACGAGCACGGCTTCTGACTAGATAAATAACTGAAGTGACTCTGATACATTTAAAAGCCAAAAAAAATTTTTCCTTCAAAATTGTTTTATATCTATATTTGTCATCCATTCTAACATTGCAGTGGTTGAAAATTCACACATAGATGGATGAAACTCTAATTTTACACTTCACCATTGTTAGAAGATGAGTCAGCATGTGGACTGATTGCAAAATACATATGCAAATTATTACTGTTTGCATATAGTGAAAGTCTTTCCCATTAAGTTAAAGGGGTCATATGATGCGATTTCAATTTTACCTTTCTCTTTGGAGTGTTACAAGCTCTTGGTGCATAAAGAAGATCTGTAAAGTTGCAAAGACTAAAGTCTCAAATCCAAAGAGATATTCTTTATAAAAGTTAAGAGTCAGCCACACCTACCTAAAACGGCTCGTTCTAACACGCCCCCACATATCTACCTCACTATGTGGGAAGATTTGCATTATGCTGCCCAAATGTTCACACAAAGAAAGAAGGCATAACTTTTATTCTCACTGTAGTATTGTTGCTGCTTTCCGCCATGTCCTGAAGACGCTGTGTGCTTCGTTGTGAAAGCGAAACTACTTTGTTTGGTCTTCCAAAAGAGGACGATATCAGCTTCGTCATGCCTAAGCTGATCCGTGCTGGTCGCTGAAGAAATACATAAATTTAGTGCTGTGGATCGGCGGATCGGCTTTCACCGTGGACGAGCCCGGAGTCGTCACATGTTCTTTCCGCTCCGTCGTCGGCATCCGCCGGCTGCGCCGTTCTCGACCCCGCCGCCTCAGCTCACTCTAGCCCGGCCTCAGCTCACGCTAAGCCGGGGCTTCCCCGCTGTGTTTTTCGTTGTGAAAGCGAAACTACTTGTTTGGCCTTACAAAAGAGGACACGACTAGAAATCAGAGGTTAAGTTTTATTTACAACACTATTCCAGAACAGTTCAACCCAAATATATTCAGATGTGTGCAGCACATTTTTTATGGAGGACTGTTTACTGATCCTGGAGAGTAACGTTAGACTAAAATGCCGGCAGTTCTGCGTACGTACGTTTTCATTTAAAGGATTTGCCACTGAGGATTCAAACGCGAGTTTGGGCAGTAGAATAGCATTGTTGTTTGTCATTTCTCTGATCACAAATGCAGACATTGTTTTATGTTTACGCGGCGCGATGTAATGCGTAAAAAGACAGTATAAGTTTATTATAATCCGTAATTATGTCCCCATTTGATGCAACAAATGCCTCGTTTGTAAGGGGTTTTAATGTTTATGTCTCCTATTCGCTCGCGGCCGGGACAAAGAGACGGCATCACAGATGGTTAGGGGCGTAACCTTTTCGGCTCACTCTTGATGTATTCGGCCAATCACAACTCACTTGATAGCTGGCCAATCACAGCATACCTCGTTTTTTTCAGACCGATGAGCTTTGTAAAACTCTACACGTTTCTGAAAGGCGGGGCATAGATGAGAAACAGTAATGTACAGTATGTGGAAATTAATGTGTTTTTTGAACCTTAAACCGCTTAAACATATTTCATTACACCAAATACAAAAAATACTGTTTTTTTTAGCGGCATCATATGACCCCTTTAAGAAGCTAAAATGTAGTTTAAGGATTGATTTTATAATTTTCTTTGATTTAATTTTGCTTAAGTTTAATTTTATAATTTTTTTAATGCCTTTGTTATTAGTCTAAAATGTAGAAAACAAGAAAGAGCGATATTTTCAGTTGTAGTGTATGGCATGTTAAAATATAATACAGTCAACACAATAATACAATCAGTAATATTTTCTTTTTTTATTAGAATTATGATTTTATTTTTTGCCATATAATTTTTTTTATTGGCAATGCAGAATTTTATTCATGCAATATTTATACAGATTTATTATCAACATCGATAGATCAGTTATATTTATAGAATATTAAAATTTTTTTATGTATAGAATACATTTACGGTTTTGTGAAATATAATTGTTTCTATTTATAATTTTTTTGCACTCGAAACCTCCACATTTAGTGATAAATATTACAATGTCGAATATAATTTCCCTCTCAACTGTGAAGTATATCATGTATACGTGTATCCTGTGCGTTTGCATTGTCCTTCAGACTGATTTCAAGTGTTCCTTACAGTAAGATGATGACTGCTGTCTTATGATGTCCACTAGTGTTGGGTGATATGGTAATTTTTCATATCGTCATATCGCCAGCCTGTGAGATCGCTGATACATGATATTATTGTGCATTGGGGGTCTGGGGCAAGACAGGCCTCAAACCTCAAAAAAAAAAAAAAAAAAAAACTGCTGTACATTGTCATAGGTTATTTCATAACTATTTGGTGTTTTAAACTTCACGTGCGTGAGATAGAGACCAATTATCAAAATAATCAACTTTAAAACATCTGATAAACTAACTATGTTAAATATAAAAATATTTAAAGGGGTCCTATTATGCTCGTTTACAAAGTCTTGATTATTTTTTGGGGGTGTACCAGAACATGCTCTCATGCTTGGTGGTTAAAAAAAATTCATTATTTTTCACATAATTTACATTATAATACCTTTCTCCCCAGGCTGGCACAAACGGCTTGATTAGTTCCGGCTTTGTTGACGGTCCGCCTTCCGAAAAACAAAACGCGTTGGGATTGGTATGCTTTCCCAGTGCGTTGTGATTGGCGAACAGCTTAGACGGTGGTTCAGTACTGCCACGCCCCTTGCTCCATCTTCAACAAAAACAAAGACTTTCGGGCACGGAGTGAAAAAAAAAAGGCGTTCCAGGCTGTCACACACCGGACTAAAGTGTCAGATCGCGCCACTCTTTAAACTTCAATACATATTTGCTATGATGTAGGCACACTGGCGGCCGGTCGGCATCTGTCCCTCGGCGCCCAGCTACTTCCTTGTTGTACTTGTAAAATTGTTCTAGCCAACCGGTTCTCAATCCCAGTCCTCGCCGTAACACCCCCCGCGCTGCATGTTTTGCACGTCTCTTTGGTTACCACCTGATTCAGATCATCATCTCGTTAGAATAGAGCTCCGTGCATGAACTGTGTTCCAATTGACATGCTCCCTACATAGTGTTCTTTGCTCCCTACTCCCTGAGATTGTGAAATCCGTTGAAGTTTACTTCACTTTGTAATATTAATTTACAGATTTGCGCTGCCTGCAACGTCTTCACACACAGACGAAACTTACTAGAGAAGTGTGAAGTGTGACAATGTACCTCTGTAAATAAATACAATTTAATTCACGTCTCGCGCACTTTAATGCACTTTAAATGTAACGTGTACGTTCCCTTAGAACTGGAATCATGGCAGAATATCCTTTGATGTCCACTTCGCAGGGCACTTACAGTCAAATATAGTAAACGTATGAAGCAATAAGAGAAACATATAAAATGTGCAGAGCGGGGGTACGCGAAGACTGGAAATGAGAACCGCTGTTCTAGACATGCCAAAAATTTGAGGCTACAGCACAGCAGCTCTTCTTCTTCGTCTTGTCTGATGCGCTCACTCAACCAAGCGTTCTAACCACGACCTCGCCCCTCCCCACCCCCCAACCATTCGATTTTCTGTAGGCGGGAATTATTTGTAATGATATTAATGAGCCGCTTTGTGATATCACAAGGCCCGGAAAACAAACGCTGTAGTCCAGACGAGCCGTTTGTTGTAGTTCTTGAACAGGGGTTTTTAAAAAACAAAATATCTCCCTTTGGAGTGAACTTTAAGATTTGTAACTTTGTAGATCTTTTTTATGCCCAAACATACCCACTACACACTGACTAAAATTAAAAGTGAAAAGGCATAATGGACCCCTTAAAACGACCTTTCCTAAATTACGGATAAACAGTCCATGTTTATTAGGACCGCACATCCTGTGAATGTTTGCCGGCATCGACGCATGAGTTTTCAGTAAAAGGCTGCAATCATTCAACGGTGAAAATTAAAATAGATTTGTTTTAAAGCCAACAGTTTTAAGGCTAAATATGGACATGAACGAAACACTTAAATATAAAAGTATTTCAAAAGTTTGCTGGTAATTTCAATAGTTAGAGTCAAGTTAAATAAATGTGATACATCACTGCAGTCATCCGGATCCAGTACGTATTCAGACCAGGTGGTGGATCAGCACCTAGAAAGGACCTCCACAGCCTTGAAAGACAGCGGAGACCAGGACAACTATATGAGCCCCAGATACAGATCCCCTGTAATGACCTTGTCTCAGACGACCACCGGGAAAAGACCACAGGAATCAGATGAGTTCTCTGCACAATGTGACATTTCTGCAGCCTGAATTGAACTGCTGGTTTCGTCTGGTCATAGGAGAACTGGCCCCCCGATTGAGCCTGGTTTCTCCCAATGTTTTTTCTCCATTCTGTCACCGATGGAGTTTTGGTTCCTTGCCGCTGTCGCCTCTGGCTTGCTTAGTTGGGGACACTTCATTTCCAGCGATATCGTTGACTTGATTGCAAATGATTGGATGATGACATCACTGAATTCAATGATGAACTGTCTTTAACTGAAAAATGAGTGTTTACTATTGTCATTTTGCATTATTGACACACTATTTTTCTAATTAATGCTGTTCAGTTGCTTTGACACAATCTGTATTGTTAAAAGCGCTATATAAATAAAGGTGACTTGACTTGACTTGACACAGCCACACAGCGCTCTGGACCACACTCCCCATGACGAGCCCTGTAAGACTGATAAATTATCAGCATGTTTTTATAATAACGATGATGAAGAATAATCAAGAATGTTTTTTGTTAATGCACTGTAAAGAAAACAAAATGGTGTTGACGATGCAGTTTTCAGCATGTTCATTCATACAGCTTCAGCATGTTCATTCATACAGTTCAAGAAAAGATGTCCAGAAAAGATGCGTCTCTCTAAGCACTCTTGACATCATTTGTAAATATAGGTTTATCAGCTTGCAGTTCAATTTTGATGTGGACTAAGTTTTATAGTCTGTTTTTAAAACATTTCCAATGAGCACAAGAAGCCTAATCCTCATTTGTGCGTGTGAAGTGCGGTGCTGTGGTGAAATAGCGGGGCAATTTGATGATAATAACCAAATAATAATAAGCTGCCTAATAATAATAATAACAATTAAATACAATAATAGGAGAATGAGCCTAATATTGTCTTGAATATTGACAAAGACATCTGCTATCGTCAATATCTCTGACTATCGTCGATACACGATACTATCGTCTATCGGCACAACCCTAATGTCCACTTTACAGGACACTAATGGGTGATTGTAACATACCCATAGAAATGTGGGATGGCTGCTTTTGATTATGGTGGTCCATGTCCACAGAACTCTGACTACCACAGATTCATAAATCAGGAAATGGGCCTGGCAGTGTGCATTCTGTCTGCCATGACTGCAGTTAGAGCGAATGAGGCAGGGTAAAAGTGAAACAAAGCACTTCTTACCCGCAGTGTACTTACCACAGAACTCTGTGCTGGCCATGTGCCCCAGGAGAGATACGGCTCTCACCACCACCAGCAGCTTTTTAAGGCCTCCTGCGTCATGCCCCACCTCAAACTCCATGAATATTTCATAATGCTGCTTTATCTGCGAAACCGAATGACCGTTGCGAATGACCGAGTGCACGCATGCAGGCACGCTGATTCAAATGCACACTATCTGAACAACAGACAGGAACACATAACACACATAAAGATCTGTGTCACGGCATGTGTGGGGACTCGCATCCCACATGGACCAACAACAATCAAGGCTTAGCTCAGTGTACTGAATATTGATCCCTTAAAGCACACGATTTGGGAAAGCTGTCAGATAAGCAGACGTTTGTCAGCAACTATAGCATTTAGTCTGAGATTTAGCTATTTGTTTTTTCATTTGAAAGGAAAAAGGATTTTTTTTGTTATTATTTTGAAACAAGCATATTTAGTACTGCAGGAAAGAAAATGATAGTTGATCTTAAGATGATCGATATGCCACTGTTCTTTAAGATTCTGACCTAAAGTTCTGTTAAAGTAGAGGTGACAAAGAAATGTAGTTTTCGTTCACAGCAGTTCCCTCGCTGACGCTTTCTCAGATAGAGAATATGTCTAGTCCTGGGCTAAATTACACTGTCAGTGGTGATTTTCTATTGAATAGTTTTTGTCTGATACAAGATTTAGTTTTTTTCTAGGAAACCAACCCTTTAATCTGTGAAGGAACCTGCAGAAACCTGAATTTAATTCTCCATGTCCTGACAGTTATTGAGTAGTAAAATAAAACTCTGCTTTGAGATAAATATTGTATTCACTCTCATACTATTGGTTATGGTCTCAGAGGTACATATACTCACAGGCATACCAAAGACTGTTTGCATAGAGTAAACATCTGGTGTTTGTCTTCTAGATGTAGAAGGTCCAGTCTCTCCAGAGAGGAAATAAACCCAAACATCCTCTTAAATTTGTCATTCAAATCATGGTAATGTCACTGAATCATTCACAGCTTGTATGAAATGGGGTCGTTTTAATGTAGGCTATGTTCCAGCAGTTTTTATGATAATAAAGAGACTGGATAATAATCTCACCCAGGAAGTGCTTAAATGCCACATTTACGTCGAAAGCAGGTTGAATTCATATGTCATTAATAGCTGAAACATATGCAGCGCCTTTGGTTGTGCAGATTATATTATCGTGGTTCAAATGCACACACGTTTGCCCAGCCCATGCCTTCCATAATTGCTTATGCCGCTGTTCAGTGGCTGTCATTTTCATTCAGTGTAAATTGCAGTATGCTGAGCCCACAATGAGAGTCACAGCCAGCCCTGTTTTTCAGTGCTGGGATGCAAAACAAATTATGTTTTCATCAGGAGACTAGCGGGGAATTTGATCAGCGGCGCTAGCTGCAGCTCCAGGCAGCTCATCGGCCAGATGTAACACGGTTAGGACATACCTGAAGGACCCTGATTAACAGCCTATAACACTTCCCGGCCCCAAATTAAAACCCAGATATCAGTAAACATGCATTCGGATATTCTGAAATGCCAGAACAATCCGGGGTGGTCCATGACCGAGAGAGACATAGAAAGTCATAGTGTTCTGTGAACGTTCCCGTCTGTTGTTTATATTTCATGTTGTGATACGAGATAGCAGGTATCTGGTAGGGCTATATCTTTCATCCTCCATATCAACCTTAATCTTGGGCTGTGCTTTTTGCAGTTGACTTTAAACTAAATCTAATTTAATGTGGTATCAGGAACAATGGATTTTGGTAATCTGCAGAATCTCTTACAAAAAAGGTTTGCATTTAAATATCAATGAGTTATTAATGTATCCCTCACAGTAATTGAGAGTACATCCCCTGATTTAATAAAAGATTAACATTACCTTAATTAAACCAGCAAATGACATCCATTGTGTTGCAGGTTTTTTACAGACTACCGAGTAGTTTACCAGCAGTTACCAGATGAATTTTAATGTTCGCTTTAACAAGAAAACACCCATGTATGATATGAAACGGGTTGTAAATATAAGTAATTGAAATCCTGTGGCATAACTCTGCCTGATTCGTTATCCCATGTTAACGTGGGATTTCTGTGTTGTCAAACTGTTGGTCCCTAGAGATCGCTAGTGTTTGAAACCATTAAATAAACATTTTGAGTTTGGGAGAGACAAATGAGGAGTGCAGGAAAGGGAGAGGCAGGGAAAAAAATGGATGTGCACATGAAAGATGCAGGGAAAGTTTTCTAATGTAATGAGGCATCAGGACGAGGCTTTTGTGGAATTAATCAGTGAGCAAGTGCCATTAAAACACACAGAGCGGAGACTGAATGCTGCTCTTGTGACAAATGTGTAATTAAGAATGATTTCATACTCTCTGTATTCTCACATTCATCGGGAGGAAGACAAAGAATCTTCATCTACTCTGCAGTTTGATGAGATGCCGTTTTTAATTACACCCCATTACAATGACACCACTTTGTCGTTTCTGGGTGAAGTTTTAGAACCACGCTCTTTCTTTTCATAATGTTTTAAAAAGATTTAAACATTTTAGCTGACTTTTCTGTCAGCCCAGGACAATAGTTCAGATGTTTACAAAAAAGAAAAACCTTTATCCCTGTTTTTAAATGTTCTAGAAACAATATATTCATGTATATTCTTGACAAAACGACATCTAAAAAATTAGGTTTTTAATTCGCATTAACAGCTGGAAATGATATCTAGCTAGTAAATTAAAGTGTGTATGAATATTTGGTCACACTTTATTTTAAGGTCCAATTCTCGCTATTAACAAACCATTAACTACGACTTTTGCCTCAATAAACTCCTAATTTGCTGCTTATTAATAGTTAGTAAGGTAGTTGTTAAGTTTAGGTATTGGGTAGGATTAGGGATGTAGAATATGGTCATGCAGAATATGTGCTTTATAAATAGTTATAAACAGCCAATATGTTGATAATAGGCATGCTAATAAGCAACTAGTTAATAGTGAGAATTGGTCCCTATACTAAAGTGTTACCGAATATTTTGTTAATTTCATAAACACTTTTGCAGGAAAACAATGGAATATGATGCAAATTTACTGATTTTGTTTGTAATTTATAAACACATTCTTATCGATGTTTCTTGCAATTTTGACAACCTCACCATAGAGTAAGTTTAAATCTTAAAAAAAAATGAAATAGCGTCGAGTATATTAGAGAAAACAATGTTTAAGTTTTATGTTGGCACTTGGAGAGGGGGTTAGCATTATTGCTGTTTTCCTGATCCATTAGATATAAAGTAGGCGAATCACAAATGAAAAATAGCAACGAAATGAGCTCTGGCACTGTTTGGCCTCCATTTCGGGTCTGGGTATTGAGCGACGGGGTACACGATAACCCATATTAGGCTGTACTCATTCTTAGGAATGTGAGTTACCTATTTTTGCTTGTTTGTTTGTTTATATATTTATTTATATGTTCATTTTCAAGAGACTTATTACATTGAATGCATACAGACAAGTGTAGGTAATCATTTCAGGTGCAGGCTGATATTGTCTTCACATAATAAAAAGAGAATACAGTTTATGTAACCAAATTTGAATTTAAATTGAAAGACAGTCATTTAGCAATACTGTTTGCACAGATAGGAAAAAGGCAAGTTTTCTGTCTCAAGAGGATGTAATGCAGAGCTAAGTTTTAGGACATAATGGAAGTAGTCAAACCATCATAACTTATTGCCGTCAATTCAAACTCTGCCACAGACAGCACACCTAAGTGAATTTCATGGCTTAGTGACTACAGGTCACCTCGTTATAAGGAAATAGCTGTAAGTTCTCTCACACGCGCACACACACAGATTGTGAGAATGTGACGGAGCGTGTATGTGTAGGCGTATGTTTATTTGTGTGTGTGTGTGTTTGAACATATAGCTGTCATACATAGGTGATATAACTTGTATTAACCTGAGCCTTTGTGTTTAAGACTCAAAATATAGGTGAAGGCAGCTTCTTTCTTTACACTTTAAATGGCTTTTGTATTGTTAAGGACCTTCTACTGGACCGAAGCTCTAAATCATGTTCATAAAAGCACTTTAAAAGCATGTATGTATGATCACTTACTAACCTCTAATGCTTTTTCATGATAATTTGAAGAAGACAAAATTTAATCGACACACATTACATTTTGTTAGAGTTTTAACTGTTTTTAAGAGACAAAGCTGTTAAATGGTTATCAGTTAAATGGATTCTGAAAAATGTGAAATAACTTTATAACATCTTTACAACATTTTTTGTTTACATGCCCCATCCAACTTCAAGTATGATTTTTCACTGGTAAATGTGACTTTGCTCCACCATTGATCTGCACATAATTTGAAATTACAATAATTCTGCAGTTGTAGACAACATATATAAAACTAAAATATGAATTTGACTATATCAGACTATATATTCACTAAAATATCAGGCATGAGGATGTGAGAAACATCAGGAGACACTGGAGGTGGTGTCTGAAACCACTTTGTGCCCATTGGCCTGTCAGGATGGGGACGTTTACTCTTTCTGATTACTTTTGTGATGGGATACATTCTTCCAATCATAGTTTTGAAATCCAAACAGCCTGTAATCTCTCTGCAGAAGGATCCTCTCTTTATCACTCCCCATTCTCTCTCTCTCTCTTTTACTCTCTCTGTCCTCATGAATACCATCGCTCAGGCAGCGAGCTGTTGCAGGCACTTTGTTGCTGACCATGGTGCTGAAAGGCCTGCTGCCTTCTATTGCCTGATTGTTCATTTCATGGTTCATAAAGCTCACTCGCCATTTGTCAGCCGGCTGTTAGTGCACCTACTTTTTCTCTTTAACCCCTTCCTTTACAAACCATAACAAATCAAACACACATTTGTTTCAGCTCATGGCTGACAGCTCACTGCCAATGCTACTGTTTCAATTAGAGCTGGTGTGCTAGTGTGTGTTTCATGCCGGCTCTGCTACTGCAGTGGGAATAGGTTTTAGCTTGTGTTTGATCTACTATAATGGGACGGCTTGTTTGGCAGAGGGGGAATTCCGCTCAAACACAACTGGAAAACTCTTACATATGTGGTGGTGTGCTTATGAACTGGTCACAACAGTAACTGTACAGATTGTCGCTGTTAACCGAGAGAATCTAGGGTCATGTTTTAAGTTTGAGAACTGTAGATAGAGATGGAATTATCTCATTAGGTTTCTCTAGCACGCACACACACACACACACACACACACACACACACACACACACACACACAAACACACTAACATTTCCTTTCTTTCTCATGAGTGTCTTCATATGGAGTGTTGCCTGTCTCAGCTCCAAATTGTCCTTCATGCTGTGCTGAATTTGTAAGCCATGTGCCAAACGCTAAGTAAATGTGTTTTTCAGTCTACCCCCTCCTCCTCTTCCTCTCCTTTCCTCCTGTCCTGCCATTTCCTTCATTCCGGATCCTATGCCTGTTTGTTTCTATGTAATATTGTCTCTCTCTCTCCTGCCATCATCTCTTTCACACTCTGATGTTTTTGACTGGTCTAGATAGATAGTTCAAATCATACACACATACAAACATACAAACACAAAGTGTTTGTCCAATCACATTTGTTTAAGCATGACCTGTACTGAGAAAATTAAGTTTTTGTTCCATGCAACAGGAAGATAGAGAGGTGAAGTGAGCTTAGCATCCTCTGTACATTTAAATAGAAGTGCCAAGTCATTGTTTTGGTGATACTACTGTATTGTATTCTTAGAGTAATAAGAATTAATAATTTAATAACTTAGAGTTGACTGCCATGGTATATAATTTGTTGGGGTTAGTGAAGGCTGACACAGTTGGTTTGGCATCAGGCCTTGGAGAGGCATTTATTTTAAATAAAATGAGCATCATTTTGAAAACAACTTTGGTGCCAAATATCCAGAGAACAGAACGTACAAAAAACTTCAAATGTGTGTAAGAATTTAGTGGTGCTGTCCTTTATTGGGTCGTCAGTGAGTGAAGGGTCTGACATCCCAGTATCCTGGTCAAGCAGTTGTGACGTGTGCTTCCAGGGAAGTCCACTGCTTCCTTTCATGCAGGATTCCATGCCTTCTCCCTTTCATGAGAACCTGTGATGTGCTTTCACAAGAAGAGACTGGTTTTTTGAGAAGAGGTGCCAATTTAAGGAACAGACTGTAATGTTTTTTGTCAAAAAACATTTTGTCAAGGTGAATACAGTAATTATTCAATAACATGATATATAGTACCCCAAAAAGTATATGGACACTTTTTGTCACCTTTAGTCACACTTAGTTGTCTGAAATATAAATTAATTTAATATAAAATATTAATATAAATTTAATATCAAATTTAACCAAGTGACATCTACACACAAATAATGCTACAGCTTTTCTTAGCACTAACTTCAATTTTTCAAGATTTTACATCCTAGTTTTAAACAATTTATTGATTGTTTAATATTTTGAAACTTAAACTTAATTTAGTCAAAAATTTCATTGAAAAGTGTGCTTGTACTATATTTCTTGAAAATAAGTTCAAGTGACTTAAGTGTCAATACTTTTTTGGGGCCACTGTCAATATATCATGATATTATCATAACTGTGGTTCTTCGTTGTTAAAAAAAAAAATTATAAATCCACCTTAAAAGCTTACATTGTTTTGTGAAGGTGCTGCTATAATTAATAGTTATGACATAGGCATTTTCCCTCTGGCACATTTGAACCTCATCTTATGACAAAAAGGGAAAGAGAGAGAAAATAATATTTGAAAAGACACTGCTCTGGAGAACATTTTTTATAAGCCGTTAGACAGAATGCAGCATTTAATTTGTTGACTGCCCCCAGTTGCTTTCACATCGAAATGAAGATTGAGAAACACATTGTTGCTGCCGAAGAACACACACATGTGCATGCACACACACAAAAATGCACTATATCGTTCACAACGAGCACTGTTAAAAGGGAACTTCATTACGTATGAAATACAGTTTCTCTTTTGGTTCTCCTCCATTGCTTTTGGAGGCCATTGGAATGGAAAATCCCTGATGACCAGGTAAGGAGTCTCTCCCTGAAAAATGCTATTATCCAGATGGTGCCATTAACAATTAGGCTGCAACATTTTCTCTTTTATAATTGACTCCATAGGCTATTAGGCAGGTTGGCATCAGGTTTGGTCTGCCTGAAACTTGTCCAGATGTTGTGGCACAGACAGGGGTGACTAGATAGGAGATTTTTAAGTGTGTGTGTGAGCTCATGGCTGGGCTGTTGTACAGATGGACAGTGACGGTGGGTGGTGGTGGGGAGTCAGACTCGATTAGATCAATGTCTCTATCACTCCATCTGCACCACGCATGCTCCTCTTCTTACTGGAACAGATGAGAAAGTACTCATTCGTTCAGTATGCAGATGCTTAAGGTTGACCCTTTGACTTATAAAACTTGAAAGGTAGAATTACACAGCTATCTACATTATAAGTGTTTTTCTACAGAATTTTGTTCACACTCTGTGCCCTATTATGCTTATAGTTGTTTCCGCATATTAAGCTGACATAGTAGAAAGTATTACCCAAAAAACTAATTCTCTGATCATGTACTTTCTTCTGTAAATTGTGTAAAAACAAAACACTGACACATTTCTTAAAGTATCTTAAAGTCATTAAACTAGTTACCAACATTCTTCTAAAGATATAATAATTCTGCTCAACACAATCAGTTAATCATTTATAAAAGCCACACACACACACACACACACACACACACACACACACACACACACACACACACTTACACTTAGTTTTTTCTTTGACCCAAATTATAATATATTATATATTTTGCTGGACTCGGACTGTCAGATTTCTGATTTCTGCCCACAAGTCTATTGGCTCTGATTCATGTGCTTCATTGTTTTGCAAACTGGCTCATAACAGTCATTTGTACATGAATTGGAGTACACTGGTGGCGCTGTTTTTGCATGCAGCCAGTGAAGACAATACAATACAAAGTCATGTTGTCAATTTATTGTCTTTGTTTCACTCTACCCAGTCTGTCTCATCAAATGCAGGCTCACAACTTGGGTTAAAATAATCGTTTTGCCTTTGCCTTTGGTGCAGGAAACATTTTTATACCTTTTTTCCTGAGTGGCACAGTATTGCATAGTTGCTGTGTAGCAGTATTAATTTTGACAGCAAATTTTGATTTAGTTTTAGTCATATTTTAGTCATCTGAATTGTTTTTGGTTTTAGTCTAGTTTTAGTTGACTAAATATCATAAGATTTTAGTCGACTAAATCTACAGTAAATTTAGTCGGCTAAAATATAATGGGTTTAGTTACAGTGTAATGCATTTATTAAAGGGGTCATATGATGCTGCTAAAAAAAACATTATTTTGTGTATTTGGTGTAATGAAATGTGTTATGCGGTTTAAAGTAAAAACACATTATTTTCCACATACTCCACATATTCCACATTCTCCTCTATGCCCCGCCTTTCTGAAAAACGCATTGATTTTTACAAAGCTCATAAGTCTGAAAAGCGAGGTGTGCTCTAATATGCCAGCTATCTTTCCGTGCGTGTGATTGCCGAATTCATCAAGCGTGTGGACAGAAATGTAAGCACATTACATATTGCGATGCCCTGTCCGGCCCCAGAGCGACGAGGACAAAAAATTAAAACAATATAAACGAGGCATTTGTTGAATCGTGGGGACCTAATTACGATTATAATGACTATACGGCTTTGACGCCGTGGAGTATTGCATCGCGCCGCATAAAAATAAAACCATGTCTGCACTTGTGATCAGAGAAATGACAAACAACAAGCAATAATCTACGCTGCTCAAAACTCGCGTTTGAATCTTCAGTGGCTAATTCTTTAAATATAAAAAAACATACTCACAGTTCTTGAGTCAGAACAGCCGTCATTGTAGTCTACTCTACAAGGATCAGGAACTTCCTTCATAAATGCGGGGGGGGGGGGGACACATTGAATAGTTGGGTGCAAACTGGTCTGGAACAGTGTTGATTAAATACTACTAACCACTGATTTTAGTTGTGTCCTCTTTTGGAAGGCCAAAAAATGTAGTTTCGCTTTCACAACGAAACACACGGCGGCCTTGAGTGAGCGGAGGCTGGCTTGAGTGAGTGGAGGCGGGTGGGCTTGAGAACGGAGCGGCCGGCGGGCTTGCGGCAACCAAATGTTACGACCCCGGGCTGGACTCCGCTTAGTCCACAGTGAAAGCCAATCTGGCGATCCACAGCACAAAGTTGATTTATTTCCTCAGCAACCAGCACGGATCAGCTACAGGCATGACGAAGCGGATGCGTTCCCTCTTTTGGAAGGCAAACAAAGTAGTTTCGCTTTCACAAACACACAGCGTCTCCACGATATGGCGGCGGCGGAAGGGCAACAGCAATACTACAGCGAGAATAAAAATTATGCCTTCTTTTTTTTGCGTGAACATTTGGGTGGCGTTTTGCAAATCTTCCCAGATAGTGATGTATGTATGTGGGGGCGTGTTAGAATGAGCGTTTTAGGTAGGCGTGGTTGACTCTTAACCTTTTATAAAGAATATCTCTTTGGATAAAGTTGCAGAGACTTTAGTCTTTGCAACTTTACAAAACTTCTTCATGCACAAAGAGCTTGTAACACTCCAAAAAGAAAGGAAAAACTGAAATCGCATCATATGAACCCTTTAAGCATTTCTCTAAAATTTCCAAACTCATTATATAGTTTTGATATTAAGGTTTTATCATGATATACACTGATTTAACTGCGGCGACACACTACATGCATTTATGTTAAAATTAAATAAAACCACTTATCATAAAGAAACAAGAACATGGTCCTCCTTTCAATGAAATACCAATGGTTATATAGGATAATTATGCATTCTTTATAGCAACTTGATTAACATATTCTTCATTCTTTCAAGCAGACATATTTATATAAATTAAAATTAGATTAATCCTTTTTAGGGGTACTAAAGTGATTCATTCAGGAGCAGTGAGTGATTTTCTCTTTCTTTCGGTGCGTGATTAACATCAGTGACTCGGACAATAGCAACTAAATTAGGCTGCTGTCCCTTTAAAACCGAATGCACAGCTGCAATGGATGCAATGTACTGAGACACGTTCTCCCTACTGTTTACGTTCACTTAAGACGTAAGCAACTGTTTATGTGAATACTTGTCAAAAGGGACAATTCAACAGAGTACTAGTTGCGTGTGAGATGCGCTTGTGTGTATAGTGTCTGTGTCAGAAAATGGATCTGAACTTGAGTTTTCTCTTGCGTCGTCAGGATTTATTCCAGATGTCTGCTCTTCTCTTACTCCCACATATTGACATTTTTTGGACGTTTTATGTGACGTGCAGCAAGTGTATTTTAGTTTAGTCCCGCGGTCATAGGTACGCATAACCTCGGAACCAAGCAGCAGATTCGTTCTGAAATGATCTCCTTTACCAACGGCCGCCCAACATTGTGTCGTTGTTTTGATTCCGTTGACAAAAAAGTCATAGATTACTCATAGTTTTTAATTCTAATAGTTTAGGTCGTGATCGTTCGGTTGGTGTCGGTGAAAACAAACAAAAAATGTTGTTAACGACAGTTATGACAAATTATTCGTCAACGAAATTAACACTGCTGTGTAGACTGCTTTGTTGATCATTATGGGAGCGATCTAGTTTTGTTGCTCGCTTACAGTGTACACAGGGTCTAATAGGCCACGATCAAATAGAAACCTGAGTGATAATACTAAAACTTGCTCTTTCCATCTGTATTCCTTTTGTATGCTTTGGATTTCCTGCAAAGCAAGTTTCTTGTTTTTTTTCTACGTTTTATATGTGATTCTCATAAAATTCCTACAATTGTTCTCTCAGAGGCAGCAAAGTTTCATTTGAAGGGCATTAAGTCTTATTCAATACTTCACCTTGTAAACAACAACAGAATCTTTTGTGGCTGTCATTTTCAGTCTGTCTGTCTTCCCAGAAGCTGGGGATTTTGCTAAAAGGTTCAGCGTTCTCCTGTCTTATGTGTCCAGCAGATCAGAATCAGCAGTGTCTTTATAGCTCGAAAAGAACAAAAATGATATTGATTATTCAATAGGCCAGCCAGCCACAGAGCCAAGAGCCAGTCTGCTGCATCCTTTCACTATTAGTAAACAAATCAATGATCCAGGCTGTGTCTTCGCTTAGGCAATGCAGAGCATTCCTCACTCACCTCATCGAAAAACTTCTCACAACAGATACTGAGAGCAGAAAAGGACAGAATCACATTAGCAAAATATGAGCATGCTGTGAAACATATATTGAAATGAAATTGCTAATATTTTAAATATTTCAAAATCCCCTCACAAGTACTCATTCACCAATAATACATTCATTATTTTTAATCAAAGTACATAAAAAAAATTATATTTCTCTACCTGCAGTGTCGATGACAAAGGTGATGGTTTGACTGATCCATTTATACTCCCATCTTGTAGTGTAGGTGCCTTCACGAGATGGCTTGTGCCGTCCATCTGCTGAGCCTGTGCTGTGATGAAGGCTCTGGCCTGAGGATGTAGCAGACAGGCCTTTTAATCTGGGACATAGGAACACTCGAGGTGATTGATGATTCGGGGGAAGCGCTGGATGGAGTTCTACCTGAGATGGATCAGTGACTCCGGGCACCAGGCTCAATCCATTTCCATCTCCTCATCGTCGCCACTCTTACTGTCAGTCACTTAATCAGGTCAGAATTATGCGGCAATCGAGGTGGAGCCACAGAGGATGGTAGCCCCATTTATTACACTTCTCTGTGCAATAAGCATATGGTATGTTTTATGCACTTGTGGGGGATGTTTTTCATTAGACCAGCTGTGGTGAGCAAGACTGAGCTGTCATTCGCCAATGACCTTGACTTGAAGTTAAAATCACTGCTTGGGACACTGTGGACCTGTGAGCGTTTCACAATCAAATGACCTTTTGGACAGTGCAAAAAAATAACGTGTTACTTATTTCTGTCTGTCTGTCTGTATGTCTGTCTGTCTGTCAGTCAGTCAGTCATTTTATTTGTCTGTCTGTCATTTTATTTGTCTATCTGTCATTTTATCTAACATTGTCATTTTGTCTAACTATCTGTCCAACTGACTATCTGTCCATCCATTCATCTATGAAATGCATAGATTAATGCAAAAAAGTCTTTGTTGATATTTACTTAAAATGCACTAAAAATGTTTGACTTGATGTGAACTAAGTTCAGAACATGTACTAGTATAGCAAATATGGCCAAGGCTGATATATTTTACATATAACATTTGATTGAGGACTTCTCTAGATGGGTCTGTGTTGTTAGGTTTCCCTCCAGGTTCATGGATGCGTAGGTTGGAGTAACTCCGGGCTCTGTCATTATGCTATCAGTGAATAGGCGGAGTGAAACAGCACCCTGTTCACTTTAATCAACAGGCTAATCAGTCCAGGCCTCAAGTGTGCTATTGTCACTCAGAAATTGGCCAAAGTCAAGAGGGATTTTCCTGTTGAAGGTTTTCTCTATTCATGAGGCATCCAGTTGAAATAATAATAAAAAACTATTTTAATCTGTGTGCATTATTTGACAGCCAGTTTTGAAGTACTCTGATTTATACAAATTCTTTGACGTTCTTTCAAACTCTCCAGTTTAAACACTACAGGGAATGCAAGCCATTTTGTCAGCACTCCAGGCTCCGCTACAACAAATTCACTGAGAAGAGGCCAGTCATTGCTGGAGGTCAAATTAGGAACTGTCGAAGAATTCATTGCAGATGTCTTTCTTTTCTGGAGTGTTCCTAGTCTTGCTCCAGATTTCAAACATTTATGAATAGACTCTAGGATTGTGTTGAATACAGAGTGGAATTAGAGCATCTAGCAACATGGGCTCCCTGAGCTGGGTAACCTGATTGTTTTCCCACTTATAATTAACAGTGTTGTGGTGTGGTTCTGCCCCCTCCATGCTGACAGCTGCGTATGACTTTGCCTTAACACAAATTACTGTGAGATTAACACGTTGTCAGTTCTTCTATGCTCACCGTACTTTCCACCTAACAGAGTTCTCTCGTTTAAAATGTTCATTTCTCACATAGTGTCAGCGTCGGATCTGGCTGTGAAGATTTAGTCGAGAAACAGAGTTGGGGCCAGAATATCGCCTTAGCCCTGATGGAATGGTTTGAAGGAAGTTGGTGAAATTCAATGGTGAGGCAGAAACCATTCCACCAGGCACTCACGGTAGCGAAGCCAATTCCCATAATGTTGTTTCTTTCTCTTTTTTTTGACAATAACAATTGTATTTTAAATCCAGTGGCTTCACTGTGGTGCCATTTCTCATTCCCCATCCATTCGTCCACACATGGCCTGGTAGATATTCCTCTCAGCTTCCGCAGTAAGTCTGTTTTGTTAGACACGTTGCATCTTCCCTCCTAACCTGTTGCTCTTCTGTAATTCGATACATAATGGGTTACTCAAAAGTCTGTTGTTACAGTTAAATGGAGTTAAAGATTTAAGATTTTGAAAATAAAAATGCTGCCATATTTCCAAGTCGCTAATCAAATTGGTGACATTTGTGATCATGTGAGCTTTTTTCCTAAAAAATTTCTTCTATTGAAGCAGAAGATGCATTTTTGATCAAACTTGTGGAATTTGTGAAATCATTAAAACAAGTATTTGTTGACTTGCATTATAATTTAAAAATGGAATAAAAATATTTTATTAAATTAGAAAAAATGCAAAGCATTTTCACTAGTGGTCTCAGACTTAAATCACATATGTCATTTCCCAGTGCTGCTCTGATAGGATTTCTCATGTAAGTATTATATAATTTAATTGTATTATTGTATTAATTATGGCTTTATTTTACACATACTAATTTTAATTAATTATTAAATTCAATTAAGTACACAGATTTAGAAGTGTGATCAAGAAACATATATATGCATTTTACACGATTTACATGAAATGAGTGTTTTGTAAACATCTGTAAGGTAAAAACTCTCTCTGTGTCTGTTGCCATACTTCATAAGTTCTCTCTTCTCTTGGTTGACCTTCTAACTCCTCATACCTGCAGAAACTAGTTCTTTCTATCTTTATCTCTTCTCTTTGTCTCTTCCTCTCCCTCATGTTCTCTTTCTCCTCTTCTCTAATCTCTCTCCCATTCCCCCGTCTGTGTTCAGAGACTCTGTGCGCGCGTAATTTATCAGTGATTTCTCTCTCTCTCTCTCCGGCAGGTTGGGCTGCTGCTGGGATATATTTTAATTACAGATTTAGTCAGAAGTAATTAAGCTTTTATATCAGAAGGGACAGCTCAATACTCACCTCTATTCTATACAGCAGTAGATCTATACACACACATGCACACTGAAGACTACAGATACAGTTCAGACACAAACCTGCAAGGCTGTTGTGCTTTCTTTGGACATTTATCTCAAGTCTGGCAAATGTTTCACCTCCTTCAGTTTCTGCAGCTCTCTGAAGCAAAATGCTTTTCTTGATTCCTATGAACTTTACTTTTTCAAGGACAGAGACTTACAAATAGGGACAGGTGATATTTGATTCTACTGAAAACAGATAGATTTTTTTTGCATCAACAACAACTATTTTTATATTTCGCCAGTTGTGGTTAATGGAGAAGAAACTATAAGAGAGGAAAGAGATATTGAAGTTGCATTATAGCTATATAATATATAATTTAAACTATTGCAAATGAAAAACATTATTATTATTTTAGATTAACTTTTGAATTTATTGCATATTGCAAATTAAAAGCTATTGTTAATTTTTTTAGATGAAATAACTTTTTTTATTATAATAATAATCCATCATCATAATTTTAAGAAAAAAGTTTTGACTGTTTTTATTTGCATTTTAATTACAGCGTTGATGGTTTTGTGCCATGCCAGATGGAAGCTTCTTTACAGATACACACAAAATAAATCAGTCCTGTGCTGCAGCCCTCCCCTTTCACCTGAACAACGGTATTCTCTCTCTCTCTCTGTCATTCATCCCTTTTCTCTCTTATTTCTTTATACTCAGCCTCTGTCTTTTTTACCTCTGTGTCTCCAGATATACAGTATATTCCCTCATTCTGTTTCCTCTTTCTCTCTTCCTTATCTCTAGTGATTTCTTTGCCACTAGCATGCTTTAAAAGTCCTTCCGTTTTGCCACAAGGTCAATGTTAAACCCCAATGGCAACAAGTATTAGTGCATTAAGCAGCATGTGAGACTGTGCTCACATTCATTCACAGATGAAAACTAAAGATAAATGAGGTGTTTGTATCTCATATTGTTTCCTGCTAAATTTAACTAGACTAGTGTATGATTTCATCTTGAGTGTTCTTGATTCATTCCAAACTTGAATTTAATAAGATCCTAATTTTTTATTTTTTTTAATCAGCGTGATGTTGCACCCACCATATGCCACTGCTGGTATGGGTTTTTTAGATTTTGATACTTTTAGATATACACCACACATTGCTTTGACCTTTGGCAAAAAACTCTAATTTGGCTTCATTTAATCACAAAATCTATTCCTACTTTGCATCTGGTTAACCATGTACAGGGTTGTTTGTAGCCTTCATTACATATTACAACCAACACTGCTCAGCTGCTCAACTTACTTGATCTCTCATCTTTGGGTGTTTTTATATATATACTGTATATAAAAACATATATATTTAAGTATAGTATATAAGTATATACAATTTAAGTTTTTGAAGAAGACTCTGACAGCATTTATTTAGTCAAAAATACAGTTAAAATACAATTTAAAAGGTATTTTCTTTTATTATATATTTTAAATGGTAATTTATTCCTGTGAGAGCAAAGCTGAATTGTCAGCAGCCATTACTCCAGTCTTCAGTATCACATGATCCTTCTGAATCATCTAGGGTGCCTCAAGCTAACATGATATATTTGTATTTATTTATTAATTAATTTCACATTGGACAGTATCATGCATTGTTATTAGGTCATGTAAACTTGCAACACTATTGAGACTGAATGTTTATGCGAACACTCTATTTAATGGTGTCTATTTGTCTGTATTTAATGTCTTAGGGAAAAACACCAAAAGAATACTACATTTCAATTTAGTCATTCATTAAATTGGGAGAGTTGAGTTAGACGTCTGAATTTCCTTTTGCAAAGAAATGTATCATGCAGATCTAATTAAATTTGTCTTCTCGTTCACAATGTTTTCTTGCAGCATTTTTGTTTTGGCAGGCAGTGACGCGCTGTTTTGGCAATCTTTTGTTCCGTTGCTTCCTTTATGCTTTATATTCTTCCGTCTACATTGCATTAGTCTCTAAAAAATCCCCATTGATGTGAAAATTTCATTAAAGTTTGACTGGAGCTAAACTAGCAATTTCTCAGAGTCCTCGTGTGAGTCTGGGTTCAAAGTTAAAAGAGAGGACAGTTGACTTTCTCTGACCGTTCAGGCTAGATCTGTTCTCCTCAAGTCGTGACTCGTGACAGGACTGGCCTTGGGGGCCAGGATTCAGACTTGAGCTCAGGATTTCAGAGGCCGGATCACCTGTGGCTAGTCTCTGTTCTTTACTAACTGTCTGTTGGAGATAAGCTGTGTGTGATAAGATGTGTGCAGTGAAGGCTCACAGCCATAGCTGCGAGGGAAATGTGGCTATGTATCACAGGAAGAAACGGCTGCTGCTGAGCTGATAGTAACTTAATAGCTTTATGATACAGGGAGGGGAAAATGCTCGCTGTCTTACCTATTTCAGCCTAATGTCTGTACATACACCCGACACATACACATGGTGAAGGAGGGGGCGTTAAGTCTTCATGTTATCCGCCAACACTTTTTTTTTTTCATCTGGTGAAAGAAAAGGTCAGTTTAATCTCAACACAGGCTTAACAGACTCTCTTTGCAGTTAACAGAGATTTTTTTAAATCGCCTAACTAATTTTCACCTCCCAATTAATATTTCCATGTCGTGTGTGGCGATAGGTTTCCTGGGCTTAATGGCATTTGCGTGCAGGTCATTTTAATAAATTCATCAATTACAACAGAGTTCAATTTAGTCTAGCCGCGAGCCACAGCAGTGCACAGCTGTATTTTCAAGAACATTACAGTTGCTACTCTTTTTTTTTTTCCCTGCCTGCAAAAGCCAGCAGGGTAATTTGCTGAAAAATTACCTGTGTTGCCTTGTAATGTAAGCTAGTCTGTGTAATTTTAAAACTCAGCGACATAAACACACAATGCACTTGAGCTTTCTGATTGGATGGGGTGAGATGCGACGTCGCTTTTCATGTTCAACTCAGTGTTCATTTTTACGCAGTTGTTTGTTTGTTTGTTTGTTTGTTTTAGTCCTAGTTTTTGTTGTAATGAAAATATCCTTTACATTTTGTCTAGATTTTATCATGCCATATTCATTCACTTTAATCAGTTGTACTCTTAACTTATTTTATTCAAAGGGAATATTTTATATATATTTATATTTTTGTCAACTGTACATTTTAATTAAAAATGTTATTAAACAGATCACCCTTACTGGGACGAAGGCAAGCCTTTGTATATCTCAAATGAATTTCTGAGTTCTCTGCTGCTTTATTATAGATTAGGTCCATATGCAAGCCAGCATGGGGTGTTTTCTTGTTGTCTTGCTAATATTTGAATGTAATTTTTCTAATTTAGACTCCTTTACCTCTTTGGTGTGTCAGAGTAATTGATTGAACTGATTTTGAATGAATGAGGTCCCATGACTAAACAGGCCAATTAGTATTTGGGAATGAAATCTGTTGGTTAATGGAATTGTTACAGTTTTATTTTATTCTCAACCATGTTGTCTGTTCGTATGTTCATATGAGGCCTTTGTGTAAAACAGGACATTGTTTGTTTAATAGGTTGCCAAGTTGGGTGTTTGTTTAGCGGGATTGTGGGCAGTTTTTTTGGCAACACAAAGCTCGGCATAATCTCCTTATCATCAGATGAATTTCCAATAATCCTGTTATGACAGCTAACACTCTGTTGATCACAGAGCATCCTCACTGGCTAAAAAAACCCTTTGATTCCTGCCACTGTCTCAGTTAAACATGGGGCATTAGGTGCCTGCTAATGCGAACTAGATTTGTACATTTCCTGAAGCAAATGTGAGTGATGCTTAGCCATGCAAAAGTCACTGCCAGGATGATAGGGTGATTGCCAGGGCGTTGATTTGCAGTTGCAAAGGTGTTAAAGGTGGTTGCAATAGTGTTCTGTGTGGTAGCCACTTACAGGTCAAAGTCTCTGAAGCCTCGTTCAGGAAGGGAAAATAATCAAATCTGATTTTTTCCAAGCCTGATCCCAAGTACCTTCATGATTAAAAGCTTTGTTTATTTTTCTCCATCTGAACATTCAGATTTTGTGTTTTTTTTTTCTTTTCTCATTGTTATTGTGTGACATGTTGCAAGTCTGCTTGCTTGGAAAGTATCTGCTTTTCTTAAAGGGGTCATATGATGCTTTTTTTAAAGATCATTATTTTGTGTATTTGGTGTAACAGAATATGTTGACATGCTTTAATGTTCAAAAAACACATTTTTCAAATACTGTACATTATTGTAGGTCGTCTATGCCCCGCCTCTCTCAAACGCTTCGTTTTCTACAAAGTCCCTCCTTCCGAAAAGCGCAGTCTGCTCTGATTGGCCAGCCGACCCAGTGCATTGTGATTGGCCGAACACGCAAGCACTCGTCAGAAATGTAACGACCCTTACCATAATTGCGAGCTTCATCTTTCAAAATAAGTGTAAAGACAGTAAATAATGTCATTAGTTTTACCATCAGTTCAAGCCCGAAAGGGAAACAGACACATGATGCAGTACACAAGCCGCGATTAAGACAGGTGACTCTACTGTGATGTGACGCTGTCACTCTCTCTCTCTATCTCTCTCATTCTCTCTCATCTCTCTCTCTCTATCATCATTCACTCTCCTCACTCTCTCATCTCTCTAACACACACACACACAACACGATGCGCAAAAATCCGCATTTGAACAGTCAACAGCAAACACTTAAACTAGTAACAAAACATACTTAAAGTCGCTGATTCAGAAAGCACCAGATTGTCATAGCAGAGTCAGAATTACCTCCTCTCCTAGGTCAATGAAACGGTCATCCATAAAATGCATTGCTGTTCTGTTGTAAGTCATCTTAAAGATTCCTAAATGAATCTACTTCCGGAAGGCCAAAAAAAATGCTTTTGCTTTCGCCTAGAAACACACAGCGTATCCTGACATGCTGCTTCAACACTAACTAAGGTTACTGAAACCACGCCTTCTTTCTATGCGTGCACATTTGGGCAGCATTATGCAAATATTCCCACATAGTGACCTAGATATGTGGGGCTTGTTAGAACGAGCCGTTTTAGGGGGGGTGGCAGAGTCTTAACTTTGATAAAGAATCTCTTTGTTTTGAGACTTTAGTCTTTGCAACTTCAGGGATCTTATCTATGAACAATCAGCTTGTAACACTCCAAAGAAAAAAACTTGAAATCACATCATATGACCACTTTAAAAGCTGCACGATTGGATGTGTCATTAGCGCAAACAGTGGCAGGAAATAAATAGGCAGTAACTGAATAGAGATGCAACAGGGAAAAAGTAATATTAGCCTAGCAGCATTACAACACTATCTTACATTATATATAATATTATATATTAGGCTGTGAGGGAACATGGACTTAGATTTACTCAGAGGTAGGGCTGTCAAAATGGCTGAAAAAATAAATTCAAATTATCTTATTAATATTTTCAATATTCAAATGCTATTCTAATTAAAAGGATAAATTTCCATTTAGGGGGAGAAAAACAAAGATTTCGCTATCCCTGAGCAACAGAGGGCAGTTGAGCAAAATATTATGCAGTTTCTTCAAAGCCATAATAATAAAATAATACGACTATCTTTGAAAAAAGTGCATAATGTTTAAAATAATATTTATAAACCATATATAATTAATTAAGTTGCGTAAACAATTAGAAACAAAACAGCATCATGCATGTATGTATAGTTTAATACAAAGGACCGAAAACCAATCACAAAGAGTACTTTCTTCATTTAAAAACTTGAGATGCAGTGGGATGGGGAAAACCGCCATAAAGTCTTGAGACATGTTTTTTAAAAGTTGAAATTACATTAATTTTACACGGCTTTCTAAACATGCTGCTCTCTTGTGCGAGACACGAGTGCAACGGTGGATAGATGTCCCTCTAGAAAATGCACGGAATATGTGTTCTGTGTGAACTGCTTGGTTTCAGTTTTGACGTAAACATCTTCTCCACACTGATGCTCTCGTTTTCTGCAGTATATGAATGAACAACGTAGCAGCGCCGCATCTAGTGGGTTCAACTGGACAGGCTAACAAAAGCATTAAAATGCAATGACACTTACATCGTCGTCGCATTTCGTGCACCACTGATAAGGCTGCCTGACGCACACCTAAAATTCGAATGCAATGTTTTTGCATTCGAATATGGATTTTTATTTTAAATTCGACAAATATTCTAAATTCGATTTTTTTTTTTGACAGCCCTACTCAGATGTACTCAGACCAGCACACTCACCTTCTAACCTCTGCGCCACCTCCAGAAGTAATTCTGCTCTACAGGTTCCTCTACACTGGAAGGTTCTGAGGTTGAGAACCAAGGCTTGGATAGTATCTCACTGACACGTCCCTGAAGGACCCTGAAGCACCTCTCGTTTCTATTGAAATAAGTATTGTATTAGGAGTTTTTCAATTGGATGTGACCTTAAAGGAATAGTTCACCCAAAAAAAACAATTCTGAAAAATGTACTTCACACTCACCCTCATTCAACCAAAATGTAGAGTTTTCATCATAGAAACAGATTTGGAGAACGAAATTGTTCATACATCACTTTACTACCACTGGACCCTTTGCAGTGAATGGGTGCCGTCAGAATGAGAGTCCAAACAGCTGATAATAACATAACAATAATCCACAATTAGTCCATAACTCCAGTACATCAATTAATCTCTGATGAAGTGAAAAGCTGCTTGTTTGTAGGAAACAAATCCATCAACAAATCCATTCAAACGGTTGCTTCTGACCACGAGTCCATAATAACATTTCCTCCCCTGAAAAAGTCCATCCCCTGTTTTCTTCTCACATCAAAATCCACTGACATATTTGTTTAGAGCTGTTTTGGATTGTTTTCACTTGTAAACGGTGCTTGATCCGTGCATTTATCTTTTTATTCAGATGACTTTTGCACTGGAGAAAGCAATATTATGGATAGAGGACTCAATGGTTTGAAGTTAAAAACATCTGAATAATGGATTTGTTTATTTCTCCAAATCTGTTCAGATGAAAAAACAAACTCATCTACATCTTGGATGGCCTGAGGGTGAGTAAATTTTCAGCAAAGTTAAATTTTTGGGTGAACTGTTCCTTGTATGTCCTCATATATGCCAGTCGGACAAGATGAATAATAGTTTGTTTAGATGTTCTCCTAAAATCCTAAAAGTCCATGAAATAAATACCATGTGACCTCTGCTAGTAATTTGTGCACACATTGTCATATTTGAGTCATGTGTGATATCCAAGTAAATAGATGCATTTAGATGCAATAGTGAGTGCGTTTGTGTGAATAAGATTTACTTTATGGCATTTATTACATACGAATACACAGTGTTGTTGTTGTTCCAGTTATACATGGAAGCAAGAGGAATAATTGACAGGTCTGGATTGGTTGTGTATGTGTGTGCTTCACTGGCCCAATCATGGTGCTTTACGTGAAAAATACTGCCCCTTTCCCTTTCTCTCTTGCTCATTCTCTGATGAGCAGGCATGTGTCACCCAGAACGAACATGTTTAATTTCCTGTCAGCACTGGGTGTCTTCATTTTTTTTTCTGTTAAAGCACAATGCACACACAGAACCATCTCAGCCATTTTCATCTGCGATTTCCCCAAGGCCTGTTCCTCTTTTCTGTCTCCTCCCTCAATCATATGGATTCATTAGCTGGGGGTTTAGAGTTTAAAACCCTCCTTCTTCTTCTCTCTTTCCTCTGCTTTGAAGGAGAACCTCCTGAGGTTCCTACAACTGGCTGAGACATTGAATCCGACAGTTTAATCTGTACTATGGAGTGACATTGCTGTAAGCTTATGATACCAGTTAACAAATTAATATGCAGTGGCCTGAAAAGTGTTTGGACATTTTTGCAATATTATATTATATAAATGTCACACTTAAAATATGAAACCAAGTGGCATAATAATAATATAAGAAAGGTTTATTAAACTTAGAATGATTAAGGTAATTAATGTGATGGTAAGTAATAGCTGCTGAAAATTCAGCTTTGTCTTCACAGGAATTAATTGCATTTTAAAATATATTAAAGTACAAAACAGTTATTTTAAATTATAATAATAATTTACATATTACTGTTGTCTGTATTTTGATCAATAAATGCAGCCTGCAAGAGAATTCTTAAAAAAATAAAAAAATAAATAAAGATCATGCAAATCATTGAAAAAATCTTTTGAATGTGCAGCTGCTGTGTGTGTAAATTTTTGTTTACATGTATATGTAAGACAGCTAGCTGTGCATTAAATTATTTTAATGCCCGACGTGGAGGCCAAGAACCACCTGATGTGTGTGTGTGCGACGAGTGATGTGTGTGTTTGTGTGCATCAGTTAAAGCATCACATTAATTTAGAATGGTGATTAAACTGACTTGGAACTACCTGTGCATTAAACTGTTTTAATGCATACCTGCCAGCCAATCAGAATCGAGTATTCAGACAGAACATGGAATAAATAAATAAGTATGTTGAGGCATTTAACATAAAGTCAATTGTTTGATACCGCTTAATGAATTTTTTATATTATTATATTAATTAAAAAAAACATAAAATGTTTCAATGTAACTTCTTTGGTCACTCCATAATTCCCATTCTTCCATTGTGTTTTAATGACTTTATTATTATTCAGAAATGTGGAAAATAGTAATATAAAGATTGTGTAGGTGTATCCAGGTGTGACTCATAGTGTATCATAAAACCTCTTGAAGCTAAACACATTAGTTTCCTTCTGTATCAGTGGGTTATGATGTCTTGCGTTATGAATATGTGTTACTCTATACGGAGGCAGTGAGTGTTCAACATATGCTTTAGATGTTCTTTGGAATGCACTTGATCGTTTTTATCATGCCACATTGTTGTATTCATGTGTACCTGTGTGTGTACATGTAGGTGAAACAGAGGTTTGTATGTGAGCGAGAGTGTGAAGTGTGTGTGTGCGTGTGTGCGTGCGTGCGCGACTGTCGCCTGGGGAGATGACAGTGTTTCGTGTGCATATTGAGGCGCTGCTCCCATATGATGATTTATTACTTCTTTTAGTGATCCTGCCTGGCATTTAGTGGAGTCATATTGAAACCCACATGCCACCAAAACAAGCTCTGACACTTAGATCTGCTATGCCACATGCAGAGATTGTGTGTGTGTGTGTGTGTGTGTGAGAGAAAGATTGTTAATTATAGTAGTTCTGGGCCTGGTGGAGCCCATCTTAACATTACACCAAGTACTGTCCTCTCATCTGTAGAGGATTCATCTGTAAAAATGTATAAAGCAGTACATTGGATTCATTTTTCTCCTTTTCCCCTCTTTCATTCACTCTCTTTCTCTCTGGTTCTCCAGAGGGAAACAGACAGTAGATAATAGGTATGAAGAAAGATCCAGGCTCTGGTGTTCCATACTAGGAGAGCAGCAGTCCATAGTAGGTATACCAGAGGTCAGAGTCAATTTCAAAAGGAGAATTTACTCTATATCCAGTCCACACCTTCATGCTCTTGATCATAAAGCACCTCTGTTAATGTGTGTGGCCAGATTTAATCAACAAACATCCCTTCTACCCTTGTGATCCCCCAGTGGACAATGTTTTTAAAGATGTGGGTGGGGGTTCAGGTTCTGCCTGGAGATTACTGGTAAGGATTTCATGGAATTTCAGTAGGATGTTTGCTAAGCCACAGTGTCACAAAGATGATGGTGCATGGTGTACAGTATACATAATTACTGATGCTCGCTAATGCTTATGCTTGTTTGAACAAACCCCTAACCTTAAGTAAATTGCTATGTCAGCTTATCCTTCACTAATTGGACGTGGACATGAGTTATACTGTACTTTAAATCATGCAGCATTAGGGTGACGTGTGCTCTTACCTAGCTAAGACTAAAGGTCTGTTCAAACCAAGACGATGCAGTTATCTCATCTGCCACATTAAATGCTCAAGTTCTTTAAAGTCATTTGGATTCTGATTGACTGATTGATCTAAACTGTGCAAAAATAAATGTTTTTCAGTAATGCAGAGGTCTAGAGATGCATTTTTACTTTTTTTTTTTTAAACAAACAAATAAATAAATGAAAATATGTAAATAAACTTGTCAACCTTCTGAAACGACTGTGTTGTTGGATGGCTAGTTGACCAGTGCCATCCATCCATAACACCTAGGACCAGAGAATCATTTTTGGTTTGCGGGATTTGTGGATGGGTTCTTTTGACTTGGGCCTGTAATAAACCTCCTAGCAACCACTGAAATCATCTTAGCTACTGGATAGTGCTAAAACACTCAGAACATTCCATAGCAATGCTTTGCTAATCTTCCTAAATCCTGCAGTAGCATTGTGACGGGGACTTTTGGATGAGCAGCCACCTTAGACAATGCACAAATGTAGCTGTATGTGTTACTGTGCATGCCTGTATGTCCCTCTGTTGGTGTATTATTAATAGAGGTTGACCTCATCTTGTAGGCCTTCAATTACGGTTCTACTGCAGCTAACTTGATCTCTACAGCACCTGGTCTCACTCTCTCATCTCAGGCCATTAAGTGTGTGTTTCTGTGTACATCTGTGAATGTGTGTGTGTGAAGTTTTATAGGTCTTTGCATTCTCTGTCCATGACATACCATCATGCTTTGCCCTGCCCTCACCTCGTCTTTGTGTGTGTTTGGAATGGCAGTGATAGCTGTTTCACCCCCCTGCACAGACAGACACCACTGTCTTACTTACCAGTAGCTTTATTCTTTGGAGGAAGCAAAGTCACTGTGTTCACCTTTGTTCTTAATGCACTTTATACAGATGTGGTGAGTTATGTGCAGTTTTATACAACAAGTTAGTTCTGGTCCACAGATTTATGAATGAATATTTGTGAAATTTATGATGGAGTAATTCAGAAGTTTAGGATCTGTAAGATTATTTAAAAAAATGTTTTTTGTAAATAAATATTTTATGCTTGCCAAGGCTGCTATTATTAGATTAAAAATACAGTAAAATCAGTAATATTGTGAAAAATTATTACAATATAAAATGTGTAAAAATCATTCTAATATGCTGATTGGTACTAAAAAGATTTCTGGCATTGAATGAAAACAGTTTGTATGCTTAGTAGCTTTTGGTTTCTCGGGGGGGGGGGGGGGGGGGGGGGGGGGGGGGGGGGGGGGGGGGGGGGGGGAAACAACCTGTCGTGTGGATGAGTCATTGAAATATTCTCACAAACAATTCATTTAAACACACTGGTTCATTTAGGAACAAAACCACTAATGTGGTTGGAGATAGTAAATTCTAATATGGTTTCAGTTTGAACTATTTTTGTTGTCAGAGCAACAGTAGACAGTTACTGGCAATATTGTGTCTAAAATGTAAAATTACACAAAATAACTCGTTTAAACAGTTGTATAAAAGCAATATCACAATCATACTGTTGGTCTGAATTACAGCATGGCTTGCAACATAAAATACAGTATCTTAAAGTAGTCTTCTAAAGTCATAATATAGCTTTGTGAAAGGAACAGCCAAAATTTATTTCAACACTTGCTGAAAAACAGGACCTTGACACATTCAGGAGAGAAATAATGTCATGAATGAGTAGTCCTCCATTCAACCCCGATGAACTGATCTCAGGGAAGCTTATGATCTATTATATCATAATATATATTATATAATTGAGCATTATTTTGATTTAATATGGAATAATGACTTAAATGTTTGCCTGTTCCCAAACTTCTTATGCCATCAGAAGACTTGGAATATATTGTTCAAGTCATATAAACTACTTTTATATTTCGTTTCTTCTGAGGTGCTTTTTTGCACTTTTTGTAGCTTGATAGCACATGGTCATTGTATGTATGGGAAACAGCAGCATGAACACCCTTCACAACACCTCCATTTATTTAATTTTTGTTCCATGGAAGAAAGTCAAGTTTGGAATGAACCCTTTAAGTACTGAGCATCTCTTTTTGCTATATAGAGACGGACAGAGAAATACGTTTTTTTGTAATGTTTGTAAGTCTGAAATAAGATGGGAGCTTGTGCAGAGGGAGAATTGCTTTTGTTAATTGATGTGAATGAAATTGACACCCCGGTCAACACTCTCCAGTCTTATTCTCAGCTGCCACACACAAGCCAATCAATGCCCATCATTATCCGCCAGCAGCAACCTCGTGTAATTAAACTCTTCCCGGAGCAGTCTTTATTTTCAGCTTGCTGCCATGAGTGCATGTGCAGTCCCATAGCAGGCCTGATCTTAGATTAGCTCCTTTCCCCTCTCGTGAAGTGCTTCCTACAGTGGATAGAGCCATGTCTGGGTCAGCTCGGGTCTTAAATAAAGCTTTCTTTACAGCAGGGCTGCATGGCCCATTAAAATCTCATCTCCTCCCTCGGGCTTCCAGACCAGCTTCCACCTCCCCCGTCCCATGTCGCCCGAGGATAGTTCTAATCTAATCAAAAATCTGCACTTTCCTGTAACATTTCTTCAACCGTTTCGTGTTTAGTGTAGCTTACGCAGAAAAATCATGTAGCACGGAGTACTTAAAGAAATTAGAAGGAAATTGAAACAAGTAAAGGAAGAAAAGTTGAAGACTGGCACTATGCCTAGCCTCCCAGCTACTGCTGTAGCCAAGACCGAGATGAGCTGTCCGTCGTCCTGAAATCATGAAATCACCACCCCCACCACACAGCGAGATGCTCTCTGCTGGGCTGTTTGCAAATGAATTCATCTGGAGAGCATTTTACCGTTTGGAGAGTCTAATTTCAGCCACGGAACAGTTTTGGCACCTAATAAAATTATGAGTGATAGAGGTTGAGAATGAGAGAAAAGGTGAGGCAGGTGGAAGATGGTTTCTTTACCTTTGTTTATGCTACAAACATACAAGAGATGCTTCTAAGGACTGTGGGCCTGATTGAAAAGGCTTCAAGGGGCCCTTTTCAAAGAGGCTTCTACCTCTTTAGCTGATATTTTCTTCTTCGAGATGTGTATAGCGTGGGAAAGGAATGTGACACACTGCATGTGAAAGATACCCGACTGCCTCCTCGACAGACTCTGCCACCAGCCACTTTTATATTTATTTTCTCTCCACACACACACTTAGTTTGGCGCTTGTCTTTGATACAATTCCAAGAGCTGTCAATCAGCCTTCATGTAATGCTTGGCTGAGATGGAGAGGAGGAGTTGGATGTGTAGCCGTGCTCTTCCTCTGAGCACTCTGAGTGCCAAAACAGATCAGGTAGAAATTACAAACTTTGCTTGGAAACTTGGGTTTAACTGAGTTGAACGGAGTGTAGTGGAGTGTGACTGTGTAAGTGTGCTATAGCTGACTCTACAATTAAACCAGACACGATTCAACAAGTGTCCAGCAGCAAGCACCTTGTCTGTTCAAACTGCTCCGCGATGTTAATAAATGAGATGATGGTTTTTGTTTAAAGTGTAGTTTATGCTGATTTTGAACCAATACGATTGCACAAGTGGCTTGGGCTATCCAGTGCAAAGTTGTAAAGACCAAAAATAAGTTTTAGGGTTTGTCACTTTGTCATGTCTGGATGGAAAACAGTGTTAAAAACATTAAACAATGAAACGTCACCACCTCAAAAATTAGCACCATGGCTAGGATGATTTTTACTGAGATAAGGAGCTACATTTTTTTTATTGTTAAAGGACTTATGATGATTTACTGTATATATCATAGTTTTGTAGTTTTACAGACATGTATATGTCTGTACTTTGCCTTCTGCTCTGTTTACAGTTATCATTTTTTCCCCTAAAATTCTAAAGTTACAGTATACAGAACAATGAAATTTCCATGGAAATGTTGAACTGTCTTACAAAGAATCGGTTATTATTCCCATGGTTATGGAAAATCAGGCTTGAAACAGTTCAAAGTAATTGAAAAAGTAAATTAATTTGATTAATTACATTTTCCATGGTGAATGTATATTATTATATGTTATAATTTTTTTAACAAAAATGTTAATGCAATAAAAGTCAGTGATGAGGGTCCAAAGTTGTTTGCATTGTTCTTACTAAAATATCTTATTTTGTGTTCCAAAGAATAAAGAAAGTCATGCATGTTTGTAATGAAGTTGAGTAAATAATGACAAGATTTTTTTGGGGGGCATGAACTGTACACCTTTAAGTGGCTAAATATTGTTTTTGTGTAAAGCTTGTGTAGAGTATGACTTGCTTGCAAGCCATAGTGCTGTTTCATATGTAAGTGAATAATAATTTTGAGTCAGTTCATTTAAATGAATTGATCAAAACTGTTCACAGAATAGTCTGAATGTTATTCATTTATTTATTTATTTTTATCCAGCATTTATCCAGCAATGAAAAAAACATTTTCTTTTTAAATTTTAGATTTTTGGGTGAACTATCCCTTTAATTAGTTTCTTATTAATTGATTTTGTATTTTATTTTCCTGATTTTTTATTAATACGTAAATCTGAAATTAAGTTTTAATGAAATGAACTCTAAATAAGAACTAAACTTCCAGTATTTTTGGGCAGCAAATGTCTTAAGTCATTCATTCAATCATTCATTCATTAATTTGTTCGTATAAATGGCTGATTTATTCCGGAATTAAGTTTATGGCTCTCTTTATGAATAGGCCATTGAATCATTGTTTCACCCGATTCATTCAAAATGTGGATTCATTCAGAATGTGTGGGTGCTTGGAGATGCACAACAGTTCTGCCGTCATCGTCATCAAGTTGGACTTGAAGCTGCGCTGCTTCAACCAATGGGAATGTCATCACAGTACCATGAAGCTATAGCAGACGGCTCATATTCTTTTGAATCGCCTCGTGTACTGTGATGTCATACCGATGACGATCTGCACAGTATCGCTTCAGTCGACTGTTATATATATATATATATATTAGTATATTATATATATAATATATATATATAATATATATATATAAGTGAAACCCTATAGAAGTAGTATAAATTATTTGAAGTTATTGCTTTGTTGTATGAGTCGTTTAAATCGCATAGTTTGTTTTAAGGATGTTACTTTCAAGATAAAGAAACTTTTAATTTTCGTTTAGTGATATTTGCATCGTAATGGATATTTTGACTGGATTTTTCAGGCCACTTAAATATGTCGGGGCTGTCGCTGGGCAACACGGATTTTCCCTCCAAAGATTTTCTATGGGGTTTAGATCTGGAGACTGGCTAGGCCACTCTAGGACCTTGAAATGCTTCTTACGAAGTCACTCCTTCGTTGCCAGGGCGGTGTGTTTGGGATCATTGTCCTGCTGAAAGACCCAGCCACTTTTCATCTTCAATGCCCTTGCTGATGAAAGAGGTTTCCACGCAAATCTCACGATCCTGGCCCCCTTCTTCTTTCGTTTACACGGACTCGGCCTGGCCCTTGCAGAAAAACCCCCACAAGCAATGTTTCCACCCCCTGCTTCACGTAGGTATTGTGTTCTTTGGACGCAACTCACATTCTTCCTCCATCCAAACCGTTGGTAGTTTTTACCAAAAAGTTCTATTTTGTTTCATCTGACCATATGACATTCTCCAATCCTCTTCTGGATCATCCAAATGCTCTCTATCAAACTTCAGACAGGCCTGGACATGTACTAGCTTAAGCAGGGGGACACATCTGGCACTGCAGGATTTGAGTCCCTGGCGTCGCAGTGTGTTACTGATGGTAGCCTTGGTTACTTTGGTCCCAGCTCTCTGCAGGTCATTCACTAGGTCCCCCCTTGTGGTTCTGGGATTTTTGCTCACAGTTCTTGTGATAATTTTGACCCCACGGGGTGAGATCTTTCGTGGAGCCCCAGATCGAGGGAGATTGTCAGTGGTCTTGTATGTCTTCCATTTTTCTAATAATTGCTCCCACAGTTGATTTTTTCACTCCAAGCTGCTTACCTATTGCAGATTCTTCCCAGCCTGGTGCAGGTCTACATTTTGTTTCTGGTGTCCTTTGACAGCTCTTTGGTCTTGGCCATGGTGGATTTTGGAGTGTGACTGTTTGAGGTTGTTGACAGGTGTCTTTTATACTGATAACGTGTTCAAACAGATGCCATTAATACAGGCAACGAGTGGAGGACAGAGGAAGAAGTTACAGGTCTGTGAGGGCCCGAAATCTTGCTTGTTTGTAGGTGACCAAATACTTATTTACAGAGGAATTTACCAATTAATTCTTTAAAAATCATACAATGTGATTTTTTGGATTTTTTTTTTTTCTCATTTTGTTTCTCATAGTTTAGGTATACCTATGATTAAAATTACAGTCCTCTCTCATCTTTTTAAGTGGGATAACTTGCACAATTGGTTGCTGACTAAATACTTTTTTTCCCCACTATAGATAGATATATGCTATATTATATATATATAATATATCATATATATATATATATATATATACTACAATGGCATTTCCGTTTGTTAACTCATGTGATCTTCGGTTAGGAGATCTTGTGATGCTTTTTAAAGCAAAGTTGGGTTTGATTTCGAGTTCACATACAAACATAAATAGAATAGGCTAATCAATTTGTCTATTTTAATGTAAGACAAAATATTTTTCGTCAGTGATAGAAATATGATTTAAGACAGTAGTGTAAGCACGTTTAGTTTGAAAATGTTTAATAGTAAGTAAGACACAATTAGACAATATTTTAATAAAATAATAATAATAAATATTTATTTGCAAAAACGGATGGAGTACTGAATGCTGCACGCACACCAGCGTTGTCAAAGTAACATTTGGTCAGTCATTCCCTTCACCAAAAGAGTTTCAAACGCTTATACGAGACAGTAATACCCTGCACCCTTCAAGAACACACTTCAAGGGCTCTGCCCTCCGTAGGGAGTAGGGCATAGGGATGCTCACTTCTTTTTGGAATTCGCCCCATGTCTCTTGTACCACCGCAGAGGCGCGGACGTGCTCTCTCTCGTTTCATTCAAATGCAGCTTGCAAATGCAGTCTTGCTTCTCAGTTTTTGATTGTATTGAAAATTAAATCAGGAATTTAGTATTAATACTACTATAATTTTGCTGTAGTGATCATATTGTCCTGACGATTTTTTTTGTACACTGTTCATAATGGATTTATAAGCGGGTAAGATTTCAAAACATTAATCTTAATTCAATATTTCATATCCCCGTATTATTATAGGTAAACAAAAAAATTTAATAAGTTATGAATATACAATACATTATCCCTTTAATGTCAACCTTATAGTTTGAACGTTCGTTCATCTTGGCTCAAAGCCACGTGCTGAGAACTTTTCTTCGCGGAAGCTTTCCATTAAACAAGTGAGATAATGAAATATTCAATCTCTAATCAATATTTTTTTGTCCAATTATTTTCCCAGTTAGTTTTGATACTGAGGTAAAAGTTACCTTGAATTCTCTATATAACAGTGGGTGCTGGTCACGAAGATGACTGAGCAAATTAGATGCATTTCCCCCTTTTGCAGCGACTTTCTTCTTGCAAGATCAGCAGACAGGGTGACCGTCCTCGATTAAATTGCCTTCAGGACTTTTGTAAAAGCCAAAATACGACCAGACCACTGATTTGGTTCTCTTAGATGGCTGAAAAATCTCCCGAGCGCTGTCACTGCCTTCCGCCATTTCCTCTCGTGCAAAAAAACAACAACAACAACATTGCATGCTGCTTCTGCGTCAGACTGATGCTGGCTGGACAGGATTTACCGTGAGTTTTCAAAATTGTGATAATCAAATACGGTTTTGATGATAATTAAATTTTAAACAATAATACTAATCATCAGGACATTTTATCGTGATTTATCGTGAAACCGGTAATCGTTCCATCCCTACTGCTGAGGTAAATGGAGCATTGTCTCCAGTCTGCAAGAAGATTTGGCCTTGTTCTAAATTGAATATCTACCTTGTTTCCCCCCTCATGCCATAGATTGAAAATCGCACGTTAAACATAGTATCTCATTGTGTATGTGTGTGAGTGTGAATGTGTGTTTATGTATGCACACTCTCATGTCTCCCAATCACATTGTTTGAAAAGGTGACAGATTTAAAAAAAAAAATGAATCGGTCAAGCACTTGACAATCCTCAACGGGAATATTCCTCCCAACGCTGCGTTAATAAAAGAAACAGCATGTGGCAGTGATTAAAGTTGTTGAAATTTCAGTCCACCCGCCTTTCTCACACACTCACAATACCCAGGCCGCCGTCAATGCAAACATATACTGGAAAATAAGTTCTTGTAGGGTTTTTTGTAATCTTTTCCAAACTTGGAGGTCATTAATAGAGCGGGTAGTTATCTGCAGCCTCGAATCTGTTGCTATAGAGCTCCTTTCAGACTTTTGAAATGACAAGCGGTACGTCTAATCTGAATTTACAGACTTGCCGCAGACAACATATGTTGTGTTTTTGGTTATTAGTGGAATTATTTTCAGACATAGTGTAACGAGTTTGCCATATCTTAAAATGAATGAAAGCGAGTTTAGCAGTTGCTATAATAGATAATCAGACTCACTTAAATACATTTTTGATATAAGGTAGAAGCAAACCATATTGCTCAAATGTGAATAAAGCGAATTCTGAAGAAGATGAGTTCGCTCTTATAGTGTGTCAGTAATTCTTTGTTCAGGATAGAAGATTGCACGTATTGAGTTTTGTCTTTCCTTTAACCATGTGTTCTGATAATGGAATATTTAAAAAGGAAATTAAAATAGCAAAAAGAACAGTGGGGACAGGAATAATAACAGCACCATCTGAAGATGTGGATATTACCTTTAAAATACTAATCCATACGAACCAGAGACTTCAATAAAAATCCACTATGGTTGTGTGAATAAAAATATGTTTCTGTCTGGTGAATTAGAGGTAGATTGGTCATTCTTGAGAAATTCTTAATGTTTTTTTTTCCCCCATTAATTATTTGAATGTAAATTATTTATTCATTTAAGGTAGCTATAAAAGCTTAATAGTTAATGTTAAAGGTTGTGTCTTCAATGTCTTAAATTACCAATAGTAAATAATTTAACATTCATTTACTTTTACATTTATTTATTTATTTAATTAAACTTATCAATATTATTTTACACTGACTGAAATGTTTTACAATTATATTATATTTTTATATCCTTCATAAATAGATATATATTAATGAGTTTTATTACACTTGAAATATCTTCAGCTGAAATTGTTTAATTATTATACATGCACTGTAAACATTTCCACCTACTTCAACATAAAAACTTAAGTTCAGTTGTTGCCTTCAATTTTTAAGTTTAATCATATTGGCTGTATAACACATTTAAACTTAAATGTGTTATACAGCCAATATGATTAAACTTAAAAATTGTCTGTATAACACATTTAAACTTAAATTATTTTAAACAGAATTTAAAAATGGACTTGAAACTCATATAACTTAAAGTTAAGTTTCCAAGTTAAAATGGAAAAACATATGTTATCTTGACCTATTGATTATATAGTTTTTTATAATATATGAATGTTAAATCAGCCATCTTTAGTAATGAATACGTTATGGTACAATAATTGTATTGACTGTTTTGTGCCATGTAGTCTGAAACTGACAGGTTGCCTAATATTTTGCCAACTCGCACTCAAAAGGCAAAAAGGAGGAAGAAAAAGCCCCTGTTACACGTCAGGAATATTAAAGTCTGCGTGAACCGGAAGTTGCTGCCGACTTTATTTTCAGTGTAGTGACGTATTTCCAGCTGAAACGGAATATTGAATAGAGGGCATGGTTTTATGTTTGCGCTCCTCCTCTCTGTCTCTCACTCATAGCAATCTAACAGTTGGAGGGGTGTGTTTAAGGATATTCTGCCCAAGCCGTCAAACTGACGTCATCAGAAAAGGAATGCCATTCCAGAGCGGAAGTAAATGTTCAGATTTTGATTAAAGATTAAATTTTTTCAGCGGATTAACTTGCATGGTTTAATTGTTTACATCAAGACTAGCAATGTGCGCTAGTAAAGTAAATAAAGTCAATTTTGATTTCATGCGGACTTTAAAGTGGTGAGAGGTGCCATGTGAGTGACTGGTAGACAGGCACTGAGTGACCCTGCCAGTCAGGTGAGCAGTGATTTTAAAGAGGCCTTTTACTGTCACACCACTCGCAGACAGTCTCTGTCTCTCTCCCACCTTACAAGTTTTTTAAGGCAGTGTTTTGCCTTTTGTTTACCACTGAGAGTGAACATAATGCCTTGCATTTAGCAGCTAAAGCATGTCAGCATTGTGTCTGATGTTTATGAAACAAAACATAGACAAAGTCCAGCTTCTCTGTTAGTTGCTCATTTCATTTCATACCAGATTAATTAAAAATAATCTGCATCGGGTGAAAACCCAATTGGATTTTAAGAGCTTTTAATTAGTTTCCTCTCTGTAAAGCTTGCAGAATTAGAGATTATGTCTTCTCTCCCCCACATACACTCTACAGGAGAACAGGAGGAGATGCATGCGGTTTGCATATGTGCTAGAGTTCTTGTTAGCTGCGATGCTAATTAACAGGAGATAAAGAAGCGGAGGTGAGAATCCTGGAACAGAAATAAACCTGTGAGTTTTCACAAGCAGCTTCTTTTTTTTTTCAAAACAAGCGACAAGCTTTTCAAATCAGCTTGATGTCAAATCCAATGCAGTTCACTCTCCGAGTCATTACATTGTTGAAACCTGATGTGTTATGGAAGTCTTTCCTTTTTTCGCTCAAGCGCACATATGCTCACACCTCGCATCCATAGTCACTGAAGTATCACACATACTTCTGTGGAAATGCAATTTTTCCAGGAGCATATTGTGCTTGTAACTGCAGGATTAACAATTCAATAGTTTTAATTCCACGTTTAGCAATACCTGTTATAAGTTATTTTCCTTTTGAATGGTTAAAGAGTCTGAGCTGGATGCTTGACATCCAAAAATGTTCTTTATGTCTATGTGCACCTTTGTATTGGACTCTTACCATTGAAGAAGAGAAATAAAAGACTAAAACATGAAAAATAGAAAAGATAGTCAAGATAAAGATGGGACTCCAGCTGCCCTTCATACTTCACTGTTAGCTGTCTGTTTTTAATGTCCCTGCAGTGAAGCATTTAAAGTAAACATGAAATCAATTTTGACCCTATTTGCTTGTATAATACATGCTCCAGGTCTTATTGTGCAAGATTTAACTGCACATTGTTTCAAAGAACAAAATATTCATAAATGTTTGGCAATATACTGTACACTACTGTTCAATTGTTGGTAAGTCTTTTAATGTTTTTGAAAGAAGTCTCTTTATGCTCACCAAGGCTGCATTTATTTGATCAAAAATAAAGTAAAAACCTTAAAAATGTGAAATATTATTACTATTTAAAATAAATTCTCTTTAAATATATTTTAAAATGTGATTTATTCTTGTAATGGCATATCTGAATTTTTTATCAGCCAGAAATCAGAAATCATTGTAATATCCTGATTTGGTGCTTAATATTTGATATTTATATTGGTCAGTATTTTTGTTGAAACCATTTTAATTTTTTTCAGGATTTATAATGAATGGAAAGTTTAAAATAACTAATTACTTGAAATAGAAGTTTTTATATAAATGTAAAAATGGTTAAAAATTCTTACTGACCCCATACGGTAATGTATAACGCCTCTAAAACTTTTTGGCTGACATTTTTAGCTTTTTTCTGACATTGAATATCCTGTTTTACTTGAATAACGTCAGATTGCAGAAGTAAAACGGGTTGCAAGTTTCATGTTGACTTCGAAAGCTGTATAGCTCATATTACAGAACCGCTATAGATTATGTATTCTTATACTTCATGTTATAGGAGTAGGTAAGACAAATCCAATAAGAATGATACAGTAATCTTATGTGAGTGATAACACTGCTGGAAAAAGTAATTCAGCCTGAATTGTGGTGGTTTAGTCTGGTGAGTTGTATGTTTATTACCAGCATAACGTCTTCTGGTAAAAGCTGGCTGACCAAGAAATCATAAGCTGGTTGCAACAAAGCCTTACAAAAAGTTACAAAAAACCCTTAGTGATAAATAAGTGTTTTCTTCGCTTAAGCGGATTTTTGCAACTGGGAACAGAGCATAATATGTGATGTGATTTGTTAAAGATTGCATAGGTTTCTGCACAGTAAAGTCTGACTCTTTTACAATAGTTCACAATGTCCATTGACTTATTATTACTCACTGTTGCATTTACTTTCAACATGTACTTAAATAAAAAGGTTCCTCTATGAATCAGCATATCCCATCAAATACGTAAACGTGGTCTCCTTGGCCTGTCATACAAAGACATATTGTGACCATTGATCTCTGCTGTTAGAAATGATACTGTTGCAAGTCCCTATTGATCAGCGGTGAACACAGATTGACAGCTACACGTCCTGAGAGTGTGTCCGAGATCAGTTTATGGTGGATGGATATTGGAGTTTGTTTTTGATGAGGGTGAGACGTGCAGTCTCATGTTTATGTTTCAATGGCTTGTATGATTGTAATATTTCAGGGTCTTTAGCTCAGATTATTAGTGTTCAGATTCATAATAAATTTTTAGCTCACATAATAGGTGCTGTGCAGCTGAAATGATTTGCTTTCTATACTATAGCTCCTCATATAGGTTCCCAGAACTCAAATCACAGCAGCTTTATAGCTTAAATTATCACGGACCTGTAGCTCCCCGTAGTGCACTCTCATATTTGAATCATTTCTTAAACTAATTTCTTGAATTAAGTCTTGTATGTTTCGAGTCATAGTAGCAAAATGCTTACTAAGGTACATTGATTTGCAGTGCTCACCCTGGGACAAGGTATATTGAAATCCCATTGCTGAGTCAGTCATCTCAAACAGATTCAATCAAAGCCATCAATGCTTTGTAATTAATTCACACCCCCTCAACCATCCCCCTGCCCATTCAGCAAAGGTCAATTAACCAGACGATCGGTAGAACATATAAGATTATAAACATTTACCGCTAGCTACATTGTGAATATCTCTTTTCATTAAGGATACCGTCTTAGGCAGCCAGGATGCCGATTTCTGTGATTATAATCGGAGAGTTGGTATCAGCTTCCTGTGCCCTTCCTGAAACTCCCCCCGCTTTCTCCCTCTCTCACTTTCGTTTCGCTCCGCTCTTTCAGAAGGTCATCTCTGGAATTGGAAAGTGCACTCTGCGAGCCATCGAGATGCACGTCTGCGATATGCCAGCATCTATCTAATCTTGTATCAGCCACTGTAACGAAGTACAAACACAAAGTCCTGAGATCAGATGGGAAGCTTGCAAGGCAGATTCAACCCCCCCAGACCTAATTACCTCCAGGCGCATGCTGCCATTACATACAGAAAAACTAAATTTAATTAATTCATTTATTTAATTTAAATAAATTGGGTTTAATAAATCAGCCTTAAAGAGATGGTTTACCCAAAATTAGAAAATTCTGTCATCATTTACTCACCCTAATGTCATTCCAAACCTGCATGACTTTCTTTATCAAAAGAAGATACTCTGAAAATATTTTTTTGTATGTACAATGAAAGTCAATAGGGTCCATTGTTGTTTGGTTTCACAAAAGAAAGAAAATCATACAGGTTTGGAATGACATTAGGGCGTTACGCACATGGATTTTCTGTGTGTGTTTTTCTCCCCACGTGCTCCCCGTGACCCAGTTTCTCCATGTGTGATTGTCTCATTTGGGTCAGATGTGTCTCATTAATTACCTAATAAGTTTATCCCTGTATTAAAGTGTGCTGCCTATGTTCACATTTCCGGTGTTTATACGTCTCTTGAAGTGCTACGCTGTGTCCTGCCTGTATTACCCGTCTGGAGTTAGGGATGCAGCGATTAACCGGTTTCACAATTAACCGCAGTTTAAAATGTCACGGTTAATTAATCGTAAAGTTTCTGCTAAACCGAGTGTTTCTGTTACACGAAACGGAAATGTTGCAGCTTGCGCGAAATGAAAACAAAGTTACACTAGCGGTGCACCAGCTTAAAATTACGTGCTTATCAGAGGCACGGAGGCTACTACAGGCATTAGAGTAAACGGTGACAGAGGGACCAAACAGCAAAGCTTTATTTCCACCAGAGAAATGCCTGTCGAGAGTGTGGGACCATTTTGGGTACACCAAGAATGACCAGGGTGTCATTTAAATATTGCTGTAAAAAACTGCTGCTAAAGAGTGAATACACAAGGGATAATGCACGGCTAGCTGTACACTGAACGATTTTAATGCACAACGTGAATGCAAGAACCACGCGAAGCTACAGCTCGTTAGCTCCACATTCGACAGAAGAGATGACATCGTGTGTAAGATTCATTTATGAATTAATTATAACATATGCTATTAATGAATTATTCAGAGAGAGGGAGAGAGATAGAAGAGAGAGGGACAGTTGCCTTGTTGTGAATTAGCTACCTCTGCTTCTTTGGGTTTCTCCATAGCTATTTAACTATTTATTAATAAAGTCACGGGACATTCTCAGATTTTGTGTCCCGCCTTATATTTTTACACTGCGCAGCGTGATCTCCGATCTACCAAAATAATAGACATGATTTTCTCAGGCCACTTGTAAAATCATATGAATTATTATAAAGATTTTTAAATTAATATGTATGGATGACAGTTGATTACAGTGATAGTTCAGTTTATTCCCCTCATTTTTAATAGTTTCCCCTGTGGGATAAAGTTAATATATATTTATATATTAATACTTCATTAACTTTATTTACTATCCGTGTTGTAGTATTATTCATAAGAAAAAAAACAACAAGATTTTTTTTTTTCACCATGTTTCCAAATTCTCTACCACAGGTCCAAAAGAAATGTAAAGATTGTACAAACTGAAAACATTAAATACTATTGTGATCTATTTCCATTTGTTATATTCAAAAGAGAAATACTGTCATGGATGTTTACAGAGCAGAGGTCGCCTTTTTTAATTCCAATGGGAGAGATGGACTTTTGTTTGCCTTTTGTTTATTATTATTTTGTGCTGTATTGTTGGTTACTGTGTTATTTCTGTTTCAAAAGCAATAAATAACACTTTAATATCTAAAAATTGTTCATGTGATTTTATACATTAGTAACGTTGGGAAATGAATAAATGCATAATAAACCTCATAATCGTAAAACCGTGATTATTCCTCAGACAATAATCGTACAACAAAATCTATATCTTTGCATCCCTAATGTGGATTATTAAAGACTGTTTAATGTGATTCTCCTTCGTCTCCGCGTTCCTTACTCCTCGCCTTAGCAATCGTGACAGAACACTGGACTGACAAAAGAGAAAGTAAAAATGCATGTTTCCCATTCGTTTTGTTTCTGTTGTTCGTTCAGTGTTTTTTTTCCCCTCCCGTTTGTTCCTATGGATCCCTTCGACCCCTTCTCCCGTCCGGGATATCTCCTCCTCCTGCTGGAGCAGGGGGAGAGATTGCTCGAGGGCCATACCAGACTGTTCCCGGTCCTTGCGAGTCTCACCACCTACCCGGACGATGCGCTGAAGTCATCTGATGATGGCCCTCAAGCGGATTTCGCAGCCTTTGTGGAGTGGATACTGGCGAGAAACGGATCTCCGTTCACCGTCTGTCCCGAGGATGATTTTGCCAGTTCCACTCCGGACCCAGAGCCCAAAGCGACCGACGAGCCATCGCCACATGGAGTGAGAGTGCTGAAGATCGCCATGGAGCCAGGGCTGCTGATGACGTCAGACCAGGTGCGAGAGCCGGCTACAACGCCCACCACGAGGGAAGGCTCTGTAGACAGTGAGATTGCGGAGAGGAGCTCCGCCCACTGCACCATGGCTGAGGGTGAGCTTAATGTGGATCTGAGAATGTGGAAGGCTGAAAGGGATCCCAAATTGGATTTATGGACCGACCTGCTCTCTCTCCTCCCCCCTTCATCAGAGCCCTCTCTCAGTCCTGTTCCCACGTCCAGCCCAGAAAGGGCTCCTGTTTCCAAGTTAATTAAGCCCAGGTTGGGCTCCTGCTCCTACGCCCAGCCCAGAAAGGGCTCCTGTTCCCCTGCCCAGCCCAGAGAGGGCTCCTGTTCCCAAATTAAGCTCAGAGAGGGCTCCTGTTCCCAAGTCAAGCCCAAAGAGGGCTTTTTGCTCCTAGTCTAGCCTGTCGATGGCTTCTGTTCCCAAGGGCAGCCTGAGACCTGGGTAGCACTCAAAAATTCCACCCAACACTCCCCCCCCAACGTCCTGGCCTCCTCCACCGCTGTCAGCTTGCAGCCCCTCTGCTCACCCTCAGCCCACTATCAGTGCGGTGCGAGCTCCGCAGGTTTGCCATCCTCCATCGTCACAGTGGCTTCAGAATCCCTGTCCTCCACCTCCAGCCTCTAAGCCCCGGACTCCACATCGGCCCGTCGACCCAGCGGCTCCACCATGGCTCCTAGCTCCCTCCTCTTCGCCGTGACCTCTCACGTGCTCCACCGCGCTCCCTCGTCCCTCCGGCTCCGCCTTGGTCTGTCGTCGACCATCCTTCTCCTTGGGACTCTACTCCTCTGGCTGCGCCTCGTCCCTCCGTTCCTTCGGCTCCGACGGGCTCCTCCTTCCCTTCGGCTCCACCTTGGTCCTCTGTCGCTCTGGCTCCACCGCGGCCTTCCGGATCCCCACCTCCGCCTCGGTTGCCTGAGCCATCTGCTCCGCCTTGGCCCTCCGGATCATCCTCGTCACCCTGGCTCATCGGCTCTCTGTCTCGGGCTCCTCCGCCACTTGCTCCGCCACCGTCAGTCGGCCCCCTGGAGTCATCAGCCCTTCCTCCACCATGGCCCCTCCCTCCATTGTCTCCACCTAGAACTCTGTCTGCCGGCCCCCTCCCAGGTGCCCGTCCTCTTTCCCGAGCCTCCTCCCAAGTTCCACCCTTCCTCCCAATGTTGTTTCACGGCGTGAGGTCGCGCCTTCCGGGAGGGGGGCGATCTGTCACGCCCATGGACTGTCTGTGTGTGTTTTTCTCCCCATGTGCCCCCTGTGACCCAGTTTCTCCCATGTGTGATTGTCTCAATTGGTTCAGATGTGTCTCGTTAATTACCTAGTTTAGTCCTGTATTTAAAGTGTTGTCTGCCCTATGTTCCCTTGTCCGGTGTTATACGTCTTCATGGAGGTGCTACGTGTGTGTCCTGCCTGTATTACCCCTTTCTGTGGATTATTAAAGACTGTTTAATGTGATTCTCCTTCGTCTCCGCGTTTCTTGCTCCTCACCTTAGCAATTGTGACCGAGGGTGAATAAATGATGATTTTCATTTTTGGGTGAACTATTCCTTTAAGGAAACCCTGTATAATTACTGTAGCTGTTTTTGGATGTGTTTATTAGAAGCTTCTCATATTCAAAATCATCCAGATTAAGTGATTTGACAAGAATGCAAATGTCCCAAGATGCATTTTTTAAAAAAAAGGTTGAACTATTTTTAACTTTCCACATTGTCTAAAGATGAAGTGCCAGTGTTTTTCTGTATTTCTTTTAAGTGTATTGTTTTAAACTACTATAAAATGTGCTGTTTTCTGGAGTGGATGATCGTGTATTGAACAGATCTTTATCCTCCGGACGATTATCAAAGAAAGTCTTGAATACCAACAACGGCTCTCGATCAACTCCACTGATTTTGTTAAGGCCTTTGATAGTGTACATCGGGAGACATTATGGAACACCGCACAAGCTTATGAAATTCCTAGCCGATATGTTGATATATTCTGCAACCGTTATCAAGACTCATTGGTATTCGGACCAATGGCGGTATCTCTGAGGCCTTCGGCATCATCATGGGTGTCCGGCAGGAGTGTGTCCTCTCCCCTTCCAGTTCCTGCTGATGGTCGAATTTATATATATATATATATTAGGGATGGGAAGATTCCCCGATTCGCTTGGTGCATCGGCATAAAAAGTTAACGATGCGATGCATCGGTTTAAAAAGTGTGTGTCGGCTACAAGTCGGCATTTGTATGCATCGTTTCTAACATATTTGCATTAGTAAAAACTGATTAATTTATACATAATTATTAGTGGATGCACTATACTTTTATTATGTAGAAAGCGACCAATAATCTGTCACCAGTTTTTTATATGTAGATTGATTTCTCCTCTAAACTGTTTCTCAAGCGAGTTCTCTCATCACCACTGCTGCTGCGGAAAAATGGACGAATCCACACCACGGAGACCTAGAAAAAATGGGATTAAAGTCGCAAACCTGACTTGAAATAACCTACAAATATCGTGGCTAAAGCGGTTTCCATTAAAGACATTAATTTCACACAATCTCACAAAGTTGTGCATGCTTATTTGTAAGCAGACACTTACTATCGTCATGGATCAAAATCGATCCACGTGACAAACAGCGAATATATCTGTGCTGTTTAATACATTTGAGACGTTGTGTTTTCCGCATGCACTCTAAACAGACAGAGCGCAATCGCAAGGACGCAATAATTTCTGAGTAATATCCAGTTTGCTAACACATATTGTTTTTGGACCATTAAATGGGTGTCTTTTGTAGAAGTTTAACCTACATACAAGTTTATTTTTATGATAGCATTAACTGTAGTGGACATTGTAATAGTAACTCCAATGTAGCTAGTAGGCTACCAGTACATTACTTAGAGCTCAAATAGTTAAATGTATTTTCTTATATAAGGCTTAAATGTCGTCATTTCTTTATATTATTTTCATTTTTAATTTGGTGATTTTAAATTTTAATTTAGTTTTTTTAATGCTTTAAAGAGCAATTTTAGATTGTAGTGTTCTAATGTTCTGCTATCTGTTCTGCAAACTATAAAAGGTACAGCTGTAATAAAACCAGAGAGAAAGGCTGCATGGCTAGAAACTGTAAAAAAAAAAAAAAGTCAAATAATAGTATGTGAGACAGTGGTAATATCATTATGTTCCTATTGGTCAGTAGAGGAGCTTAGCTTAGCCTGACAGTTAGCCTGCTTTAGTTTTCCTGCTTAAGTTGCCACAGTGACTGAACTTGATGTAGGCCTATGTTAAATTTGCTTTATGGAACCAAATCCTTTGACAATGAGTCAGACTAACTGAAATAAGCCTGGCTTATTTGGTTAACTTGTTTTATGAAACAGGCCTCGAGGCATTAAAAGTGATCATATTTTCTCCATTGCATATTGCATCGAACTGCATTGTGTTGAATCTAATCGAATCTAAATCGGATCGCACTGCATCGTAATAAGGGTGAATCGCATCGGTAGCTGCTTCATATGTATATTTAATGTATCGTATCGTTGGCTATGCATCGAAATGCGTATCGTATCCAGCCCAGCGTAGTCATGATTCACATCCCTACTATATAATTATAATATATATATATATATATATTATATAGTCTGAACCTTAGATGCACTGAACCACTTGTTCCATTACTCACCGATACCTATACTTTTATTTTTGGTACTTGCCGATAACGATTACCGATACCAATATTTTCATTGCATTTGTAATTTTTTTAAATATTGGGTACAGAAGCCAAAAGATTATGTATAATGTTAGTTGGTTAATTTAATTTATCAAATAGATACAGTCAAACAAATTTATTCAGACACCTTCAACATTACTCACATTATCACAGTTTATTATATTCGTTATATAGTTTAGAAAATGGTAATAAAATATGACAAGAACTCAGAGTTAAACTGTGTCAGAACAAATTCAGCTTGATAATGTCAGATAACTTTGATAGAAAGGTATGTAATGGATTACAATCAACCAAAACTTATTCATACAGCTGTAATATTTACACAACTATCAATACTTGGTTTTCGGTGACCCCTTAGCCTAATGCAAGCATAGTCTCCTGGGCATGCTGTCAACCAGGTTCATGCAAACCTTAACTTCAATTTTTTTTCCCAGACTCGGTTTGAATATTTTTTGGTCCCAAAGTTGTATCAGTTTTACTGGTAGTCTACTGTATGAAGATTTGTTGGGTATAATATATCACAGTTTAGTTTATTTTGCTATCCTCACTTTACATAAATGAACTATAGTGTCCTGCACCCACTAGTAAAAAATATCAAAAATTATATCTGGTCTCTGAATAATTTTTGGTTTGACTTTTCAAACCAAACCTTCTGTTATTTTCACACTTAATTAAGCCCATTAAAATGTATTTTGCAAGTTTTTATTACTTTCACTGTTCATTTTTTTTCTCTCTCTCTATGGTAGCTGACATCATCTTTAATTTAACAGTATTAGAGCTGCTCCATTGCAGCGGCTTAGTAATGTAATCACGTGCTTTGCTGTAATAATGCTGGGAACCACTCTTTATAAATCTCCTAACTGTGATATTTTCAGAAATAGAAGTCGCTTTTTTTTCATCTGAAACGTGCAGCAATTTATTTTCCAAAGCCACTCATATAATGCTGAAACACTCATGAATAGAGGTCGACCGATAGTGGATTTTGCCGATACCCATAGCTAGGTTGAACCACACTGGCCGATATAGGTTAATTAACCGATAGTTTTTAAAATGGATACTGAACAAAAACTAAAATAATGCTTTATTAAAAAAACAGTACTGATCCATACTAGTAGTAGTAGTAAAAAAAAATGTTGTTGTAAATGTTGAAATTAACGCACTCTAATAAGGAACAATACTTACACAGCTTTCATTTAATCTTAATGCTACAAATGGACTCTTAGTTTAAAGTGTTACCATTTCATTTCAACTGTCATTCTTAAGATGCACATCGTTAAATATATACATAATGGCTATAGCATTAAAATTATATACATATGGATATTGTATGTATACTCTCACACTTTAACTGCTTCTATTCTTGAACACTTGATGATTATCTAATCAAAATAAAAGCGCAGCGCTGAGTCTAGGAGAACTCACCGGTATCACACACACTCCGGACGCGTCGCGTTCAACTCGAGCAGTGGTCTAAAACAGTTTATTTAATAAACAAACGGACACGAGTTTACTTCAAGAATGAACAATTTGGTATGGATGAGTTTGAAGTTCGGTGTTTGAAAAATGGAGCAAACGGAAAGAGAAAGCACGACCTACGTTATAGCTCTATAAATGAAGCACACAGTTTTTATTAGAGCCACAGAAAGACAAACGTTTGCTGAAAATGCACAATACACAATTCATTATGTACATTAACAACGATTCAGGACCAATATAATGTAATTTAATGGAAAACTATGTGAATGGCGCTCTGTGGCGCGGCAGGATTTTCTGTCGGCTGCATTTAAATCTGCGTCTGAAGTTTCACACTCTGTTCAGTGTGCAGTATCACGTGTCTAAACAAATAACACATGCTGTCAATGATTTCAACCACTAGAGGCCACTCTCACACTGTATAATAGCAGCAGACCCTTCTCAGCCGCTCCAGCAACAGACGCAACCCGGAAAACTATCAGCATGGATTTTTGTTGATAACCGATATTTCCAGCAATCAACTATCGATGCCGATTAATCAGCAAAACCGATACATCGGTCGACCTCTACCATGAGCAAGCAAAATACGCCAAACGCATGCCCGTATTGGTACTGATGCATGAATGAGATGGACAAGTACGTACAGCTCAGCGCATTTCACACAGGCTGTAGTTTTTCACTTTCGCCAGAAAGTCGTGTATTCCTAAGGTTGAAAATAAATGATGTTTTAGTGAATGCCCTTATAAATGGTATTATTTTTACAATTTAGTTTTAATCCAAATGACGCGTGCTAAGTGAGCGAACATCAATAAAGATCACACAACAGAAGTGTTCTCTCTCTCTCTCTACCTGCCCCTGCCGCCATACCATTACGTTACGTGGTGCATTGTTTTAACTTACTTCTTTTTGACATATCCGACCAAACTACAAAAGTTCCAGTGATGTCTGTGAGAAAGGTATATTCACCCGACAAGCTCGCACATCTGGGCCGCTGCGTGCTCAATCCACTCAGCGTGATTTGCTTACCAGCTGGCGCAAATCAGCTATACAGGCATTAATACTGAATGTTTTATATTCATTGCATACATATACTTCGTAGACCTCTTTAATCTCTAATAACCCCATTGTGCTGTCTGTTGTCAGTGTTTCTTTGTCTGAATATGGCACTTATCACATGCTGTGTGGTATCGGCATTTGGTATCGGGGCATTTTAACGAGTACAAGTACAGGAGCTCAGTATTGCCCCTAATATAGATATAATATTAGGGGCCCAATCTGCAATTTTTATTGCCTTTTAACAATTTATATATATATATATCTCATATATATATAATAATATATATATAATATATAATTATATATATATATTATATATATATTAAATTGTTTAAAATGCGAGATTTAGCTCTCATCTGAAAATTTATTAATTAGTTGATATACATTTTAAAACACAAAGTTAAAATGTTTTATGAATAAAGTCAAAAGTCTGGCATGGGCTTAATTGGTACTTTGGCACCATTTAAGTCCGCAGGTGTTCTAAATAAGCCCACATCATGATTCATTCACAAAATATAAAACATTATTGATTTTAAAGAAGTAAAACATCAATATATTTATTCAATGTCAGGGAAGTATTTAAAAAAATCATTTTGCTAATGTTTGCTAGTGCTCATCACCTGTACCAATAACATTCAACAAGAAAAACATACAGTATGCAAAGCAGAACACTTCATTACCTGTAAAGATTGTAAAAAGACACATTAGTCTAAGCCACTTTTAGATCCTCTCACAACCTCACATTTTTCCTTCTTTCATTTTACACTTACATGGGCTTAATAGGTACACTTTCCCTAACTGATCTACCTAATTCCTAAGAAATGTGCTGCCATAATATTGAAATGTTGGTTGTCAGGGAATTACTCTGTGATTTATAGAGTGTTCTAGGTGGTTTCTAGGTTATTCTGGCTGGTTGCTAGGTGGTGTCAAGAGTGTTCCAGGAGGTTGCTAAGTGGTTTTTAGGGTGTTCTGGCCTGTTGCTTGCCAGCCCAAGTCGAAAGAGCCCACCCCAAAAATATAAAATCATACATCTGATTCCTTAGAAAAGTAACGGCACACTTCTCCTCTGCAAGCCACATGAGTTTGAAGAATACTGATAATTAGGGATGCGCCGATCCGATATTCATATCGGGTATCGGCTCCGATAGTGCCATTTTTCTCGGATCGGGTATCGGGCAGAGAGAACCGATCCAAATCCGATAATTTTTTTTTTTTTAAGATTGTGCGAATTAATCTGTGTTACTTCTGAAGCCATACGATATCTTAATGTGAGCTACATATGAATATTTAAGTCCTTACATTAAAGTTCACACAAACTCTTTTCTCCGCTGTGGCTGTCAGTCATTCGTCGCGTTCCGTTACAGCAGTCAGCTCGGTAAAGCTCTCTCCGAGATCATTCTGTGTTTCCATTATACTTGATTTGTAAATACATGTCTATGATTTTACAAAAAGGACTTTATCTTCTTGCCGGAGTTTAATGTTTTGTTACTTGCTACCGGGTGTCTGTGAGAACAAAACACGGGCGTAGAAAAGACTATAAATAGTTTTTAACGTGCACAGTAACTGAAATTTAAAACTGTTAAAAGAAAGGCTCAATAACTGTAGCACAGATATAATACACTACGCATCAATTTCTCTTCACTTTGTGCTTTGCAGTTTTTAACACGAAGCGCTTACAATGTGCGCACATTGTAAACGCTTCGTGCTCATAGACTGTCAACCCTCTACATTGCGAGTAAATCACTTGCATATGTGACTAAATCTTCACTCTGGGCGACTAAATGATGTCTAATATTAGCCAATGGCTAATCAATTCTCAGATTTTACTCGTCAGTGTGTGAGTTGCTGAGTATATGATTAGCACAGATATATTTTCACTCACAGAACACTCTGAGCGCTTCAGAGTTTCACTCTCCGTCAAGCGATCTGATATTTTTCAGTTCATCTGAATGGATGCGCAGCGCACCTGTGTTTGTGTATTTGACGTAATGTGTTTCTAGTGTGAAGCGCACGACTCGCCGTCGCTTTCTCTCACTGTGAGCAGAGCGCGAGCGAGAGTATTACATAACATGCAGAATTGATGCGCTACATGTAAACGATATACTTTGTTGTATTTTCCTGTAAAAATAACAGAGTTCCTTTGGAATTCTTCAGCTTTTAAGAACTGCCGGGTTTTCCGGTAGTGGGCGGAACTAATGCGCAAACGGCAATCTCATTGGCTGGCGCTCACCTATTATCGTCCCTGTTTTGATTTCAGCGAATCAGTTCGAGCGAACGCACACAACCTGATTAATATTCATGAATCCAGTAGCTCATTAATCCTTAGTGCGTTTTTATATTGTTCCTATTAGTAGAATTCGTATAATAATAATAATAATATCTTATCAGTATTATTGTTTTCTTTTTTTCAATTTTTTACAGGAACACTGAATGACCAAAAAAAAAGCACCAGCACCAGTCCTAACTTCATGGTTACCAAGTTTTAATTCTAATTACTAAACTTCTATTATTAAATAATACTTGATTATCATATTATAATGCTTGACTGCTTGACTGACTGATATTAAGAGTGTACTTTCAGATATTTAAAAAGCTGTACCATTTTACAAACATTATATATGTTTGTAAAATGGCATAACTATATATAACTATATACAAATTATATATATATATATAACCGTTGAGGGTTGACTGTATAAAAACAGTTCGTGTTGCACTGTATTTGTTTTGTCCTATCGAATCTATCATATGTTGTTGCCTTATTAAAAATATGCTATACATTTAAAAGAAATGTATTTAAATTTTATAGTATATACTTATATATAAATGCATTCATGAATGTTTTTAATGAATGGATTTTATAATATAAATAGCAGTGTGTAACATTTTACCATATTTAGCACATTTATTTGTTCCCCACAAAATATTGTTTTTCACTAAATGTTTGGATTTCTAAAATTATTGTGCACTGATTTTTCTAGAATAACTTTTGCTGCCGAATTATCCACTAACCTAGTTTATTATATATTTTTGTCATAGATTATGAGTATACATATATTTTTTTCATATTTATTGTTTATTTTATTTGTCTTTATAATGAAGTAGTCTGTATCTAGTAGATTGTGAAAGAATGATTATCAGTTCCACACACAGAGATATATAAATTCTACATTTATTTAAATGGGGGAAAAAACTTCACTGGTATCGGATCGGTATCTGGTATCGGCCAATACTGAACCCTAGGTATCGGAATCGGTATCGGAAGCGAAAAAGGCGGATCGGAGCATCCCTAATATTAATCATGCCTGTTGCAAAAACGGTTTCATTCGTTCAAATCACTAACTTAATTGATCTGAGCAATTGTAATAGTGATGCTTTACACACTTGTTTGGTCTCCTTTTGGATTCTCCCTCTTCATGAAGACATCTGTCTTGATTCTGTGACTGGCCTCTCTGGCTTTTACCTTGTTAAGCAAATGAGCGGTGCAGAAACCCACTGCAGTTTGCTGCACTTACAAAACCACTGTGAGTAATTGTATGCGATCTAAATAAAAGCCCTCTCTCTTTATTTCTCCTTTTGTTTATCTCTATCTGTCTCGTTTCCCTCTCTCTTTTCTCAATGATAAGGCCACAACATAGTCTGAGCTCTTAAATGAAAGGTACTTATTGTAATTGAACATCTGAAATAGTGTTTTATTTACAACGGAGGGGCGGTAAAGAGGAATTAGCATCTCTCTTGCACAAAGGCCCCTGGTTATTTTTTATGGACATGCTTATGTAAAGCTTTAGAAGATTGTGCTGAGCAGATTCATGTTGGTGACGGTCAAGGTTGAACACACTAGATAAACATACAAAGTCATGATAAAATAACCCCGACTAGCAGATTTCACTTTCGTTTTAAACAAGCCGGGGCCCTTGGATGATTTAAAGACATGCTAATTCAGCTAATGCTAACATGTTATCTCACTATAGATGTATTTTCAAATAAACACATTTTTCTTCAGAAAGGAAAGACTATTTAATGTGTTAAATTTCATGTGTGTTTTAGGTTTCTGTTTTTGTTTTCACATTTTTTTGTTCTCTGAAGTTAGCAATGAACTACCTTCAAAGTGCTGAGCACAAAATGAATGTCATTGCTGCGAAAGGAGACCGGCATTTATCACCGCAGATGATGCGAAACAAACCAACCAACCTTCACTAATGTGCGGACAACGGCACTAACAGCAGTTAGCGTGCTGCTTGTTAGCCGCTTCCAGCCTACATTAGCGAGGATGCATAATGTCAGACAGGAGTGTTGCCACAGATAGCCTCCAACAAAACAGAGAAAAATACCTGTGACTTTTCCAGCTTGATTATAATGCTGCTGTTTGCTCCCCCTCAACTAATCAAATCCGTTGTACTGCAGTCAATACAATTCCACAGTCGTCAATGTGATTATGCTAATTTAGAGGCGAAATGTCACATTTATCCATGCGCAACAGCATCCGGGCGAGGCAAAGTCACTCCAACATTTAGATATCTGAAATTCTGGTCAAAGCGGGGAACTTTATGCACGGAAATGATTATGCGAATTTGAAGGTTTAGGGAGCAGATAGCTTGAAGATGATATTTAGTGGACAAAAATAGCAATGAAGTTGATTGAAATGGGAGGTAATTATATCTGTCTCGAAATGTAAATCAGATTGAATCCTGTTTGTCATTTATTTTAAACTCTTTCTCAGCCCGTCTTGTTTGGATGAGGCAAATTCGTCTGGGAGAGGGGGGTCTTATCATAAATAAACCATACAGAGGATTGTAGTGACAGAGAAAAAGAGATGAATGGAAAGAGAGAGGGAGGGTGGAGGAGGAGCGGCCTTGAGTGTGATGCATTACAAGCCAGTCCACTGCCCTCCACCTGAAGCACTAGCCAATATTTAATCCCAATAGTCTATTATCCAAGAGGGACACACACACACCCTCCATCTGCTTTCCCATCACCGCTGTCCACACAAGGACAGCTATGAGAGGCCATCATCCTGTGAGACTGTGTGCTCTCTAGATAAGGAATCGCACACACTCAGTATGTCCTCTCAGGTTGACAGTAGTACCCTCATTAGCTAGTGTGTTTTCAGATGACTAATATGTGAGTAAAAAGTCATTACATATGTTTTCAAAGTATTTTATATGCTAATGTGGCTTAAATTAAAATGATTTCCTCTGCTTATACCATTCGTATGCATAGTTCTTTTCTAGTGTGTTCTCCATATTTTAGTTTTTCATGCACTCAGAAAATATAAGTACAAAATTGTCACTGGGTCAGTACCTTAATTTACAAAAGCTAAAGGGTATTAGTACATGTTGAAAGGCTATCACCCTAGTGACTGTTTTTTTTTTTTTAGAGTGTATGGCTTAACTTTGATCCCAATTTGTGTTACAGCATGCAAGTGTGAGTGTTTGTTGTTCCAGAGTCTGCTGTTTGGCATGAAGGAGCCCTATGTGACATGTGTGATGAGAGCGTGAGGAGGCCATTGGAAAGGTTTTCTTGTGATGCTTTACCTCCACAAGCAGGGGCGCCTTAAGATAACCAAAGGCCCCTGGGCTACAGCATTACAGTAGGCCCCACGACCCCTCTTTTTCTTCTTCTTTTTTTAAGCTTCCTAACAATTATTTGTCAAATTTTGTTTTTTGTCTTGTTAATATGCCAGTTAACCTTCACAACACTGTTCTGCATAAAATGTGAATATAAGAGAATATGCAAATTCACTCTTTGCCACAAGGTGGCGCTTGTGGAACAGCAGAATTAGCCGTTACATAAAGTAAACACTAAGTTATTACGTGCATTATGCGGAGGTAATATGAAAGGAAAATGCCAACAAAACTTTCCTGGCTGAAATGTGAGTTTACAGTCCATTTAAACACCATAAATCACCCAAAATATTAATTATTCATCACCAGTAGATCAAAACAATACAGCGTGTTGGCATAAATGTGGGTTATTTGGTGATTGCTAACTGCGTTTTTATTTTGAAACATGACGTGCTCACATTTAATTAGTTAAATCACAGCCGTATAAAGTTTAAAGGGGTCATATGATGTTGCTAAAAATAACATTATTTTGTGTATTTGGTGTAATGAAATGTTTAATATGTGGTTTAAGGTTAAACATTTTTTTCCACATACTGTACATTATTGTTTCTCCTCTATGCCCCGCCTTTCTGAAACGCGTCGATTTTTACAAAGCTCATCGGTCTGAAAAGCGAGGTGTGCTCTGATTGACCAGCTATCCACAGCTTTGTGATTGGCCGAATACCTCAAGCGTGTGCCGGAAATGTTACGCCCCTTACCATATTGTGATGCCGTGTCCCGGAGCGACGAGACAAAAACATTAAAACCCATTATAAACGAGGCATTTGTTGCATCCAGTGGGGACATAATTACTGATTATAATGACTTATACTGTCTTTTTACGTTTTGCATCGCGCCGCGTAAACATAAAATTATGTCTGCATTTGTGATCGGAGAAAGACAAACAACAAGCCCTACTCTACACAGCTCAAAACTCGCGTTTGAATCGTCAGTGGCAAATCCTTTAAATTAAAAAACTTACTTACAGTCTGTGAGTCAGAACATCTGGCATTGTAGTCTACTCTTCCAGGATCAGGAAACAGTCCTCCATAAAATGCACTGGACACATCTGAATATTTGGGTTGAACTGTTCTGGAACAGTGTTGTAAATACAACTTAACCACTGATTTCTAGTCGTGTCTCTTTTGGAAGGCCAAACAAAGTAGTTTTCGCTTTCACAACTAAACAGCGTCACACACACCGCGGCCTACAGTGAGCAGAGGCTGATGTATGCGGATGCCGTCTTAGAGTGAGCTGAGGCGGCGGGCTTGAGAACGGCGCGTCCGTAGGGCTTGCGGCAACCACATGTGGACGACCCCGGGCTGGACTCCGCTTTGTCCACGGTGAAAGCCGATCCGGTGATCCACAGCGCGAAGTTGATGTATTTCCTCAGCGACCAGCATGGATCAGCTCCAGGCATGATGAAGCGGATATCGTCCTCTTTTGGAAGGCCAAACAAAGTAGTTTCGCTTTACACAGCGCCTTCACGACATGGCGGCGGCGGCAACAACAATACTACAGCGAGAATAAAAGTTACGCCTTCTTTCTTTGCGTGAACATTTGGAACATATGCAAATCTTCCCACATCGTGACATAGACATTTGGGGGCGTGTTGGAACGAGCCGTTTTAGGTAGCTGAGCTCTTTAGCTTTTTATAAGAATATCTCTTTTGATTTGATACTTTAGTCTTTGCAACTTTACAGATCTTCTTTATGCACCAAGAGCTTGTAACACTCCAAAGAGAAAGGAAAAATTGAAATCGCATCATATGACCCCTTTAATGATCACATTTAAGCAATAGGACAATTCCTATTTTTCCATCCTCAGATTTAAAATTGAGACTTTGAAGCAGCACTATTTATGGAACACAGATGACACACAGATTACATCCAAGCAAGTTACTGAACTTTCACTGTATGACGTTACAGAACGTTGTTCGGTCCTTTCACACAGCAGTGTTGTGTTTCTGTTAATCTGCGTGTTGACATAAAGATATACTCTCGTGCTGCGGTTATTTACTAGCGAATGCATTGTACATTCCGCTTACAGTATATCGATGAAACACGTGGAACATAACAACTATACAAACTGTGTGGGGGGAACCTAAACTGAGCCATTCACTATATAGGCTACTACAACCAGGGCGATAAAAATGAGTGTGTGAGTTTGTTTACAGAATGCTGTTGACGCTTCTGCAAACTCCCATATAAATTATTCAAAAAATATAATTTTTTCCAGTGTAGGCCCCTGGGCTTCAGCCCCTTGAAGCCCGTGCATTAATGTGCCCCTGTCCACAGGTTTTATTTAGGGTGTAAGTGACAGTGTGTGTGATAACACTGTTGGTTTCCATTCTGACCCCTTCCCTCTACTTGTGTAATGTACACATTTATTTTTAGTGGTCTATGGGGAATGATGCTTTTTGCCCACAGAGTGTGTAGTAATGGCATCTTCCACTTGACCATTTGGTCACAAACATCAGCATCGAGGTGGTGATATTTCTCTTACCAATCAGTTACATATGGGGAAAGTGTTCAGGAAATCTGTTAAAAAAAACATTTTTTTAATGCTAGAAACCAAATACGTTTTTTCCTGATTCCATTCAATTTGATTCTGATTCACAAACTCTGGATTCAACTTATCTCAGTTTTAATGCAGTTCAGTTACAATTCATTTGGCTATATTTCAGTTACAGTGTCTATGCATTGCACTGTACTGTTAATTCAGTGAAGGATTCATCATACTGATTCAAATGATAACTGCTGAGTTTGTCAGTCTTTTTGAGTGATTTATTAAAATAACTTCTTTAAAAAAGTTATTTGTTTGTGATTCTGGCTATAGTGGTTGTGGTTTAATAATGAAAAATTCTTATTTCATTAAAAATCTTAAAATTTATGTACAGCTTGTTTTTTAATGTATATACAGTGGGGAAAAAAAGTATTTAGTCAGCCACCAATTGTGCAAGTTCTCCCACTTAAAAAGATGAGAGAGGCCTGTAATTTTCATATCATAGGTATACCTCAACTATGAGAGTCAAAATGAGAAAAAAAAATCCAGAAACTCACATTTTGTAGGATTTTTAAAGAATTTATTATGGTGGAAAATAAGTATTTGGTTAATAACAAAATTTCATCTCAATACTTTGTTATATACCCTTTGTTGGCAATGACAGAGGTCAAACGTTTTCTGTAAGTCTTCACAAGGTTTTCACACACTGTTGCTGGTATTTTGGCCCATTCCTCCATGCAGATCTCCTCTAGAGCAGTAATGTTTTGGGGCTGTCGCTGGGCAACACGGATTTTCAACTCCCTCCAAAGATTTTCTATGGGGTTGAGGTCTGGAGACTGGCTAGGCCATTCCAGGACCTTGAAATGCTTCTTACGTAGCCACTCCTTCGTTGCCCGGGCGGTTGTGTTTTGGGATCATTGTCCTGCTGCACGACCCAGCCAACGTTTCATCTTCAATGCCCTTGCTGATGGAATGAGGTTTTCACTCAAAATCTCATGATACATGGCCCCAATCATTCTTTCGTTTACACGTATCAGTCATCCTGGTCCCTTTGCAGAAAAACCAAAAGATCAAAAACCCCAAAAGCATGATGTTTCCACCCCCATGCTTTACAGTAGGTATGGTGTTATTTGGATGCAACTCAGCATTCTTCCTCCTCCAAACACGACAAGTTGAGTTGTTACCAAAAAGTTCTATTTTGGTTTCATCTGACCATCTGACATTCTCCCAATCCTTTTCTGGTCATCCAAATGCTCTCTAGCAAACTTCATACGGGCCTGGACATGTACTGGCTTAAGCAGGGGGACACGTCTGGCACTGCAGGGTTTGAGTCCCTGGCGGCGCAGTGTGTTACTGACGGTAGTTTTTGTTACTTTGGTCCCAGCTCTCTGGAGGTCATTCACTAGGTCCCCCCCGTGTGGTTCTGGGATTTTTGCTCACAGTTTTTGTGATCATTTTGACCCCATGGGGTGAAATCTTGCGTGGAGCCCCAGATCGAGGAGATTATCAGTGGTCTTGTATGTCTTTCCATTTTCTAATAATTGCTCCCAGTTGATTTCTTCACACCAAGCTGCTTACCTATTGCAGATTCAGTCTTCCCAGCCTGGTGCAGGTCTACAATTTTGTTTCTGGTGTCCTTTGACAGCGCTTTGGTCTTGGCCATGGTGGAGTTTGGATTGTGACTGTTTGAGGTTGTGGACAGGTGTCTTTTATACTGATAACAAGTTCAAACAGATGCCATTAATACAGGTAACGAGTGGAGGACAGAGGAGCCTCTTAAAGAAGAAGTTACAGGTCTGTGAGAGCCAAAAATCTTGCTTGTTTGTAGGTGACCAAATACTTATTTTACCAAGGAATTTACCAATTAATTCTTTAAAAATCCTACAATGTGATTTTCTGGATTTTTTTTCTCATTTTGTCTCTCATAGTTGAGGTATACCTATGATGAAAATTACAGGCCTCTCTCATCTTTTTAAGTGGGAGAACTTGCACAATTGGTGGCTGACTAAACACTTTTTTGCCCCACTGTAAATGCTAAATTTAATTTCTAGCCTTTTAGCGTCTCTATACACAGGCTAAAAGCGCCCTCTAGCACTACCGACATGGCTACCGGTAACTCATTGCTTTATAAAAAAATCTCTTGCATCAATATTGAAAGGCATCAATATGTTTATGATCATAAAGATAGTTTCTCAAAATATGTATGATGTAGTTATTGCATATTTAATTATTTGCATTAAATCAGCTGTTTGTATCTAGGCATTGTTCTACGGAGGTGCTTAAGGTGATAAGCAGCCTTTCAATTGAAAGATCATATTTTGGGCCAAAGCCAAACCTTTTCAATATTAAAAACAAATAGCCCCACTCAACTCTATCAAATGCTTTTTCTGCATCCAGGGAAACCACAACTTCTGGGGTTTCCCTGGATGCAGGAGAGTACAGGACCCCCAGGAACTTCTGTAGATTGGTATACGAGTAACGACCTTTGACAAAACCCGTCTGATCCGGAGAGATAATTTCTGGTATGAGAGAATCAATTCTGAAAGCTAAAATTTTGGCAAGTATTTTAACATCGACATTTAACAATGAGATTGGTCTGTAAGAACTACACATGGATGGGTCTTTTCCTGGTTTTAAAAGAAGTGTTGTAAATGCCTCTGTAAGGGTTTGTGGTAATTTTGCATTTTCTAAAGAATTTTCAAACATTTTCAATAGGAGTGGAGCTATTTTGGGCGCAAAGGCTTCATACAATTCTATGGGATATCCATCAGGACCAGGGGTTTTGCTACTTTGCATTGCATTTATTGAGTCTATGACCTCTTGTAGATTAATAGGCTATTCTAGATTTTCTTTTTGCTCCAAATTAATTTTCGGAATGTTTAATCCATCTAGAAACATTAACATATTTGAGGTACCTTCTGGAAACTCAGAAGAGTACAAATTAGAGTAATATTCTTTGAAGGTGTCATTAATTTCCCTGGGGTCCATTGTTAGTTGTTGTGATCGGTTTCGAATCTGTGGAATTAGTCTAGAAGCTGACTGACATTTTATCTGATGTTCTAGTAATCGGCTTGCTTTTTCCCCATGTTCATAAAAATTCGCTTTAGACCATAACAAGTACTGTTGAGTCCTTTCAATTGAAAGTTGATCATTTTGCCCTTTAAGTTCCACTCTCTTTTTGAATAACTTTTCTGAAGGAGTTAATGAGATGTGGCTATCTATTTTTGCTATGGAATCAATGAGTTGTTGTAATTTTGCATTCTTTAGTTTGTTGGTATATGAAGAATAAGATATGATTTCACCTCTGATGACTACTTTACATGTTTCCCATAAAGTCAATGGTGATACCTCTTCAAATGTATTTGTAGCCAAAAAATTGTCAATTGCTGTTGATATATACGTATGAAATTTTTTGTCTGCCAACAGAGTTGGATTTAATCTCTAAGTAGGGCGTTGGTTACTGCAGAGAGTAAATCGTAAATCTAAAAGTAGTGGGGCGTGATCTGATATAATAATGGCAGAGTATTGAGTTTTTTCGAATGAAGGAAGTAGTGTTTTATCAATATAGAAATAATCTATTCTAGAGTAAGATGAATGAACATGAGAGAAATAGGAAAATTTTCTTTTTTGTGGAAATAAAAATCTCCATGGATCCAAACATCTGTCCAACCCATGGTTTTCTAAGTCTTACCTGGTCTGCTATTTGTGAATGCATTTCTTGCAGAAACGCTATATCCGTTTTCATTTTTTTGAGATGAGCAAAAATACGCGCTTGTTTATTTGGTCCATTCATACCCTTAACGTTCCAGGTAATAAAACGAATGGAAGACCCTCCTTCTTTCTTAAACATATCACACATCAATCAATACTTTTATAAGAATAGATGAATAAAAGTGTTTGTGTTCACGGTGTGTGTGTGTTCACTGCTGTGTGTGTGCACTTTGGATGGGATAAATGCAGAGCACTAATTCCAAGTATGGGTCACCATACTTGGCCACATGTCACGTCACTCAAAGTAAGACCATTCCACATATGCAAGTGCACGTGGTATAAAAAAAAAGACAGCACAACGCCCACCCTCTCTCCCATCCCTTCCAATCAAGCACATGAAACATTGACCCTTCCTATATTTGTCTCAAGAATGGAGACAAATGGCAGGTCCCCATACACGTACCCCCAGTAATCTCTCAAATTACTCAGAGAGGTATCCCAATCCACTATAACATTTTCTACATCCATAACTTTTTACAGAAGTTTACTTTTTTCAATCAATCCACAGTCATTAAATTTTCAGTTTTTTTCCCACAAATCAAATATTTTTCAGACAAAGAAGAACATTAATATTTGATGCAAGAATGAAATAAAATGAATGCCTTAAAGATACCTATATCTTTTACAAGTTACAAGTCAAAGGGCATTGCTGAGATCCGGATATATTCTGACTGTGTTTCCCTTGTACTGGATCTCATGAATCCTTGACCATCGGAGTAGCCACTCTTTGTCTTGGAACCGGTGAAAGCAAACCACAAATGGATGCGGTTTACGGCCATCTGTCGGTTTTTGACCGGGGGATCGGTGAGCTCTCTCCAGTATTGGTGGTTCATCGAAGACTTCTGCACCTGTCACCTCCTTCAGCATTTTGGAAACGAACTTAACGGGATCTTGATTATTTTCACTCCCTTCTGGAATATTAACAATCCTCAAGTTGGATCTGTGGGATCTGTTTTCCAGGTCTTCGATGCGGTCAAGCAGGGACAAGTTTTGGGTTTGCAGAGTTTTGATAACTTTTTCTGCCGCTGTCAGCTTTTCAAAGTTTTCCCCGACTCAGGATTCCATCGACACCAAATGGCCTTGAAAGTCATCCACCGTTTCTCGTAATGCATCTATCGAACTTTGCAAAGGACCAATAAATTCTTGAATCAAACCACAAATGTCTTCTCTGATACTCTTTCTTTGTTTTGTTAGTTCAGAAACTAATTGGTCCATGGAGACAGGTTCAAAAGACTCAGGACTGTTTCTCTGCATTAGATGAGGTAGTCATGGCTGCTAATTTACCCGCTATGCTAGCGGTTGATCTCGTGGTCAGCGGAGCTGAAGAGTGAGCTTGTTTCTGTTTTGAGTTGCTCATAGTTCAATCTGCAATGTCTTAAGTAACTATTAATGTGATTGTTGATCTTATATGTCGTATAAATTAGAAAATTAAAGGATGGATCGGGAGCCCCCGTTCTCTAGCTGCTCACTCCTTCATTGAAGTCCGTCCTACAGCAACTCATTTTAAGTGAACTATTTTTTCCTCTTTCCAGTCACAGAGCACTTTATTTTGAGAGTTGTTTAAGTGAGAGAACATCTGTAACTTAGTCCAGATTGGGGAATTGTAATGTTTAATAATTTATTTTATTATGTAAATAATGTTTGCATTGAAATTTGCATAGATATTTGTTTGTATATGCTGTCAATTATAGTTCCTAGAAAGAAAATCAGAATCTGCAAAAATCGGTAACGGCAGATCACACTTCCAAGAATCGAATCGACCAAGTACAATTGCAATCGTCCTCTCTAATATATATAATAATATATATATATATATATATCTATATATATATTATATATATATATATATAATAATAATATGTAGAACGATTGTAAGTTCTCAATCGAACATGCGGGAGAAGCATTATTTCGAATTTGGCCAAACAGAACTTGTAAAATCCAATTTTTTTTACATATTAGTTTGTGCATTTTGAAAAAGTTTATTAAAGGTGCAAAAAGTCATAAAATAAAAATCTGAAAAGAAGTCAATATTTTACTTTTTCGCACTGCATTTTGTGTGTACAGTTCTAATTTCAATTTTGGTTTTCAACATAGCATTTAAAAATACAACAACCATTCTTTTTTCATTTTTTTCCATCATGGTTAAAGAAGGAAAAATGAATGAACGCAAAAGTACAGACCATTTCGCACGATGCCCTTTTTATCTTTTCCGATTTAATTAGGCCTGCTATAACCACCCAGAACTCCGTAGCATCATCATGGCGAGAATGCACAGACAAGCACCACTCACTTTTTTTCTTCAGAAAATGTAAAAATGTAGTCCTCACTCTAGTTCTTAATACCAAAGAATGTATATATTTGATATTTGTAAGCCTGTAATTCCTTATTTTAACTCTTTCTCCCAATTGATCACCCTTTTTCTTCTTGCGATGCACATTGTGCCCAGACTGCAGCATAACGTCTTAATTGTGCCTGCTGCAGCCTCTTGCAAAAGTGCAAGTGAAACTTTGTGATATTGTGATTGCCTTTAATTATGCTGCATAATCACTGATATCCAGTCATGTATGCCATCTGCCTCTCAGCGGGCTATCTCTGCCAGCGAGGAAGTTATTGATGCCCTGTCACACCCAGGTACATCTTAATAACCCGTAAAGAAGCTCTGATCACAGTGCCACCACACTGAGCTTCCATCTTCCTCCTCACTCATCACTTTATTATGTAACAAATCAGCCTTTTCTGAAGGGAAAGTGAACCATGGGACGCTCTTCCTCGCATTAAAGCCGAACAGACGTGCACATCTCTGTCTTTCATAGAGGGCTATTGATGAAGCAAACATTTCAATATATACAGTATATATCCAGCCATGTGTTAAATATGACTGGAGAAAATGCAGTAATTTTGTAATTTTTTAAACCTTTGTGTGACTATGGAGAGTACATGCACACTTGCTCTTTTGGAGATTTATAAATTCCAGGATGAAGTTTATGCTTTAATAAATAATGTTAGGGGAAAACAAAAGGGAATACATGGAATTCACTCATTTAATAAGGAAGAGTCCTTTAAATTACTTAGACATATAATATTGATCGTCAGCCAAAATAGTGTTGAATTGTATTAAGTGTATCTTTTCATAATGTATTGTTCGATTGTCTAGCAATTCTCCTTTTATATATATATATAATATAATTCATTTCTCACCTCACCTCAAATCATATGTAGGACAACTGGACTCTTTCATGAGTTCCTGCTATAAGGAATTCCGTTTAGATCAATTTTTGCACTGTGACTCGCCTTATTTGAATCGATGAACAACTACAAATGAAAATCCATTCAGTTTATGGTTAATTTTCACCTCTGACCCCTAATGCTCGGAGAGGTTGAGTTGGTTATACTCAAGGCCTTAAACTGGAATTGTCAGCTGTCACCTCTAAGCGGGCTAGTTTACGTAGCTGTTTAAGATGCAAAGTTATTGATTTTGGTGATATTTTCAGACTTTCGTCTATATTAGATTTCAGAAAAATTGCTGTACAGGACATTTTTAAGCCAACGGTGAATTTGCTGCTGTCTCTTAAAGGCAACAAAAATTCAGAATTGTAATATATACTGTATATAATATTTGGATAAGTTTATAATATAAATATTATGATTATAATTTTATGTCATCTTTATATAATCTTATATTTTTCATTATTAATGAGTTAATGTTAAATACATTATACCCGTTGTGTGTTTCTAAATAAGGTTAAAGTGAACAGTCCTTTACGGTGAACCAGCCGAATACCTCAAGCTCAAGCTGAAAGTCTAACAATCAACATGGACATGCTGTTTAGCGCGCTGTGTGTGTGTGTGTGTGTGCCGCGCGAGGGCATGCACGTGTGTGTGTTCCATCGTCTGCTCTTGGCTCATCTGCAGTGGCTCTCTCATCCACACTCCCAGCCTCTCAGAGTGACGAATGGCCCATCGTCTCCATTGTGTTTGACTCCAGGTGGATATTTCTTCATTCTCTGTCAGCCAGGCTGAAGCAATACTTCTTTAACATCACCAGCTAATGAAGTAGCAGATGCCGGCAGTTTTCTCTCTCCGCTTTGTCTTTTCACCTGTTTCTCTGTCTCAATATGAGGCTCTTCATTCCCAATCCGATGCTAGCTGCCTCCCAACTGACTGTTTGTTCCAGCAGAAGTAGATGAAATCAGGCGGAACTTGCAGAGAGTGATGGAAACGCCATTTAGCTGAAGTAACACACACACATGGATGCAACACAACCATATACATGCATGCATTTCTAATTCAATCTAATAACGTAACATGGTACACACATACATGAACACGTTAAATTGACATACATGTTCAATCTGTACATACAAAAGTTCTCAGTTAGCCTCATTTCGTCACCTGTGTTTCCTGAAAAACAACTTGAGACAAACAAAGAAACAGATAAAAGTCAGTGTTTTTTTTATTTTCCACTTTTGATTTATTTGTTTTTCATTTTATACCTCCTCCTCCTCTTGCCGACGGGCGATTTCACATAATGTTGATTTGCACAGTCCGAATGCTCTGCTATGATGAATTCCTGTGTTTTTCCCTTGTTTGATGGATCACACACAGCAGAGGTGAGACAGTCTCTCTCTTTCTCTCATTCTTTTTCTCCTTCTCGTTCTCTTTCCGAACTGTCACCTTCTAAATGCTGTACTTATCTCTGCCATTCAAACACGCCTCGTTTCTCTAACCTTAAAATCCACACCTCACTTCTCTGTCTCTCCTCTCCTGTCTTAATTATCTTATCCAACCCAAAAATCTCAGCATGATTAATGACAGATCTGAGAGCTTGGGAGGTGGCGAGGCTGGTGGTGGAGACGGGGGGGGGGGTGGTAATTATTTTCTGATATTATTGTTTTTTTCCCCCTAAGTTGAAGGTTACTGGTCTCTGAGCTTAAGTCATTTGTAATGGGTACGCTCTGCTGTTACAGTAGAGAAATCCTATTTAGTGATGGCAGGCTAATGTGATCAGCCACATATGAAGCTGCTTTTTTTTGGGCCTCTGAAATTACATCTCCCTCAGAAGCCTCTTCCCGTTTAGATTACATTAGAGGAGCGAACCACCCTGCTGCCTCAGCCCGCTTCCTGCTGCAGACGAACGACCTTCACGTGGCATGGACGTCCTCTCCTTATCTCGCGTACAGAGACGGAGAAATCTGTAAGTCTGAATTCTGTAGGATATGAATAAAAGTGGTCCAAAGCTTCTCTCTCGATGAAAATGTCTGATGGAACGATAAAACGCTTCTGTAATTAATACACCAGAGAAACATTTTATTGCTCAGAGGAGGCTCTTTCATAGCTCAGTGCAGTTTGTTACACATTTTACTTTTTCCAAAATTAAAATAGTAAAAATAGAGGGTGTTTACATCCAGTCTTACACTGATTATGCTAAGTAAGCCGAACAAAATGCAAGGTGTTGTAGACCATAAATAGTGTTTTACCCCCCTTGAGAAAAATCATTATTTGGTTAAGGAAAAACGAAGAAATTATTACTTTTATTCGTCAAGGGCATATTAAGGTAAATTTTTTACTTATCTTTACTTAAGAAAAATGTAACAAGGTTTCCACGAAAATAGTAAGCAGCACATTTTTTTCCAACAATAATGAAATTAAAGCACAAATCGTGGCCTAATGGTTAGAGAATCGGACTCGTAACCCAAAGGTTGCGGGTTCGAGTCTCGTACCGGCAGGGATTGTATGAATGAATGAATGAAATGAGCCCTTTATTAGGTGTAGGTGGGGAGAGTGAATGTACAGCGCTCTCTTCCACCTTCAATACCACGACTGAGGTGCCCTTGAGCAAGGCACCGAACCCCCAACTGCTCCCCGGGCGCCGCAGCAAAAATGGCTGCCCACTGCTCCGGGTGTGTGTTCACGGTGTGTGTGTTCACTGCTGTGTGTGTGCACTTTGGATGGATAAATGCAGAGCACTAATTCCGAGTATGGGTCACCATACTTGGCCACATGTCACTTCACTTTCACTTTTTCACTTTCAAATCAGCTAATTAGAATGGTTTCTGAAGGATTTATGTTACTCTAAAACTGGTGTAATGGCTGCTGAAAATTCAGCTTTGCATCACAGAAATATATGAGATTTTAAAATATGTTAAATAGAAAATAGTTATTTTAAATTGTAACAATATATCAGAATATTACAGTTTTAGCTGTATTTTTAGCAAATAAATGCAGCCTTATAAGACTCTATATTTTAAAATCAAAATACAACAAGATTATTAATATTGATTAAAGTGCTGTTCACACTGACAGTGATTTTCAGTGTCAAAGCAACATTTTGTTGTTATGCAGCTTAAGTGCATAGAGATCTAAAATAAATATAAATAGCATAGCTCAGATAAATTGCTCTTTGAAATGTTTGATGAAGTGTTTGAGCGCATTAAACTCTGTTTTGATGGCAAACTTAATTAAATTGGCAAATATGGATGCAGATTGAGACATTATTGAGATGACAGTCATGACCTCTGGAAGACACTCGTTAGATTACTCAGGTCTTTTTCTCTGAGAAAAATCTGAAAATTCCATTGTTGTCTTGCAGAACCAATTGAGATATTAAAAGAGACCTCATATGTCTTGTCTATTCAATAAGACATAACCACTTGTTAAAGTAGCCCTGCTTGTTCTTATAGTCAATCAGCTCTATTTTTACAGGCCTCCCACTGAGAAAGATGATTACAGGAGAACTGTGTGTGTGAGTGTGCATGCTGCAATTAATTTCAGCAAGATTGTTTTTAGCAAAACCTAACTGTTTATTTAATAGGTTTTGAAATTAGTCTTTATTGTATATCAACTCTGAATTACAACACAAGTGCCATTTTTTTCCTCGCAGTTAGTGTAATTTTATGTTACTTTTAATAACGAAAGTAAATCTCCAAAGTGAATCTCAAAGTGAATCCTTGTTCATTTAGGCAAAAAGCACAGAGCCTGTCGCACCAAGAACTAATAAACACATGAAAGCGCTGTCAGTATCTACAGTCTCCGAGCAACACGGCATATTAAAGGAACGATCACACGCACGTTTTCACACACTCCACGAGCTCCCGTGTTGCTGCTGCCAAACTCTGTAGCAGTGGCGAATTGTGTCAGAAAGTCCGAAGTCAGGGAACATATTTGTTTCCGCCCTGCCCTGACTGTGCTCTTTAGGGAGCGCTGTCGCGATAGTGCTCTGATCTGTGGGAGGGAGAGCTATGAGACCGTCTGACTGTTGTGTATGAGCCGACTGTTAGCAGCCGTGGGATTGAGACTGTAGTTGGAAGATGATGATGATGGTGATGATGATCTTGAGTAGAGCTAGAGACGGATGTAGTTACATTGACAATGGCATTCGGTAACTGTTGGACTGGTTGCTAGGAGACTAATTAGGATCGTTTGATGTGGTCACTCTGTCATACATCTTATTCTTCACATCAATTTATGTGAGACTTATGTAATGTGATTGTTTTGTACTGTACGTGTTGCTGTGGCTGCTTTTGTTATCAGATCGGATAGGAGTCAGTTTTGGTAACATTGTTGCATGTGTAAACGGTTTGAAAAAAACTGATCGCCTAGTGAGCTACAGATTTGAAAATGAGGTGAGTGCTGTATAAGGAGTTTAGTAGCTGTGCAAAGTTGAAGAGGTGTTAAGTGTGTTGAAGTGTGGAGTGAGAAGTGTTTGGCATCTGCTTAATACATTCGCCTGTGTACTCAGGCAGAACTGTGCTGTATAGATAACCGGGAAGTTGACAAATAACATTTTTTATAAATATACACTCCACTTGTGAACATGCTTCTGTTTTGCATTACAACGGTTTCATTAAAATCTGATGATTGTGTTAATCAGCATGATTTGAGAATGATCCAAAGAGCATCCCGTGCTTTGATGGAAGCATAAACATCTAACTTCTCATTAGTATCACTAATTTACTTATTTGATTATGCCTGAGAAATGGTACAGAATCCTAAATAGTCCCCCCCCGCCCCCCACCCTCCCACCCCAGAATATGTCGTTATTAGAAATCCCACAAATTTTTCTGTACTTTCATTTGATATTGATTTTCATCCAGAATTTGTTCTATTTTGGCATGAAATACTTTTTTGTTATGAAACTACTTTTTGTGCCATTGTCCTCCATCTAAATAGGTAAATTTTACACCAGCAATTTATTATTATTATTTTTTTACATGCGCTTTAATAACCCATATTAATTGAGAGACATTTAAAATATTTTTACTTATAAAATAAATTTTAAAACAGGACATAGTTAAACACCTATTGAAGAAAATGTGCTTACAAATACTATTGAAAAATTATAGTTAAAAAAAATTATTTTAAACTAAACAATGTTCACTTGATGACCAGACTTTATACTAGGGTATACACTTTCCCCTGATAATCTATTATATATATATATATATATATATTATAGATAGATCACACATCTTTACTGATTTCACTGATTTCTATTTAATTCCTTATCATTTATTAAGTTTCAGTTATTGTTATTTTCTGGGAATGTGTTCTTTTTTTTACGCATGTATAACCAAACTTTTTCTGTTTAAACATAAATTGGACAATTCATTAATTAAAAGTACAAATAAACCAATAGCAATTCCAATGACTAATAAACCACACTAATAAATGTACAATAATCAACATTCATTTCTCCAAAGTACTTTTATGAATTAAGCATGTCACACTGCAGACACTGCTGGCACTGGATGTGTGTGAGTAACTTTACTTTCCTTTTTATGATGATGTACGTGAGTGACGTGTTATCTGTGCGCCATGTGACTATATTCTTTGTCATTTTATATGTTTTGTCTCACAGGGTAAAGGTGTTGATAGGTATTACTGGGTGTATTCTATCTATACCTAGTGACCTATAGGTGCTTTGGTTCCTGTTCTGTAATGTGACACCGTTTTTTTTTTTTTATGATCTCAAAAGGCTTAGCTGTTCACACTATTCCGGTGTATAGAATTACCTGGTCCGAGGTTGTATGTTCCAGTTGAGGTTTGCATGGGAGAGTCCTCCCGTGTGTGGTACGAGTAGTGACTGTTCTCCCAGGGCTGGGACAAGGGAGAGAGAGGCGTGGGAGTACAGCTGAGTCTTGCCCCTTAGCCCCCAACACCCAGGGAGCGGAGGGTAGGGGTGTGGGGTAGAGAGAGCGATAGATGGTGAGGGAGGAAGAGAGGGCTTGCTCATATTCTTCTGATAACAGCATCCGTCCCGCCACGCCACCGTCCATCCAAACACTGCATGGGCGTCTCTCCCCCCCCCCGCCCCCCATAGGATTACTGTCACCTTCTTAGCTCTTATATGTAATGCTGCACCGTGGGCTCGCAGTGTGACAGTTATATTGCATTATATTAATATTATACCTAGAGTATGTATGGTATTTTTTATTTATATTTTATTATTACTACTATTAGTGTTTCAACACCTATATTGAAGGATAAATTCTTGCTATAATTAGTTGCTTATTAGCTTCATATTACTAGCATATTGCCTGTTATTGGCACTTATAAAGCCATTTTAATGCCTTTTCTTCAGGACCGTATTTTAGATCCCGTAATCACCCCATGCACTAAATTTACAACTATCTTACTAACTATAAGTTTGTTCCAGAAAACCTTAAGTAATATGAATATGTTGTCCCTACTTCCCTAAGTGTTACATATGATTTTACTTATTATTCATTTTATATGTATGTATATAAATATATATAATATAGTGTGTGTGGTGTGGCATATTATTTATTTTGGAATGCAAAGAAACCAATATTCATAACACATGATTTGCTGTTTTCCTCCAATTATTTAGCATTTTTAAGAATATTTCTGAAAATTTAGAGAGAGAGAATGCACAATATTGCTCATTTAACCTCACTTATTTTATGCACATTATCTCGAGGCAACCTGCCTTAATTGTGTGTCATGGAGTGGCATATTGCTTGTAAATGTGAGAAAATGGTCACAACACGTCATAATTTTGGCAAAAAAAAAAGAGACAACCTTAATACAGGTTTTGATTGAATACAGGCACAATTTCAGAATTCACATAAAAAGTAATTAAATGGAGACCTAGCAAGTGACTGTTTAGTGGCTCCAGATGAATTTTCCCATACATTTTCTCCATGGAGATTTTTAAGCTTTAAACTTAACTCAGCAAGTAAATTATTCTAAGCAAAAAAGAATTATTTTCGGAAAATAAAAATCTGAGAAAAAAGACTGGTGTTAGGATGGGAGGGATTCCATCACTGATTATGAAGCGGGAAAAAGCCACTGTATAGCAGAATCTCTATAAGTTGAAACCTGTAGTATGTTCTACAGCAGTTCTATATATATTTTCTATATTTTGAGTCATGGATCGGATGATTTTTCCAGGCAACAGAAAAAATTTAAAGCAAAAAAAAAAAAAAAAACAAAAAAAACAGAGATGTTGACAATTTTATATGTATGCAGAGGTGGACAGTAATGTGGATGAATGGCTACACAGATGTGTGCACACACTGTCAGAACTGTGTGAGATCACTACCATCCTGCTTTTGTGGGGGTGGGTATAGGGTGTTAAATATTTATTTATTTATGTTTTTTTTTCCCCCATAGGTTTTTAACATTCTTAAAGCTCTTTATTCCAAATATACTACAAGCTAGTAGCTGTAATGTATTCTAAGTTGCATCAGAAGTATTGCAAGTATTACGTACAATAAAACAGTGCATTGACATAAAAAAGGATGTCTTTTTGAATTTACTTTTGGTACTTAAGTACTTTTAAAAGCAATTACTTCTGTACTTTTACTTAAGTAAAATTCTGTCTTTACAACTTTTACTTGTAATTGAGTAATATTTGACCAGCAGTATCTGAACTTTCACTCAAGAAATGGAGTTGTGTACTTTGTCTGCCTCTGTAGGTATCTCAAACGCAAGGAGAACTGAAGAGAATCAAACGTCTTGTGTTTAAAATCGCTTGAAACTTTGTAAATTGGCAATTAACTCTGCGAATCACATGCTGGCCCGATTGATGTGGCCTGGTCCTTAGTTCACGGCTCAGCTGCGATACCATTTACCCCTAATATATGCATAGAATACACTAACAATCCTTTATTTATATTGAACATTTATTTACATGAAATTTTCACATTGGTACTCCATACATCGCAGCAACAAACGCAAAACTACATAGAATTAAACAATCATTACCGTGCATAAAAACAGTGTCATAACACAGTTTTCCCTAGAACGTTCCTGCCAACCCAGTAGCACACACTTCACGGGACTGGGTCCACGAACCCGGTAGTTTGGGGACTCTGTTCTAGCATAATACTACTGCTGTATTTTTTACTGTCATCTACAGTGGGGCACAAACGTATTTAGTCAGCCCCAATTTTGTGCAAGTTCTCCCACTTAAAAAGATTTGAGAGGCCTGTAATTTTCATCATAGAGTTTCATCATTTCAACTATGAGAGACAAAATGAGAAAATCAGAAAATCACATTGTAGGATTTTAAAGAATTTATTTGCAAATTATGTTGTAAAATAAGTATTTGGTCAATAACAAATTTCATCTCAATACTTTGTTATAAACACTTTGTTGGCAATGACAGAGGTCAAAACGTTTTCTGTAAGTCTTCACAAGGTATTCACACACTGTTGCTGGTATTTTGGCCCGTTCCTCCATGCAGATCTCCTCTAGAGCTGTAATGTTTTGGGGCTGTCGCTGGGCGACACAGATTTTCAACTCCCTCCAAAGTTTCTATGGGGTTGAGATCTGGAGACTGGCTCCAGGACCTTGAAATGCTTCTTACAAAACCACTCCTTCGTTGCCCGGGCGGCGTGTTTGGGATCATTGTCATGCTGAAAAACCCAGCAACGTTTCATCTTCAATGCCCTTGCCGATGGAAGGAGGTTTTCACTCAATCTCACGCTACATGGCCCCATTCATTCTTTCATTAACACGGATCAGTCGTCCTGGTCCCTTAGCAGAAAAACAGCCCCAAAGCATTATGTTTCCACCCCCATGCTTCGATTAGGTATGGTGTTCTTTGGATGCAACTCATCATTCTTTCTCCTCCAAACACTACAAGTTGAGTTTTTACCAAAATGTTATATTTTGGTTTAATCTGACCATATGACATTCTCCCAATCCTCTTTTGGATCATCCAAATGCTCTCTAGCAAATTTCAGATGGGCCTGGACATGTACTGGTTTAAGCAGGGGGACACGTCTGGCACTGAATGATTTGAGTCCCTGGCGGCGCAGTGTTTTACTGATGGTAGCCTTTGTTACTTTGCTCCCAGCTCTCTGCAGGTCATTCACTAGGCCCCCCCGTGTTGTTCTGGGATTTTTGCTTACAGTTCTTTTGATCATTTTGACCCCACGGGGTGAGTTCTTGCGTGGAGCCCCAGATCGAGGGAGATTATCAGGGTGGTCTTGTATGTCTTCCATTTTCTAAAAATTCCTCCCACAGTTGATTTCTTCACACCAAACTGCTAACCTATTGCAGATTCAGTCTTCACAGCCTGCTGCAGGTCTACAATTTTGTTTCTGATGTCCTTTGACAGCTCTTTGGTCTTGGACAGGTGGAATTTGGAGTGTGAAATGTTTGAGGTTTGGTACCTGGTGTCGTTGTATACTGAATAACGATTCACACAGATTCCATTATAACAGGTACGGTGGAGGACAGCGAGGCCCTTAAGAAGAATTACAGGTCTGTGAGAGCCAAATCTTGCTTGTTTTTATGTGACCAAATACTTATTTTACCGAGGAATTTACCAATTAATTCTTTAAAGATCCTACTATGTGATTTTCTGGATTTTTTTTTTCCCCTCATTTTGTCTCTCATATTGAGGTATACCTATGATGAAAATTACATGAGGCCTCTCTCATCTTTTGAATTGGGAGAACTTGCCAACTTGGTGGGCTTAGACTCTACTTTTTTGCCCCCTGTATATACTAAAAAACCCTCAACAACAAAGCCAACCCTACTGCGCACAGAGCAAGAGACTGAATCAGGAGAGAGAGAAGGAGAAAGAATGGAAGTGACAGATGGGCCGTTAGGGTCTTCCTTAGATGTTGATGGCTGTTAGACCAATCAGGGCCGAATCCACAGAACAGCCAGGCGAGGCGACCCAAGTGATTTGGCTCATAGAAGAGCAGCTAACACACAATCCACTGTGTTTGTGTGTGTGTGTGTGTGTGTGTATGTGTACTCCATGTAAAGCTTGATAACAGCCTGCACATAAACAGGTGTAAACACAAACAGTGCCACTTAGGACTCATTAGCACGCCGGTCACCTCTCTTGCACGCTATGACAGCGAGGCTTGCAGATGAACAAAAGAAACGGAAATGGAAATGTAGCCGTCAGCTTATTCACCATGGAGATAGTAATTTATTATCGTTCTTTATGAATCTGAAACACTGCAATGCACGTCTTGTAGTTATTTATTCAGTGTCTTTGGTATCAAATGTATTATGTAGGAGCTGTGGCCTAGCGCATATGTCACATTGATTCAGTTTACACCTGCTAACAGGTGAGTAGGCGGTCTTAATTTAATCACATATTGTTATATAAAATATGTTAATAATGTATTTACATTATATTTTTTTCAGTATAAATATAATTGAATGATATATTTAAATTATATATTAGAAATATATTGTATGATTTTATATAAGATTGATTTTGATTTAATAACACATATAATGAACACCGCCCCTATAGGTATTAAAGGGTATTAATTATATGTCGTAGTGGTAAGTAGAGTAGTTAAGCTGATAATAAATGTTATAATTTAATAGAAATATGATGCCCCTCATACATTCCTGATAGCAACATCCTTATTTACATTTATTTAATTGGATAAATAAATATCAAGAATATAAAAACAAAAAAGTATTGTCAGTTTAAATTTTTTATTGTATTTGAAATTGAAATTAAATTTTATTTTTTAATAATCATTACGTATCTACTATTAATACTAAAATACTTAAGTATAATAATAATTAATTATAACTTATTATGTTTTTATTTATTTAGTTATTTTTAGTTTTAAAAAATAAATTTAGACAAATTATTTTTTTTATTGGCCCAGTTAGCATGTATGATACTGAAGTGTATCTACAGTATATGTTCAAATGATATCAGACATATCTTCAGTCAGCTCTCTTTGATCGAAATGAGTACGGCATCGTTGTGTGCAAAATTGTGTGTTCTAGAGATCAAAATAGTGCAGTGCTGACTGTTTTGCTTATGTAAGTCCCTCTCTGTCATGTAGTCTTATATTCAGATTGTGTATGTGTGGTTGGGAGTTTACGTGTGTGTCTGTTTCGCCGCAGTGATTTAGCATGGTCTGCATGTTAAGTGTGCCAGGGTAGGCCGAGTGATCGTTAGTGGCAGCTTGGGGACCGGAGCTGGAATGGAGGCAAAGAGGCCAGGCACTGCTGGGACTGTGAATGCCAGGCAGACAGGCGGTCACAGACCCCACTCCATGAGCTGTCTCTCTCACAGCTTCACCACATTCACTATCTCCTGATCTTGAACTGGACAAAACTAACAAACCGATGCAGTTCTTACTAGAGCATGAAGAGATTTACTTCTAGATTTGTCAGTGTTTTAGATCAGTTGTGGTGTATTGACACTAATTGTTTAGAAAAATAAAAGTCTTGTTGAGAGAGAGCAGAGCAGTGGCTGCTAGATGGTGGAGACACTAGTTAACCTCTCACATCTTCTCATAGCCCTGTTGCTGAGAATCTGCATGGTATAGGACCATATGATTCACTTTTCTTCATTTTCCTCATTTTTAAAAAGGTTTTTTATTAATTTATGAATAGCTTCATGTGCATGTAATTGTCATATGCATATTCCCATCCAAACATGTGATACTGTTGTATTTAACAGTAAAGAGCCACAATTGTGCAATTGAACAAACTGATTTCAGAGAATATTTTTGAATATAAGTGTATCACCACCCCATTGGGGTGATACACTTTGTTTACTTGTTTATTTATTTATTCATTTATTTATTTAATTTTGCTTTCTGAGTAAACTACGTGAATTCACACTACTTTTTAAAAGTTTGGGTACATTTTTAATTCTTTTTTTTTCACAGCATGGAACACATTCCAATTGATCCACAAGTGACAGTAAGCCATTGAACAAACAGTTTTTTACTGATCATCATCAGAAAGTTGTTTCTTGAACATCAATCAGCATATTAGAATGATTTCTGAAGGATCCGCTGACACTGAAGACTGGCTGGCCTGAAGAATCGCTTTGCATTCACAGGATAGAATACATTTTTACAGGTGACATCCATGAAATCTGCCTGTTCCAGTTTTTAAAATGGAGGGTTCACTCCCCAAAGAATGAAAATTTGAGTGTTTATTTCTTGCGTATCCCCCCATTGCATCCAAATTATGATGTTAGTTTCTTAGTGAGACACTTTTTGATGTATTTTTAACTCCCCCGTTGCAGTCTATCAGTCGTATATTGCATGGCAATGGTAACAAAATCTATTAGAGTAAAAAAAACATGCACAGACAAATCCAAATTAAACCCTGTGGCTCGTGATGACACATTGATGTCCTTAGACACGAAACGATCGGTTTGTGCAAGAAAACGAACAGTATTTATATCATATTTTAACTCGAAGCGCGTTTACACTGCCAGTCTTATGCACATATCCTCACTTTTGACCATATCCGTTTTTTTGGCATGTCTGTTTACATTCACTTTAGACATGACTGGTATCCGATATCTGTGTTTACATTAATTCCCACCCAACAGGATTGTCTGCAGTGATCGCTTTACTATGCACATGGTAGACCCTCGGGTTTTATATGGCCGTGCTATTAAAATTATTTATAGTTCACGTTGAGTGGCCATTATTATTTGCCAGCATAGACACCAGCTGTCATGAATGTTTTGCAGTACAAAATCTGACTGAATGGATAAAGACCGGAAAATAACGGTAATTTTAATTTGTTAGACTATTTTATCTACAGCTCGTTAGAGGTAGAATTCTTTAGTGAAATAAAGATGATATTTATTGAAATTAATAAAAATTAATTAAGGAGAGAGAGAGAGAACGAAAGAAAGAAGGAACGCATGCACCCATGTGCGAGCGAGCGATTGTGAAACATTGCAAACAAGCTTGTCGGTTTAACTACAAAAACTGCTAAGTTCTCACCTCATTGCTGAGAAATATATGTAACTTTTAGCTGTTGTATTTTCAAAATTAACGGGGCGGGGGTTGAAAACCAGCTCCTGAATGTGCAATTTCTTACCTATAAAAAGTTTCCATCTCAGTAAATTTAGACGTAGGTCGGATGTCCAGATATCAGATTTGTATCCGATTAAAATCCACATTTGGAAATGGCTCAGATTGGATGCAATAAAATCGGATCTTGTGCGGGTTTTTGTGTTTACACGTGTGCAACAAATTCCGATCGGGAAGTGGGTTGACTTTTGCACGATTCCCAACTTCTGAGCCCTGCGCGACTGAAGTGATGTGATTGCTCTTTGCTGTATATCAACACACCCATTAATTAACTACGCCAGAGTGCGTACACGCCTCATGCACCGGATGCCGTGCGCGCGCTCAGAGCAGTTGGACATAGTGGTGTATTAGGGGTAAAATATGATATAAATACTGTTTCGGTTTCTGGCACAAACCGATCGTTTCGTGTCTTAGACATCATTTATCATCACGAGCTGCAGGGTTTAATTTGGATTTGTATGTGCATGTTTTTTTTACTCTCATAGAATTTGTTACCATTGCCATCTATACGACTTAATACACAGTTACCGTAAACTCATCAAATGTGTTCTACTGAAGAAACAAAAAGTCACCTACATCTTGGATGCCCTAAGCAGATAAACATCACATTTTCATTCTGGGGTGAACTATCCCTTTAAGTGCTATAATCAGATCCCGGTGCATCTACCAACCCAGAAAAAGTGAAAAAGGACAACCCAGTAACTTTGTTTTGGTAAGCCATTTTCTGCAAGCGTCTGAGAAAACGAGCGCGTCTGTTTTCGCTCCCTTGGTGACGTGGCAAAGGGGATCTCATTATAATATTACCGGCCCTTAATCTGTAAGTTTCCACCCACCGTTATTGTGTTTTCGCAAGTGACAACAGTGTACCAATTCTAATGCCATGGCAAAAGTTTGAGCAAAACACGCTAACTGTTCAGCCTTTGGCTGCACAGACGAGCACAGAACACTATTTACAGTCCCAGCCTCAGAGCAGACGAGAGTAGAGGATTTATTGATTTATTTACTGTAGGCCTATATTGCTGCTGATTTTTTTTCCACAAGATTCTAAATAACAGGCGATTTATTTCCCAATTGTTTACTTCACATACATAACCGACTTGTTTTTTTGTAACTCTGTCGTTGTTTAAATGTAACTTGTGTGTGAATGAGAACTTAGTTTAGTACTCACCTGCTGTGACAGCCGCTTTCTGTGCACATGCCTCGGATGTGTGCACTCAGAAAACACTATATCAGAAGTTTAAACTCATGTGGTTTAAAACGCATGATTTCAGCAGAATATACATGACAATCAGAACCAAAAAAGATGTTTTTAGCAGGTCCGAGCTGTATGGCACAGCTTTATTCTGGAAAAGGGGGCGGGGAGCAGCAGCTCATTTGCATTTAAAGAGACAGGCCCGAAAAACGTCATGTTTCTGCTTCCACTCAAAATAGGCATTTTCAAAATGATATTATAAATGATCTGTTGAGTATTTTGAGCTGAAACTTCACAGACACATTCTGAGGACACCAGAGACTTATATTACATATTGTATAAAGGGGCATAATATGTGACATTTAAAACATTAAAATTCATTTAAATTGTAATAATATTTTGCAGTATTACTGTTTTTACATTTTACAAATACATTTGATATAAAATGTTTAGTTTTATTGGTAAATGTATTGAATGTTTACATATTTTTACTGGAAAGATACTGATACACCTCTTCTCTTCTCTCCTCGTTTTTTAAATTTTTTAATACATTTTTTTTGTCGGGTCCAGTCTCATGCTACCTCACCTCTGATTATTTTGTGCCATCTCTTCTCATCCGTTCTTGTCTCTCTCCCCTGCACTGGTTCACATACGCTGACATATTGCTTTGCTCTTGCCCTCAGTGCCATGGGGCCCTCAATGTTCTGTGTGTGTATTGTGTTGGCTGCTGTTGGCCCTCTGAATCGCTGGCACAGCCCTCCCTGTTCCAATCTCGCTGCCGTCAAACTCACTTACCACACCAGCTAATAGTACACAATCTGAGCCCACAGCAAAGGCCTGCCCAAGGTACATATCTTTGTGTTTGCAGTCTGTCAGTCACAGAGGCGCCCAACTCACAAACACACCTGTTATCTCTGTTCTGCCTGGTCATATGTGGTGGGCAGGCTCGGGGGTTTCGCCCTTGTTCGGTATGGATAGAGAGATAAGAACAGGGCATGTGAATGTGGAAGAAATGACAGAAAGTGAGAGAGGAGGGCGAGAAATATGATTTCTGTGGAAATGTAAACAGGAAGACAGCACAGACAAAAAACTTTTAAACACTTTTTGATCTCTGGTCTGTATATTGCAATTGGGGAAAACAGCTTTTTTTTTTCCTGCTTCATTATTTTTTTTTTTTTTTTTTTTGGTAGGGCACAATTTCAGCAACAAATGGATAACATTTATACAATAACCAAAACTAAATAACATTTGTGATTTATATATCTTGACTTTATACTAATAATACAATTGGTGGTATTGTTTAAATATAATATCACTATTATTTAATTAATATTAAAATATAAATCTAGTATTCAGATAATAAAAATAAAAAAGAAATAGTGGCCATTAAATATACCATTTTTTTTTTTAAAAAATTATTTCACTGAAAAATAAAAAACATCGTGAAAATAAAAATCATTTAAGAAAAACTTTTTGTTTGGTACTAATAAAAATAATACACAAATGAAAGTTTACTATTGTGATAATTCACAGTAAAATAAAATAGTTAAGTATAATAATAATAATATAATACATTTTATTTTACAGTTCAACTTTAAAATGACAATACCAGTATTTACGACTTCTTAATTTTCAAACTTTAACTAATTAAGCTTTTTTTATGACAGAAAACCACAGGGAGCACTTAAGCTTCTCTTTTGTTGACAGTAGCCGATTAATTGTGCAGCCCTACTGGTCTGTAGCAATAAGACAAACAAAACCAGCTTTACTAGCTGTTTTACAATGCTTGACATAATATTGAAAATCCATCGCCACTTAAGTATCAATTTATGAGACAGATGACACATTTTGTTGTTCATTATTCTTTTGAATGTGTTCAGTGAGCCCATTTTGGGATAACAGATCTTATTAGTACACGGTAGCTTTTTGTGTTTGCTTAAAATAGTCTGAATCATTCTTCACAGAAACCTGCATTCTCTCATCCTCTTTTTAATCTGAGCTCAGCCCGTGTCTGAATTGGGATAGGTCCCACACTCTCAAACACACACACAGGCTTTTAGTGCTGCAATGGCATTTGTGCACATCAGTAGCTCCCCCTGTGGAATCTCTGATAGCTGCTGTTTGTGTCTTCATCTCCCTCCTCTGAGCTTTTTTCTTCCAGAATGTGTTTTGTAACCTCATATTTCAAGACTTCAGGGCTTAAACAAAGCCACTGCAAAACACATTTATCAAGCTTTTGTCATAGAACTGCGCCATCAGAGTAATACTCCTCCTCAGGATGGGCCGTTGTGCATGAACTGTCCTGTTCTGGACTGCTTCCATGAATTGGTCAGTGTGTTCTTATGAAAGATCACCTGATCCTCTGCTCCTCCAAAGATGGGACGAGTGGCTGGATGTGCGAATCTCCTTCACAGTTCGGTTTCGGTGTGTCTTTGTGAGCCAGAAGGTAGAAGATGCTCTGCGTGTTTGCAAGAGGGAGAGAGCGTTGGGTTGGTAGTCTCTATGGTGTTGTTGAAGCTCTCTTGATGAGGCTAACTGAGTTGCCTCAATATAGATTACAGTCATTTACTTTCAAACAACTCATTTTCTGTGTTTGACATGTCCATTAACCCTGGCTAGAAAAACCATTAATTTTTCACCACTGAAGACATTAGTCATTTGAGCGACTTTCGTCGCTGTCTGCTGCTCGGACCGAGACGGGTGCAGAGATCATGCAGTTCATGTCTGTCTGGCACACACGTGTCCTCCCACGCATATACGCTCGCGCACAAACCGTACGGCCCTCTCCTAAGTAGGGTGGCTTATCGCCGACTGTATTGTCCCTCACAATGTGAGGTAATTAGGTGTCCTATGCGATGTCTGTCTCTTGCGCTTTCTTTCTGAACGGCGAGAGAAATGGATCTGTCAGTTTTCTGGCACCAGAGAATTCAACAAATGGTAAGCAGTAATGGCTTCTTTTGTGTCCCGGTGAGTTTTTGCATCGACGGAGACGCATAAAAAAGAAAACGAGACGTTTCTCTTCACTTTCGCCCACACTCTCCCTCCCGTTTCCCTTTCATTTGCGACTTAAGGACGTATGACACGTTTGTTAGGGAAGTGTTTCTTTGACTGCCGCTGAAAGAGGCCTTTTAGATAAAACCGCAGGTAAAGAATCCCCGAGCCGTAGATGCGACGCAAACATCCTGCCTGCGTTCTATTCGCTCTGTTAAATGCATTGTGGGAAGGGAAGTCGAAGTAGCGAAGTCACTCCACAATGGACAGCGTCCTTTCCAAGGACATCTCCGCAGAGCAGCAGCAAGCAGAAATCCCTCCAGCCTAATCCTACATTACTGACCTGTCAGCATCACATCCACTCCTGACAGTAGGTGCTGAAACACACACACACACACACACACACACACACACACACACACCACACACACACACACCAACACACACACATTTAATTATGCGCAGGAAGTACACATCTCCCTACCCACATTCTTATGAGCCTGTGAGCTGCGATTTGACTGAAGGCTGCCTGTAGACCCATTAAACTGGCCTTATGCGTTTGCTCTAGATGAAGAAAGAGGGTTTGACCACCAAAGGGTTGAATGTGTGTGTGTGTGTGTAATGGGAGAAGAGGGTCATTGTTAGCTGTCATGCTCTGGTGCTCCGTTTCCTTTACCTGTCAAATCCAGTGAGAGTGAGAAAGAGAGAGAGAGATGGAGAGAGGAAAGAGAGTGACCCTTCAAAAATACACACACTCGTCTGCACTGACGGATGATGACACTAGGTGACTCCGAGCAGGGCGTCACACTTATCTGAAAGTCTCAAAAACATCCAGACTTAAAAAACTAGTCCATTTGAATGTATTGAGTCCTCCCGAACCCCCTTTCCACCAAAATGGAGCTGGATTTCCATTGATTTACAGAACTGAGTGATGGCTAACTGATTAAGTTCTATACTGACTATGCACAAATAAAGTGCGAATATTACAGTATATTTATTATATATATAATAAAAAAGTGGCTGGATTTGCAAGTCTTATGAAATTACGAATAGTTTTAACTCAGAAATAAATTATTCATTGCTTATGCAGTAACAAGCAGCTTTTGATGGTCAGAAAATATTCTATAAAAATAATTAAGTCCATATCCAATTTTGTCTGGGTCCTGGGATCATGGATTCTATCAAATATCAACATATAAAAAATCTAAACCTGACTGCCTCTGTTAGAAATCTTATAAGGGGCCATGGTTGGATCTTCCATCAGGACAATGATCTAAAACAAACATCAAAATCAACACAAAATGTGTCACTGAGCACAAAATGAAGCTTTGCCAGGGCTGTCCGAGAAAAAAAAAAAAAAAAAAACAAACTGAAACCTAGCAATTAGTGGGAACTGAAGAGAAAGAAAGCAACTCAACAGTAAGCTGGGAATCTGAAGGATCTAGAGAGATTCTGAAGGAAAGAATTTTCTCTGATCTCTTGTCAGGTGTTCTCCAAACTCATCAGACATTATATGAGAAAAATCCGAGCTGTTATCTTGGGAAAATCCCGTTGCAGTAATTGGGTGCCAACAATTGTGACCAATGTGAACCAGAGAAAAGGCCTATTGGTGAGAAAGGGGCACCAGAGACCTTGAAACGCACTCTGTCTGTCTCATTCTCCAAATAAAGCCTAGCATCACCTCGCGCCCTGTTTTTTCTGAGGTTAAAGTTTTCACCTACACAGCACATTCCATCAAAACACCTCCACCCCAAAAGATTCGGTTTCTGTGCATAACTGCCGCAGTCTCATTTTCCTTAACGCTTCTGATCGCCTCATTTGGCCAATGAGAGCTTTCCCGACCAATAAACCAGCTGTCGTATCTGATAACTAGTAGATGTACATCTCGCCTGCAGGGGCGGGTGGTTTTTGAACCCAGCCGGACACACCACTGCAGATACGGATCTGGCACTGCAAGCTAAATGTGCTCCAAAAAAAGAATGCATTAAGGTCTCGGGTATAAATAACTAATGGATGGAAGAGATGGATTATATTTATCCAGCTCAATACAGCAGGAGTAGATCAGTCTGCCCTGACTCACACACCTAATGATATCTGGCTTCAGCCCATTACAGACCACAGGCAGCCGTCTTATAAAAATACCCATAGATGGTGAGCTCAGACTGGGGTAGAGAGAGAAAGCTGGCCCTGTGGCCTGCTGGGGCTCAGGACTGTCTGAGTCAGCTTCTCTACTGTTCTATGAAAGTCACCTTTCTCCTCCTCACACTAGGAAAGGAAGCAGACTTTGAGAGGAAGAGCGAGGTGGTGTAACATTGGAATAATTGTGCTTTTATGTCGGCCTCTGTAGCAGGACGATTTCCCCTGTGGTGTGGCCATTTAGAAAGGTGAGGATGAGGGTGGCCGTAGCTTGTGTGGGCTGTTTGTTTTCTTTTGGCCCAGAAGTGTCTCATTTCATATCTTTGGCTATGAACTTTGTGTTTTCTTAAGCATTCCTGGTGCCTTTGTGCACCATTCATCAGTTAACATTATTCTAAAATAAATAAATAAACCTTTGTAAACTTTTATCAAATTGTAAAAATGCTCCACCCTCTGAAATTGTTTTTCTTTTTGGCTTGCATCACCTAGTTGAATAGTTACAGTATTTACGAGGTGCATGTTTATTGCTGAATAGTTGTAGAAAATGTAGTCTTTCTGAAATCTTACTGTAATATAACATTGTTATTTTATTGCAGCAATTTAAATTCAGTTTATTGTTTTCAGTATATATAGTATGAAATAGCAGTCTGAGACAAAAATTGCAACCATGAGATGGTTTTTCCCCGTTATGACACATTTTTTTTTTTTTTTTTTTTTTGTTTCCTTTTGTAATTTATGTACTCGACTTCAGTTTGCTCTGGTTTTAATTAGACTGATACAAATACTTCATAGTTTTTGAACAGTTATTTAAGGATTGCTTAAGGCACTGTTGTAGGAAATACTTGTCTTGTTAAAAAAAAAATAATAACATAGTTAAAAGTTATTTTATTTCAGTCATTTTAATTCATATTTTATTTTATTTTAGAAAGTAAATAATAGAATGTCATGTTTTCCTTGAAAATGTGTCACATTGCAGAATTGGACTGGTTTGGGAATTCTGTTTTGATGTTGATTTAAAGCCATTCTGATAATTAGGAGAGAACACCTCATGTGCGAGTCCACCCATCTATATGACACTTATTTACTTCATTATATTCTTCAAGTCTGCACTCATAACTTTACAGTATGTACAGTACTCCACTTCAGTTTGCTCTGCTTTGAATGTGACTGATAAGAATACTTTATTCTGAGAGTCAACACTTTTCGCTATAATCCCTTGACAAAGCTTTAACATCTCTGCAAGATGTTCTTCACTTAAATTGTAACACCAAATTATGTGTTGTGTGCACGGGGCAGTTGACTCTGTAAAGTCGTTTTAATCAAGACTTCATAGAGACATGATTCGAGTCCCTGCTGCTTGGAAGATATTAAAGTCTGCAGCCCTACCATTCTTTCTTTCTGTGTCTCACGCTTCTGTGCATTCTCTCTCTGATTGCCATAAGAATGACTGATTGGATTGTCACTGATTAAAATGGTGTTGAATTGCAGAAGTAAGATTCCCACAGAACAAAGCACATTTTTGCATGTGTCTGAAATAGGTGTTATGTGCCATTTACAGATCAAGAGTGCTTCTTCCTACTAAAGTCACACAAGTACAAAAAGAGACAGTGTGACTTATTTTTACCTTTGAATATCACTGTACAGAATACAGCAGGTACACAGTAGGTCATTTTGAGCCAACAGAAGAAAAATATGAGGTTGAATTGGTAATTGTTGCTATATTTAACGAAATGTAAATAAATATATTTACACTGAATCAAATGTGTATAGCTTCTAAAGGTTAATCTAAACCAGATTTTGATTTTACAGGGCTGTTAAGGGTATTTAAATAACTTCACTATGACAGACAGTCTGGCAAAATCTGTCACAGAAGTTCTTTGCTGTATTCGTATCAGAGCAGATATGAATGAGTGTTCAGTCTGTGGCTTCATGAATCGGATTTACTAAATGAGATTGTTGCTACTCTTGCATTAGTAAATGAATTGCTTCAGCTGCAAAATTCTTCCGATGATAAATTCTCTCCGTTCTCTTTGTCAGTAGGAAATATACTGCTTATATTTTCTCTCTGACAGCAACATTGATGAGATGCTCTCGATGAGAGTCCGAGAGCAGATTGTATTCTACATTTGTGTCTTTTAGGGCTGTCAAAATGGCTGAAAAACTAAATTCGATTTTTTTTACTTAAATATGATCAATATTCGAATTTAAAAGGCAGAATTTCAGTTAAGGGGAAAAAAAGCTTTTGGCTTCTCTCCTGAGGCCACAAGAGGGAGCATCGAGCAAAATATTATGCACGTTTCTTCAAAGCATAATAAAATAAAAATAAAAAGTGCATAATGTTTAAAATAATGTTTATAAACCTTATATAATTGATAAAGTTGCTTAAACAATTACAAACAAAACAGCATCATGCATGCATGTATATAGTTTAATACAAAGGACCGAAAACCAATCACAAAGATTACTTACTTCATTTAAAAACTTGAGATGCAGTGGGATGGGGAAAACTGCCATAAAGTCTTGAGACATGTTTTTTAAAAGTTGAACTTACATTAATTTGACATAGCTTTCTAAACATGTGGCTGTCTTTTGCGAGATGCGAGTGCAACGGTGATAGATGTCCCTCTAGAAAACACGATAAATATGCGTTCTGTGTGAAAGGCTTGGTTTTGGTTTTGACATAACATCTTCCCCGCATTGATTGTTCTCTTTTTCTGCAGTATTTTGAATGAACAACGTAGCAGCACCGCATCTAGTGGGTTCAACTGGATAGGCTAACAAAAGCATTAAAATGCAATGACACTTACATCGTCGTCGCATTTCATGCACCACTGATAAGGCTGCCTGACGCACCCTGACGCACACCTAAAATTCGAATGCAACGTTTTTGTATTCGACTGTGGATTTTATTTTAAATTCGATGAATATTCGAAATTCTAATTTTTTTTGACAGCGCTAGTGTCTTTGATTTTTTGCTTGCTCCTGTGCATGATGTTGCACACTGAGGGCTAAAAAAACATATAGCAAGGTAAAAAAAAAAAAAAGTATTGCGAACCATGTAGTCCATTGGCCAGAGAAGCTGTTGTTTGTTATTGAAAGAGGATGGTACACTTTGGCAGCTTACAGTGAGTATATGCACAATGTTAATGTGAGTTCTAGAACATCTCTCTTTTTCTGTTTTTCCTCTTCAGAGAAGCTAACTTGACTTTGTCCCCATGGCTCCTTTTGAAGGTGTTTTCATTTAATCTTTTCCGTAAAAAGATTTTGGCCTGAGGTCACAGATCACATCAGGGTTGTTTTCCGACTCACTGACCATTTAATCAAGCTAAAGTCCATCGCCGCGGCCCCCCTCACTCTGCGCTTTTGTTCGCCCCTCTCAAAGGTGAAGTAGCTCTTCGCTACACAAACCTCGCGGCCCCTTTTTCACGCAGCTCTTCAACTCCATTGACCAATGGATCACCTTGACCCAAACTCTGGAGAACTCTCGGAGCCACATAAGCTTGTATCTCTTCTACCCTCTCAGCTTTGAACGAGTTAGCTGGAAGATGTTTTTTTGTCAAAAGGTTGATGTACTAAATCTCTAGAAATCGTGTTTTCTATTTTTCCATTTACTTTGAATGAGGTCTTTTGAGATGCAGGAGCATTCACTCTTAATTGGTAATGCTATGTAAAGTACTTTTCATTATTTCCTTAGTAAACCATCTGTGCATATTTGAGCAGCACTAAAGAAATGGGAAGCATTTTCTCCTCCCTTTTAAGTGTTGATAAGTTTATTTTGCCATTCTAATCAGGGCTGTCAATGTGGTCTGTGAATTTTAGTGGCACTCCAATCCTAACTGTGCACGATTATGTGGTTAGTGGCTGTTTAATTATTTTCATTTAGCATTGTTCTTCATATCTGCAACCCACTTTGGGTGATGAATCACTGAGTAGATGTGAATGAATGTGTTCATCCAGGTCTTTGAAGCTTCCATTCATGTATGCTTTGATCATTGTAAAACCTAATCAGTCAAATTTACTAAATGAAACAAGTTAATTTCACTTAAATATTACTTAGTTCTTTGCACTTAACAGAAAACAGTTATGTGAAGAGAACTCAAACTGAATGAGTAACTTCAGATTTCTAGTTCCCAGCATGCTTGTCACATTAGCATATGCATATGTGGTATTGCTAACTAGACGTTAACTGCAAGAGATTTGAGCTACTTTAAGGTTTTTCATTTTGCTGGTGAAATACTGGTGACAATACTGTGACATACTAAGTATATTAAGAATTATTAAATGGGGTGAGGCAATCGGTTTCCTCCATTGAAATTAGCTATCCTAACTTTACAGTGTTTATTTAAGAGAGCATTCACAGTTTCATAAATTCATATCACATAGTTTTTCCCAGCGAAAATAAAATTTCCTCAGGTGAGGCTGTGTTAAAATTAGCCTATGTTCCAATCAGAGCATTAACAGCATTGAGAGAATTCTGGATGGATGCTATAGGGAAATGTATGCAGGGGGAGTTTGAAGACATATTACTCCACAGCCTTGAAAACAGTAAGCTACATTTACAATTAAATAGGTTTTGGAGAAAAAAAAAACAAAAAAAACACCAGACCTTGAAATGCTAACGTAAATTGATGTGATTTATTTTCCTAATGTATTTATGATTTTATATGGCTCATTTAATTAAGTATTGAATTTACGAATCAAGTGTGGAATTGCAGGCTACTTTGGATGCTTCAATTGGATGGCTATGAAATGCAAAGACTAAATAAGATGCCACAGTGGAATGTGTTGCTAAAGTAAAGCACTTGGCAGTTTACTCCGGTAAACAGTGGAACTGCAACTCCTGAATTGGCATTAAGAAAAGCAATATCTTGATGGCTGTTTATTCACATAGTCATTTAAATTTAGATTTAAAGGGTTAGTTCACCCAAAAATTCTGTCATTAATTACTCACCCTCATGTCGTTTCAAACCCGTAAGACCTTTGTTCATATTCGGATCACAAATTAAGATATTTTTGATGGAATCTGAGACCTGTCTGACCCTGCATAGACTGCAACGCAACTGAAATGTTCCCAAGTCCAGAAACGTAGCAAGGAGATCTGTAAAATAATCCATGTGACATCAGGGGTTCAACCTTTTTTTTTCGAAGCTATGAGAATAATTTTTGTGCGCAAAAGAAAAAAAGAAAAAAAAGACTATTCAACAATTCGTCTCCTCCGCATCACCCTGGTGCCATTTTGGAGAATATCCGCTGGACGTAAACAGCGTATGCTGTTCTGTGTCACCTGCGTCACTCACTTTCTGATCTTGGGTGTTCCTTTACGTTGTTGTGATTTGATCTGAACGAAAACATTGTCCCGTTTGACGCAGCGTTGTGTCAGCTGACACAGAACAGCATACATCGTTTACGTCCAGCTGATATTCTCCAAAATGGCGCTACAGGGTGAGGAGACGAATTGTTGAATAAAGTGTGTTTTTTTCTTTTGCGCACAAAAATTATTCTCGTAGCTTCGTAAAATTACGGTTGAACCCCTGATGTCACATGGATTATTTTACAGATCTCCTTGCTACGTCTCTGGACATTTCAGTTCAAATTGCTGGTATGCAGGGTCAGACAGCTCTCAGATTCCATCAAAAATTTCTTAATTTGTGTTCCGAGATGATGAAGGTCCTACGGGTTTAACGACATGTTGGTGATTATTAATGACAAATTTTCATTTTTGGGTGAACTAACCCTTTAAATCGAGATGCATATTATATGATGGTTTTATTTATTTTTCAGATTAAACCACAATGAAAAAGGTACAAGTACAGCCATTTGAGCATTTGTTTCTTTACATTAATTTGCATTTGTCATAAGCATGTAAACATTCAAATAAATGTTAAAACATTTAAATACACATTGTTTTAATAGTATAGCCACAAGTTGTAAAAAAATAAAAAGCATTTTAACGATTGTAGTGTGAATAAATCACTAACCTTTTTTTTTTTTTTTTTTTAGTGATAACCTTTGACAACAGTACCCTAAAACAACTTTAAAAGGATATAGATACTTGCTCTTATGATACACAAATAGCTGATGCTTTTAGCAAAGGAATTAATGAATTAAATACAAAAATAACTAAATAAAATTATAAGCTTTACATTTCTTTACATTTTTCTTTTAAATCCTCAATTGGCCCCATTCACCTCCACTGTAAGTACCTCACCTTTATTATCTTTTAAAATTATTTTTGTTCAAATCAGAATTATGCCACTGTCAAGTGACCTTAACTTGTATTGAAGCCAGAATATTCTTTTAATAAGGCCAAATCCCAGATGATCTGCAAAAACTTCTATCAAATGTTCCAATCCAAACTAACACAAAATGATTGAATACATGCATGCACTCAGCACATACATCTGCATGAGTGTGTGTGTGTGTGTGTGCGTGTGTGCGTGTATCAGCAGTTATAATTCAGGACTATGGTTACTTAAACAGGCAGTGTGAAGGAAATGAGCAGTCAGCTGTGCTCTAATCCCTTTTAGGCTGATATTGAATGATTCCCATCATATAAATCTGATCCTAAAAACTCAGCCTCAACACCCTCGGGTTCCTTTCACATCCAATACTGACATTTCACGTTCTTGATTCTAGACATGGAAAAATCTTCAGTACGCCTCCAGTTTAGAGTCAGATGTAGTTTGACAATGTAAATCTTTCAATAAATGAATCAACAAATAAACATTTTCTCTCTCAGCACATTAAAAGTGATAGTCCTTGGCACAAAAAAGCATATTTTCTCATGGCTGGCAATGATTGAATGTTTGCAGCTGTATTTAGAGGCAGTAAGTTTCCCATCCGTCCTCTTTAGCAGTCTGAGAGACGTCTGTGCCGGTGGTTCTTTCTCTTTGGAGCTGTTCTGATGACAGCTACACTTAGCGATGGCTCTGATTATGGCCATGACTGGCACACCTTCTCCTCTCCTCTCCTCTCTCTCCTCTCCTCTCCTCTCCTCTCCTCTCCTCTCCTCTCCTCTCCTCTCCTCTCCTCTCCTCTCCTCTCCTCTCACCAAGCCAACTTGCTCGAGTACATACTAATGTTCTTTCTGTTTTATCAGGTCTGCAGCAAGTTGTAGATTAATTAATCTAATTTGACCTCATGAAATAATATTGAGTTGATTATATTTATGGGTTTTCCTCTGCATGTGAATTACCTCTAAATTTCTCTCCCTCTTGCTCTTTCTCTCTTTCTGACTCTCTCACACACATATACACAGTAGTAGTTCATGCTAGGATAGAATGATTTCCAATCTCACACATCAGTGTATCATAAACATGAAAAAGTACATTTGTTTTAGCCTTTGTCAGTCTTATAGTCTATAGCTGATGCTCAATATTATTTGTACAGTGCAAATACTACTGTACTTTCAGAAACCTTTATATGCGATACAGGGTTGAGATACTGTATATAAAGGCTTGTGTTCAATTCTGAAAGATAACAGATACGTTATTGCTCTGTGTGGACCCTCTTTAATATAGAAATTTCCGATACTGGTATTGTCCACCCTTTGATTGAATTGACCATTTCTAACTTTGTGCTTGGAGCAGGCTGGATGAAACACTAGTCTGTAAGCTAAAGACATTAGTGTGTGTTTCTCTTGCTTATCCCAACTCTCATCTCTGACCTTCCCTGCAGCGTGTGTTAGCGAGACACCATTAGCTATCCCATGTGCAACACTTACTGTAGTAATATGATGAAGGTAATCCAACACCAGGCCTGCCTTTCCTTTTATAGATAAATCAATATTTAGAATTGAATTTGTTATTGTGTAAATGTGAAGCTCTCAGGGCAGTCTGCTCGCAGTCATTTTTGAGAATGTTCCTACTCAATTAACTAACGGACTCAAATAGGTTGAATATGAGTATATACACTCTTAAAAATAAAGGTGCTTCAAAAGGTTCTTCAAGCGATGCCATAGAAGAGCCATTTTTGGTTCCACAAAGAACCATTCAGTCAAAGGTTCTTTAAAGAACCATCTCTTTCTTACTTTTTTATAATCTGAAGAACCTTCTTTCGCCACAAAGAACCTTTTGTGAAACAGAAAGGTTCTTCAGATGTTAAAGGTTCTTTATGGAACCATTTAGACAAAAAGGTTCTTCTATGGCATCGTGAAGCACCTTTATTTTTAAGAGTGTACTTTGGATTTTGTTGATTTCCTTGGCTTTTGTTCTTGGAAATCACATTTTATTTTATTTTATTTTTTCATTACTATTTCTAAAAAAAAAATAAAAAAAAACTGTAGGAAGTGCACAAGTGAGATATATCAGAAAATCAGAAATTTTCACTTTGATTTAAACAGTGTTTTAAGTGTTTAAACTTGCCCCATGTTGTGTTTAATTGCAGGTTGTTCAATCAAGAAAAAAACAAACAAACAAAAAAATAAATACTAGTATGTTATTAGAATTGTTGGTTGCTAGCATTTCATTGTATGTCACACTGTTACCTGGCTGTTAAACTGTAAAACAAACAATTTGGATGTTTTAATAGACCCAGTGCTTCATTCTTGCTCCTTAGACTTATGCTTTGTAGTTAAAGAACAGTTTTTAGCTATTCTAAAGTATTTCATTTAAACAAAGCCCTCAAACAACAGCATGCAGACTTTAAATCCCTCAGTCCCCTGCTGTTTGCCAAGCATTAAAATCCTCCAGAAACGAGAACAACCCATGCAGAACTGATGCTGTGCTTAGAATTTCTGCATCATATGATATTTCTCTGAATCTTCTTTAGTATAACTGCAAAATCTAAGCCTCTCCTTACAGAACAAATGCCAAGAAATATAAATATTCACATATAAGTAAATTTTGCCTCAAAGAAAGGGTGATTTCTGTATATGTCCTTACATGTTTTGCATATATTGATTTGTTTAGCATGAATCAATGGCAGGCGTGGTGTTTTCCACGCTTATCAGCGTTTAATCGCTAAAGTGCAGGAATTCACTTTTGGTTCCGTGTGACTTTCCAAAGGTTAGCCTGCACATTAACGCTCTCATGCATTCAGCAAACAGAGCGGTCGTTCCCATCGCACCTGGCGTGATGCATTGCCATGTGGGAGCGCTATGAAAAGCCATCGAATACTCCGCCACGTTTTCCAGGTGTCGGAGGCAAGCTTATTATCCATTTTCACGTCTCACTCTCTCGCTCTCCTCTGTCTTGGTTTGTATGTCTGTCAGAGACACCAGATACCCCTACATTGGGGTTTTTACTTCACTGTTTTCATCCCAAGCAGATACTGGCCTGAGAGCCCGATAGCAGCCGCCATAATAAACTATGTGCTATGTGAAACGCAGGCCCTGGCAGGCAAGCAGCCAGACGTGCAATGTGCAGGAAGATGAGTGTCGCTCGCCTGCTCTCTTTTTTTCTCTCCCTCCCCAGGACTGGAAGATTGCTTTTATACAGCCCCTCAATCAAAAACTCACACTGCCAAGCTGAACTGAAGCCACAGATGGGGGTAGAGCTCACCTCAGTCACATCTACAAAATGCTCTCCCCGGTGGAGCCGACGAAAGGATGAGGGAGGGGTTAAAGACAAGCAGGCGAGAAGGGGAGAAACAAGCGAGTCAGTTCAGCGCTGATTAATTAATAAGGTCCTTAGCTGAGGGGTGAGACAGTTAGACGCAGCAGATTGCTATTCCACAGAGATGGTGTGCCACTCTCGCTCAGCCTCCCCCCATCACCGCTGCTGATCCGGCAGGGCTGAGGGGTCGCTGTACCCCTGGGAACATTCCGAATTAAAAACACTGACCTGTGACATCACTTCCTGCCGACGCAGCGGTGCTGTCGAGGGCCGTTGGAATTTTTTGGGCTCTTGACACTTCTTTTTTTCCTCAGTGTTATTTAGAGTGGTTGTGGCGTTTCTGAAGTCAACGGAAGTGAGTAACAATGTTGTGCTGTTATTTACCTCCTCCACAACCACATATCACTCTCTCTCTCCCTCAGTCTATCCACCCCATGATGCCTCGGCCTCTAGAGGGTCAGAGGCAATAACACAGGCCCACTTCAATTTTCTCATTTCAGCTGGCGTTGATGGGCCTACAGCAGCAGGACAGAAGGCTAAATCTATCATCCTCCACCACAGAATGGCGGGGGTCAAAAGCCGCCGTCCGTACGATTGCAGGAAACCCCTCCGTTCACGCAAACAAATGCTGGATTTATGCACTTTTATTTATTTGCCCTTTTCTCCTTAAAATCTGCATATTCATTTGGACTTTATAAAGATGAGAGAATACCTGCTGATAGTAACAGTGTGAACTGTCCCGGGGAGTGGTATTCATAGCCTCCGTCTCACCTCCAAAACATAACAGTCTCTCCTCTCTCTCTCTCTCTCTCTCTCTCTCTCTCTCTCTCTCCTCTCTCTCTCTCTCTCTCTCACACACTCACACTCACACTCACATTCACACTCACACACACACACACACACACACACACACATTCTGCTGTAATATTTATCTCTCTGTGAGTCATTCTCCGGCTAGTGGGGGATTTTGGCACTGTGTCAGCTCTGACCAGGGGGCTGTATTGTAATTATAGCAGATTGAGAAAAAAACTGAATAACATATTGACTCTCGCAAGCCTGTGGTAAATTTGTGTGTTTGTGTGTGTGTGTGTGATTGTAGAAAACCTCATACAGTGGCAGACTTGAGGGGGAAAGATAAAAAAAAAAAAAAAAAAACCGCAAGGAAAAAATTGCTCGACCTTATCATCCTGTAAAAGATCAACATGCACTGAAGCCAGCGCCACATTTGCTCTCCAGGCTGCCCATCTGCCACCCTGTCATTTGATTGGCTGCTGGCCCAGATGAGGCTGGCGCTTAAAGAGCCAGTGGTATCAGAATGAGAGTTTTGTGGCTTTTAGTACTTTTATATCTGCTAAAATTCACTTTCACCAGACCAGAAGTACTGATGACAGATTTTTATCCAATCAAATCCCAAATATGGCCATGGGATTTGTGCAATGCAACTGATGCTGGTAGGTCACATGACAATAACCATATGGTGAATGTAAATGAATGCCGGGATTGCATTCATACTACATACTATCTTGAACACACTTTTTTTTTTAACAATCCCTAAGTAAAACAAAAGTAGTACCTACTCAGGGAGTATATGATTTTGGACACAGCCAGTGTCTCTTTCATGCAGCTGTCTAGCAAGTAATGAATCATGGACTGTGTTCAGAATAGCATAACACCATACTTCTCTCACTATAATTGCTAAAATATATAGTATGAATATTATACCCAGTATGCAAATTTTCTGTAAGTTTAGAATATCTGTAATTTTCTGCACATCAGTGCAACACAGAAAACACCACTTGCCACATAATTGTTATAAGTTAGATTTTTAAAGAGCAGTTCAGAGTCTGTGGGTCAGGAATGGTCTCAGCGATTCACCCGCAGGTCAACTGAGGTTTCCTGTTTGGTAGAACAACAGACATTAACCCTGTCAGTTTTTCCCCTCCATTTTCTCTCTCTCTCTCTCTCTCTCTCTCTCTCTGTTTTTTTCCCCTCTCCTTCCATCTCTCTTTTTGTCTGTCCCAATGGACCGCTCTACTGGCAGAGAGTGGACGCAGTGTGAGAGAAGCTAAAAATAACTTCAAAAAGCAGTTAGCTTCGACATCCCAGCCCAAGTGTGTATTTCCCATAAAATGTGTGTTTGCACAGTGCCTTTTGTGATGGTGTTCTCACTCTGGTCTAAATTTGCTCATTGTGCTGCTGGCATGTTGGTAATCACGCCCCGTCTCATCCTGTGGTGTAAAAATAGACAAACAAACACAATATAAATACATTTTAAAAAATCTAACAAGGCGCCAGCACGAGAACATTACACCTCCTTGGAAAGTAGCAGTTTTTCAGTGGAATTCATTTGAATTTGATGAGCCATGAAATATGAATGGAAAACATGAACATATCTGATTAACCAGGGCTAGACCGCATGCCTGTGTGATGACAGAAAGGCGAGAGATCATGGTGAGAGGTCACAGTACAGGCCTCTCCGTGGCTTTTAGATGGTGAAATTGCCCTTTGTGCTGATCTTCAACAAGCACTCAAGGTTTAACCCAATTCTTCATATTAACCATCATAAGACAAACCTCACAAATGGTCTCAGATGTGCAGCAAAAGGGCAACCCCTGCCAGCAACGATTTCTCTCGCCCAGCTCTTCTACAGTCTAAGGTCACTCTCACAGGCTCACTACAGTCGATTGGATGGCAATTTGAATAACATTTGCATATCATTACAGCATGTGACACATGCCTGTTTGGGAGGCATTTATTTTAAAAAAAAAAAAAAATATATATAATGTATATATACTGGATTATTTGGCAAAAAATCATAGTAAACTATTTTCTAGTGTTGAATCATCTCTTTTGCTCACCAAACTGCATTTTTTAAATGAAAAGATTATTAAAAGTTGAGATAATTTGTTTCAATTTCAATATATTTAAAAATGTAATTTATTTTTTTTTTCTTTTGGAATTCAGCAGCCATTACTCTAGTTTTCAGTGTCATGTGATCCTTCAGAAATTTACTGTATTTGAAGTATCAATATTTTGTGAAATGGTGTAAAATGTATTTATCTAAAATTATATTAGATCATTTTTAAAATTTCTTACTGACCCCTATTTTTTTTTACATGGAATTATATAATAGATGCATTTTTCTGTCCATGTGTTGATTTCATTCAAACGAATCACTGACTTGAATATTCCAACTGCATGTCGTTCACTGGATATACCTGTCTTTTTTAATTCTTGGTGTTTTTATGATACCTCATTTTTTATTCCTATGTCTATTATTTTTGAAAACGAAATGTGGTTAGTTGAGACTTGAAACTATGATATTGTTTAGTATACCATTAGAGCCAGGAATGGGTGGCTGACCTTGCTGCAAGAGGAAAAAGGAGTTTGGTTATGTCAGTGCTTGTATTGTTTATTAATTTATTATTTGTTTTTATTGTAAGCATATTCATCTTTAAAGTATTCATTCTCCTTGCCTTTTCACCGTAGGGCCGTGTAAATGTATCACTGAGTATATTTAAACAGGGTGCCCTCTGAGATCCCCCCAATTAGAGAGGTCTGGAACAATAATGCTAGCGCTTAATTGCATTAACATAATGCCTCCTAACGATCATTACACTCACCAAAATAGTTGTGATAATAAAGCCATTACTATTTTGAGTGAGTGAGTGAGTGACTGACTGAATGATTGAGTGACTGTGGCCAAGTATGGTGCCCTACTTGAATTAGTGCCTGCATTTACCCATCCAAAGTGGCACACACACAGGCGAGATGAACACACAGAACCGTTAACACACATCCGGAGTTCCCTGTGCAGCCAATTTTATGCTGCGCACGGGGAGCAGTTGGGGGTTCGTGCCTTGCTCAAGGGCACCTCAGTTGGGGTATTGAAGTTGGAAGAGAGCGCTGTACATTCACTCCCCCACCTACAATCCTTGCCGGTACAAGACTCGAACCCACAGCCTTTTGGGTTATGAGTATTATGATATACCTTTGGGGTTCCACCTCGCTGTCGCTAATTTTGAAGCCAATTAGTCCTACGGTGCCACCCTTTGTGCTGTTCGAATTCGACATTAGACTGCACGCATATCCTTTCTCATCCTGGTTGGGAGGAAGAGGATGAGGGAGGCAGAACGTTGTCATAGACCCGCGCATGTTACGTTCCTCGTCCTGATACAGACCTGTCACCTGCATTCCGCCGTACTATCCGGCAGCGACGCAACCTGATTGGTTGCATAGATAGACGCCGTTCTCAAAATCTGTCGTAGGTGAAAAGAATGTCTTAAAGTCCACGAGTTAGCTGGTGAAGAATGGAAAAGGAAGACACGGAGAGATTTTTGGCGAGATATAGGAGGATATAAATTGGAGAGATTGGTTTTTCATGCCTGTTATTCAGCAGCTCCTGTTCACATCTCCGAGGACTGAAGATGGGGAGAGAGAAGTTGATAGTCATCCCCTCACTTTTGACATTGTCCGCCTACTCTGTCGCCACTTACTTGAATGGAATACCCCTGAGTATTGGAGAGAGAGCAACATAGAGGTCATTTATAGAGGAAGATGGCAACACTCGTAACTCGTCTTCCATTTTGTTTATGTATTTGTCTGATCCTGAATGAGAGATTGTGGCACTACAGTTCAGTATTGTGATTGAAAGTGGAGTTGAGTGGCCTGGCATCAGTAATATGTACAGTAAGGATATAATCTGAGATAAATATCGCCTAATGGAACAGTCCACGCAAAATGAAAATTCTGTTATTTATTCACCTCTGTTGACTTTATATTTCTCAGGATAGCTCCTTTTTCTATCAATTTAATCTAGACTTAATCAAGCTGATTTTCTTAACTTTGTTCTGTTTTCTCAAACCAATGTATTGAATGACTTCAGAACACTTGATATATAGTGCACAAGTCATTTGAAGTACTTCTGTCAAGCAAACAAAACTAAATTAAGCTGGATTATGACACTGTTGTCTTTCTATGTCTTTGTTTTGTAACAGAAACAAATTTGTTTCATTATTAATTAATTTAGCAAAATCAACACTGTTAGTGAACAGAATCGAATCCGCATTGAACTGATTCGAGCTGAATAACAACACCATTGTCTTCTGTAGAGCTGCTTATAGCAGAATTTCATAATTGATGATTTTTATACATTTATTGAACTTAAGCTGATTAATGACACTATTGTCTTTGTAGAACAGCTTTGCAGCAGAATTTGAATTTTGTTTCATATTTGAAGAAATTTGCGTAATTGATTTTGTTATGTTCCTGTTTAGTACTGTGAAGCTGCTTTGAAACAATTTGTACTGTATAAAGCGCTATGAAAATAAAGGTGAATTGACTTGACTAGACATTCTGCTAAACTTTTCATTTGCTGTTCCACAGATGAAACTTCACAATACAGGTTTGAAAATGATTTAAGGGTGAGTAAATGATGACAGAATTGTGATTTGGCTAAACTATCCCTTTAAGTCATGTCAGAAAGGAGGGTTAGATCATGAACCATGACACATCAAAATGAACTAATGCAATAAGGGTAGAAAGGATGTAAAAGTCCATTTAGTTTGACCGATCCATGCATTACAATACATTTTGATACAATTTTTGTTAATTTTGGAAAATGTAAGTTGACGTAGACGCAGAAGAACATTGATTTATTGCATGCACAGTTGCGTGACTCACACATATAAGCTACTGGCATAGGGTTAAGTATTACAAACACGTATACAAAGGTCTTTCCCGCATAGCTGCGCTCAGAGCCATCAGTAGGTTAATGGAATGCTTTTAAAGCTCTCTGAGCACCATTGTGTGAGTGAATGTGACCTTTTGCATTGTGTCGTCTGTGTTTTGCTGGACAGTCAGTCAAAAGCGATGGAGAGACCTAATTAAACATATTAGAATCACGTGTTGCTGCCACACAATGGAGCGGTAGATTGCAATTGCCTTTTCACTGAATACGGCAAAAGCGCCCACTTCCTGGTTTTCCAGTGGAATTAAATAATCCTGCACAAAGGGCTCTGAATGCCTGAACCAAACAAAAGGTCTACGTGCCTGCTGCTTCAGAAATGCTTGCCGGAGTTTTCTGTTATCTGATATCACAGTTATTGAATACATCCCTTTTTAAGAAGGAAATTAAAAGCTGACATTAAATTCTAGCTCGACATGTTTGCAGTTTGTCAGTATGTGAAATTTCTCCTCTCTTTCTCTAGAATGTGTTTGTGCTAAATCAGATTTGGATTTTTATAGCACAGCTTTGAGGACAGGTATTGGCCTTGTCATCTTGTTTCTAGAGGTCATGTGCCCAGTTGTAACAAACCCTTTAAGAAAGTTAAGTCTGATAATATCACTCTGGACCTGGTCGTTTCAATTCGTGGTATTCCTGTGATGGATTGTTTATAGTTTACAGGAATAGTTCACCATGAAAATTTACTCAGCTACATTTTCCCAAACTCTTGTGATTTCATTTCTTTTGTGGAACACAAAGATATTCTGCAGATGCCCTGAGTGATGTTTTGGGGAAAAGAAAAATTGGGAATGAGGACGTCAAGGTCTTTTGATATAATATGTATTATCATATAAATTATATATATAATAATATACATAAATTAAAAATACTAATGATTTTAAACTAGATTACACTAAATAAGAGTGTGACTAGGGGCAGGACAGTAGAATGTCACCTTTAATAATTAAAACTGACTTTTTAAAAACGCACTGAAAAATTGTGTAAGTGTAATTTTTTAATTTTGTAATTTAAATTTTTTTTTTTGTAATTTAAAAAAATGTTCACTCAGAAATGGATAGTAAATTTAACAAATAATTACAAAGAAACAGCACGTAACTCATTGAATGGAACAAAATTTTGAAGTAGAAAGACTGAATTAGAATTTTCTTGTAAAACATACTTACGTTTGCTTTGTTCCCTTTCGAACGTCCCTCCCGTTGTGTTGACACGCTTATGTGGAAACTCCTGTTTACTCTAGTACTGAAGCCTGATTTGTTCATGTTCGTGTAACTGCATGAACCAATGCCGCTTCAATTCGCCAAAAGGTGAGGAGCTGACCTCGATAAAAGTCGTCTTTGAGCGCCATTTCATCAGAATGTTTCTCCTTCAATGACGAAGATCATCTCCTTGCTGACTCTGCAAGCAAGAAGCAGAAGAAGAAAGAAGCTCAGTTCAGCCAGAAGCCTTCCCTGCGGGCATTGTTTCAAATGTCACACCACGAGTGTAACGATGCATAAGGGCACAGTGAATGCGCCCTTGTGAAGGCTGCGGTCATTGAGACAGCATGCTCTCACTGCGAGAGCATGAGTCTCGCTCTTCTCTGCTCGCGGATCGCCTTCTTTCATTAAGGCGGTCCTCCCCACTCTGCTCTCCTGTTTCCTCTCTCCCTTAGAAAAAAGAAACAGTGGAGTAGCAGGGTTTTAATAATAAGCTCGAGTGAACTCACTCCGGTACAGTTCCCGCGTGCTTCACTCTCCCCACAATGCCTCAATTCGCCAGTGTGCTTTACACACTCAGCCCTACCAAACTGGGCTTATTCAGTGGCTGCCCAGGCTAACTCAGCACTTCACATGATGGTGGTGCTTCAAGTGTTCTAGGCCAAACATCTCCTCCCCATGGATGAGTCCGGCCAGAGTTCTGATGCCTTTAGAGAGCTGCGCATAGTGAGTTACCTGGCTCTGTGCGCTACTAAGGCCACTGCGCAGGGGATCGGCAAGGCCATGGCCATTTTGGTGCTGCTGAAGCATCTTCTTTGGCTGAATTTGATGGAGATCAGGGATGCTGACAAGGTCACCTTCCTAGACTCACAGGTTGGCTCGACGTCTCCTTCTATGGGTTCATGTGCCGGGAAGACTGAACCAGGGGGCAGACATGCTGTCCAGGGACAAGGTAGCTCCAGGAGAATGGAGACAGGAGCTCAGAGATTTAATCTGCCTCGTCCTCATACTGTGCCAACTTGGGACTTGTTTATAGTCCTCAGGGCCCTACGGGGCCCTCCCTTTGAGCCACTCCAGTCGGCCGACTTCTGGCCCCTGTTGCTTAAGACCACTCTTCTTTTGGCTGTAGTTTCGGTCAGGTGAGGGGGTGACCTGCAAGGACTGTCAGTCAGTGCTTCCTATCTTGAGTTTGGGCCTAACGACTGTAGAGTTGTCCTCAAACAGAGATGTGGCTATGTGCCGAAAGTGCTCTCCTCCCTGTTCAGAGCAAGTCATCACCCCTCTGGCACTCCCCAATTCATATGGTGAGCAGGGTCCCAATCCACTCTGCCCGGCTCGGTTTCTTAGAATGTATGTTCAGGCCTGTTTAGACAGTCAGAACAGCTCTTTGTGTACTTTGGAAGCAGCTCTAAAGGGCTTCCGGTTACGAAGCAGAGACTATCTTGCTGGATAGTGGATGTTATAGCCTTGTCTTACACCTCAGCAGGTTTGCAGTGCCCTATAGGTGTGAGGGCCCATTCCACTAGAGGAATGTCCTCCTCTTGGTCTTGGTACAGTGGGATTTATATCTGTGATATTTGTGCGGCAATTTGTGATTGGTCATCACCGTTTACCTTCACTAGGTTTTATAACTTGGACTTCTCTGCCATGCACGGATTAATTCTATCTAATCCCCTTATAAGTGGAGAGGGTTATGTTATGTAGTCCTCAGTCTAAACGGCTTGGATCTCATTATTGGCTCATGCCTTCAGGAGCCCTCAGTAAAAGTGCTCCGGGGCTGGGCGCGCAGAGCGGCTTCGTTCTGCACTTGCTAATAGCACTGCACTATTGGACACATTTCCCATAAGCGTGTCAATGCAATGGGAGAGACCGTTCGAAAGGGAACACTCCAGTTACTAATGTAACATTGGTTCCCTGAGATGAGGGAAGTGTTGTGTTGGCTGCCGTGCTATAAGACTGCACGCGAATCAATGACTGTCACTTCAATCGAAAGATTCTGATGAAATGGCGCTCAGAGCCGACTTATATAGAGGTTGGCTCCTCCCCTTTTGGTGGGTTGAAGCGCCGTTGGTTCGTGCAGCTACACAAATGTGTACAAATCAGGCTTCAGTACCAGAGTAAACAGGAGTTTCCCCATAAGCATGTCAATGCAACACTCGTTCCCTTATCTCCGAGGTTAAGGGAACCGAAGCTACGTTAGTAACCAGAGTGTTTTATTTACAGTGTTGAACAATCCTTTTTTTTTTTTTTTAGAAAACAGTTTAGAATTAGAGGCAAAACAGCTTTCTTCTTCTTCTGTGGTGTACCTGAAAAAATTTGTAAAAAAACATTTGTAGACATTTTATTTAAGTAAACTATTTGTTGTTGTTTTTTTTCTCCGTGAATCATATTAAGTGTCAAGACTATATTAAATAATGCTGGACACTTATTTTAGTTTAAAATAACTATTAATATTCATTTGCTGTGGTTGTACCAGTGACATACAAAGCAAGGCTATATTCAATTTTTCCATTTTAATTTTATTGAGCAAAAATAAATTTTAATCTTCAACGGAATTCAAGATGTACTTATATTTTAATATATGTTTTATTATATTTTAATGAAGAGAGTTGAAATGTGATGCCATTTACAGTATTAAGGCTCAGTATACTGTATTTAACCCCTGTCCACTATATGTACTTTTATTTTCCCAACTGCATTCTGCATTATTCAGTGTCATTAAGCTAATATATCTACATTTAACTTTCTTAGTAAGAACATGACTTACAGAGGGCAAAGTACATTATTTATGTCTCCCTCCATTTAGACAAGTCTCTTAAATATTTCAGCTGTGTTTTCCCCAGAGCAGGACTCTGCAGATCGATCAGTATCAAAAGACACCATTTGCCCCCAAACACTGTTTGACATCCAACTATTTCTGTTCAGGAGGACTGGGTAGGTCATTGCTTGTTGGCAGTCTTTTTCTCGTTCACTTTTCTGTTGGTTTCTTATTCTCTGTCTCTTAACAGTGTAAATCATTAGTTCACCCGTGCAGCTCAGAGCAGCTTGTTGTTGAGATGTAGGAAAATTTTGCCTCTGGAGCAGGTGTGTGACTCATAAAAATAAGAGGATTCTTCTTTAATCCCAGAATCAGGTTTTAATGAGATCTTTACTACAGCTATGCAGCCACTAACTATATAACAACAGCAGCTGTTAACATAAATTATATGGTTGCTATTGTGCTATGGTACCACAAAAGTGGAGTATTATTTATTAATTGCAGAGTCTGCAATGATGCATAGAATGTTTTCCTTTTCTTTCTTCCTCCACATCTTCTTTTTTGCATGCAATGCAAATTTTAGATATATTTTCTACATTTATTTAGTGTATTTACATTTAACTTTACATTTAAATTTACTTTACATTTCAATTTAAAATAGCTGTTTCCTATTTGAATATATTTTAAAATGTAATTTATTCCTGTAATGGCAAAGTCATTTTTCAGAAGCCATTACTCCAGTCTTCATTGTCACATGATTCCTCAGAAATTATTCTAATATGCTCACTTGGTGCTCAAGAAACATTTTTTAAAAATAATTGTCAATGTTGAAAACTGTTATGCTGCTTAATGTTTTTGTGGAAAGAATTATACTTTTTTCAGGATTCTTTGATGAATAGAAGGTTCAAAACAACAGCATTTATTTGAAATAGAAATATTTTGTAACATTATAAATGTCTTTATTTCACTTTCAGTCAATTTAATGTATCCTTGCTGAATTAAAAAAAAAAATCTTGATGACCCTTAAATATAGGTGACCCTAAATATTTGAGTGGTAGTATGAATGTAAATTTTTTCTAATGTAAATAAATTAGTATTAGCATATGTACATATACTGTATAATGCCGATACTAATGTATATATGTTATAAATTACATGTTGATGTAGATGGTTTATTCTAGCCTTTGTGGGAGAAACTGCTAGAATAAGCTTCAAAGTGGACCATAGTTTAAGTCAAAAGTCAGGCTCCGTGACACGAGACACCAGGTGAGTGTGAATATGTGTCAGTGTAAAGAGCACTGAAAGAACTTGACATGCCTGATGGAAATGACATCTCAGGCAGGCTGGATAATAATGTGTTCCTGTCTCTCTATCAGTAATTAAATTTACCTTTCTCACAGTTCCTCCATGACCAGCTCTGCACTGAGCTGTGCTGCTTTGGGAACCAACTCCAAATTACTCCTCAGTGTAGATACATGGGCTTAACTAGCACAAGGGGGTCCACCAGTGACTGTACAGTATGTATGTGTGCACTTTCTCTCTTTCTTTCTTACATAAAGCTCTTAATGAGCCTGAGATGAGATGTGTGTCCAATTTAACCCACACCCCTCCCCTTTTCTGAGTAACTCCCCTGTTGACTGTGATGAAGACACTGAAGGAAATGATGACAGAGAGAGAGAAGCTTCACATAGTACTATGAATATAGGTGGTGAAGAGGTACGAATGATACAGATCAATTCTGACAATGTCAACTAAAGGAATCACCTTTAAACTTCACAGCAGTATACATGTATATATATATTATGTGTGTGTGTGTGTGTGTGTGGTGAGCATTAAACCTTTTCTAAATGTCTAGAAGTTCAGGTGTCCAGATAAAGCAAGAAAACAAAAACAGCTTAGAGGAACAAAAGAAAGTTTTATTAGAATAGTAATACAGTTTTATTTATAATATTGTAATATTATTGGAAAATTGTTGCTAGGTCAGTTGTTTTTTTATGTTGTGGTGGATTATTTTTCATAACAGGACTTTTAAGGTAATTTACAGGACACTATTTTTCTTGTCTATGTATTTACTTATTTGGTAGTTGTTTTGGGTTGATTTGATAGATAAAATGATGAAAGATAAAGTGTTTGAATCTGGCTTGCAACATATCCAAGTCCTTTCTCCCTTGTTTTCTACTCCCCATTAAACCTTGAGATGCCTATTTATTTTGTTAGCTGCTTTTAGCATTGATTTTTCCCGTGCTGTCATATGACCCGGAACAGATCTGTGACCCATTCTTGGCTCATGACCCACCAGTTGAGAACCACTGGGCTGGAGAGAGAACTGACTCCACTGTGTCCCACCTTAAAGTCAGACAAACCCAGCAATACATTCCAGTCTAGACCCAGAAACCACCTGCCAAAGCAGACAATCTGAATTTTGTGGTGGAAAAAAAGAAGAAAGTGTGGCGTGATGTAAAGGTAGTGGAATGAGGATGTATTTGCCTGTGGGAAAAAAAGACTGAAAGTAGGCTGGTAACAGATGTGTAGGGCAGTAAAAGTGTAATTGAAATGCCAGCAGCAATGGTCTTATCTACCCGTTCCAGCAGCTACCTCACGTCTGAACATCAGTTAAATGACATTTTAGCCCTGGCTGATTCAGGACGACCACAATCCCCCATCTTCTGTGACTGCAGCTGCTGATGGGAGGCGGATGGATGGATGGATGGATGGGGGGGCGGGATTGGTAAAGAAAGCGGGCACTGAAAAAAGGAGAGAATAGTTGTAATTGGATTTCATTTGCACGCTGTTGACTTCTACTCCTGGGCTTAATTGGGAATTTGATATGGCTTATCACATGGAGTCATTTACAGTTTGGACATATCATTATTAGCATTGTCTGTACTGTTTATACACTTCATATTTCATAAACTTCATTCTCTCATGATATTAGAAAAAGGGTTCAAATACAAATCCACCTGCCCTCAAATTGCCCCAGTCATTCTGCAGTGACCCCAGGTCTAGACTCACGACAGGTGGGTAAGAGGAGGGACATGACAGAGAACCGCTAGCTGTCGGTTATGAGCCTTGAACCAGGCTGCATCGCCAATCGTATGCTTCTGCTACACAGTAAAAGTATGTATAATGTATATAAAATATGTACCAGTACCAGTGGGGTTATTAGTTATTATCATAATTATGCTTTAATTGTTGATAGTAAAATGTATATTGTTCACAACTACATTTCCTATCATTCTCAGTGGCTGCATGAGAATTGCATTTTTTTTTTGCATCAGTTGTCAATGTTTTCTTGACTTTGAAAAAGAAAGCTCAATTTATGCTAAACAAAAAATCTTTACCACATTACATTGTGCCTTTGGTGTGTACTATATACAAACCCGATTCCAAAAATGTTGGGACACTGTACAAATTGTGAATAAAAACAGAATGCAATGATGTGGAAGTTTCAAATTTAAATATTTTATTCAGAATACAACAGATTACATATCAAATGTTTAAACTGAGAAAATGTATCATTTTAAGGGAAAAATAAGTTGATTTTAAATTTCATGGCATCAACACATCTCAAAAAAGTTGGGACAAGGCCATGTTTACCACTGTGTGGCATCCCCTCTTCTTTTTATAACAGTCTGCAAACGTCTGGGGACTGAGGAGACAAGTTGCTCAAGTTTAGGAATAGGAATGTTGTCCCATTCTTGTCTTATACAGGCTTCTAGTTGCTCAACTGTTTTAGGTTTTCTTTGTCGCATCTTCCTCTTTATGACGTGCAAAATGTTTGCTATGGGTGAAAGATCTGCAGGCTGGTCATTTCAGTACCCGGATCCTTCTTCTACGCAGCCATGATGTTGTAATTGATGCAGTATGTGGTCTGGCATTGTCATGTTGGAAAATGCAAGGTCTTCCCTGAAAGAGACGATGTCTGGATGGGAGCATATGTTGTTCTAGAACTTGGATATACCTTTCAGCATTGATGGTGCCTTTCCAGATGTGTAAGCTGCCCATGCCACACGCACTCATGCAACTCCATACCATCAGAGATGCAGGCTTCTGAGCACTGATAACAACTTGGTTGTCCTTGTCCTCTTTAGTCCGGATGACATGGCGTCCCAGTTTTCCAAAAAGAACTTCAAATTTTGATTCGTCTGGCCACAGAACAGTTTTCCACTTTGCCACAGTCCATTTTAAATGAGCCTTGGCCCAGAGAAAATGCCTGCGCTTCTGGATCATGTTTAGATATGGCTTCTTTTTTGACCTATAGAGTTTTAGCCGGCAACGGCGAATGGCACGGTGGATTGTGTTCACCGACAATGTTTTCTGGAAGTATTCCTGAGCCCATGTTGTGATTTCCATTACAGTAGCATTCCTGTATGTGATGCAGTGCCGTCTAAGGGCCGAAGATCACGGGCATCCAGTATGGTTTTCCGGCCTTGACCCTTACGCACAGAGATTGTTCCAGATTCTCTGAATCTTTGGATGATATTATGCACTGTAGATGATGATAACTTCAAACTCTTTGCAATTTTTCTCTGAGAAACTCCTTTCTGATATTGCTCCACTATTTTTCGCCGCAGCATTGGGGGAATTGGTGATCCTCTGCCCATCTTGACTTCTGAGAGACACTGTCACGCTGAGAGGCTCTTTTTATACCCAAACATGTTGCCAATTGACCTAATAAGTTAAGTAAATTGGTCCTCCAGCTGTACCTTATATGTACATTTAACTTTTACGGCCTCTTATTGCTACCTGTCCCAACTTTTTTGGAATGTGTAGCTCTCATGAAATCCAAAATGAGCCAATATTTGGCATGACATTTCAAAATGTCTCACTTTCAACATTTGATATGTTATCTATATTCTATTGTGAATAAAATATAAGTTTATGAGATTTGTAAATTATACCATTCCTTTTTTACTCACAATTTGTACAGTGTCCCAACTTTTTTGGAATTGGGTTTGTACTTGCATGGTGCCATTAGCAATTAGCATGATCTTAATTATTTAATTTGTAGGTTTGTGCATTAAATATCTGCTTTCATAGCTTTGGTCTTTCATTCCTAGCCATTGTCTATGCCTAAAGAAGTCACAAAATCTTCCTCTCATAGTGCAAGGGGTTAATGGGTAATTTTAGGCCAAACACCCACTGAAAATGTTATCTAGTAATCTTTAGAATCCTAATTTTCTAACACACTATTCTTTGGGACATGTTTGCCTCTATATCAGTATACAGTATGGATTGTATACAAATTGGAATGTAGCCCAGGTTTTCTCGAGGTCCCGGTGCAGTGTGACATGTGACGTGACCACCAAACACTGCATTTTTTTCACCTCAAAATAACCAGACCTTCACTTCCTGCAGTGTTGTTTCTTTTGCAAATACAGTAGCAGACAGTGTTTTGTTATTTGTGCAGTTCCATATGTTAGAGGAAATGAAGAGAAACTCTCACATCCTTCTACAGTTTTGTCTCTATTGTCTTGCTTGTAAGTTCACACAATCTTCACATTACATAGTCAGCGAGAACCTGCAAGATTATTTTAACACATTTGGTGTCTCATACAGCACTTCCCATTTGCACTGCTAATTTTGAAACTTACTGTGAGGTTCTGTGAAGAGCAGCCCGATTGAGAATTTCAGATCTTTGCTGAAAGTAGAGCTGTTAGTTTTAATGGTTCATAAAGTTTTTATTTTGTTTGTATATTATGCATGGTATTGATTACATGCGTAGCACTACAAATTGTTGCATCTGCCAACAACAAATGATCAGAAACTGCGGTATATTCAGTACCATCAAGTTGAAGTTCAAAGTTTTATTTATCAAATTCATAACACAATGTATAGTGTTTGCAGACAATTTAATGAGCTATAAATGTCAGACTGCTGCTGCTTTTAATACTAAAGTAACTACCATCACTTTGGCTTCTCTGGGGCATTCATGATTCAGCAGAATGGGCTGGATCAGATCCCCTCACCAGAGAACAAGATGTATTTGGAAAAAGAAGAAGAAAAAAAAGAACGAGAATGTAATGAATATAATAAAGAGTTTTGTTTTGGATCATTTGCATTGTCACATCAATGAGACTCCATTTCGTTATTTGTTGTAGCCACTATTTTTTTTATTTCTATAAACATTTATTTAATAATTAAACAATTATTTACACATTTATTTATTGTCTGTTTTTTCCCCTATTGCAATCTCATTGATTTCAGATTTACTTGCCCCTAAACATAACATACAAAAAAAGTTTTGTTTAGCAGTTTTTTTGTTTTCTTCACTGCTAGTGTTCGTTTTCATATATTATAAAATAGCCTTGGTTCCATCTGACTAAAAATGTCTGTTTCTTCTTATTTCAGAGGGTGATTTTCAACATTGTGAACTTCAGCAAGACCAAGAGCCTGTACAGAGATGGGATGTCCCCCGTGGTGAAGTCGACCAGCCGGCCTAAATGGTATTCATACCCTCTGCAAATATCACATCTCCACCTACACACTGCTCGCCACTGCACTTTCCACGCTTTAATTCCAAATAACAAATCCACGACCTATCTTCTATGTGTAGTTTGGGCCTCATCCCATTTGTGTAACGCAGGCCCGAGCATGGGTTCCACACAAGCCCTGCAGGCACGGCGAATAAGACTTGACTTGTGCATACTGTCATCATATCTGACTGTCTTATCTCTCTGCCGCAAACAACAGGATTTTTTGTTACCACCTCTCCGAGTTTTCACACTGCCAGTGTTCCTTAAAGAAAGCATTCAACGCTTTCTCATTTTCTCTTCCTTCTCCAAGTTGGCAATGGTGTGTTTGATGTTCCAGATGAGAGGTTGTGTTGCCGGGGATGTTTGGTCTCCATGGTGATGCCATCTGGGTAGAAAAAAAGGGACAGTGACAGGGCTGTTGATAGAGGAATTATTAGAAATGCCAGAGAAGGAAGTAAGCTTGGGGCTGGACAAACTCCTTATACGTGACTGTTTACAGCACGTCCCACTGGTACCATTTTCCCTAAACATGTTTTTATATGTCTTTTAATCAGCTCGACTCTTTGTGCTCTGTCAGCTGTAGGAATGGTTTTATTAGAAACACATCTGCCTTCATGGAGGAGGAGATGCGTGAAAGACAAATGCAGTTCCCTAGCTGTGTGTGTTTTTGGATGTCTTTTAAATGGCTACAAGTATTACATCAGTGTGAAGATAAGATCAAATCCTTCCTGCTCAGTGTGCATTCTGCTATTCTTCACATATGGCTTATTTGATCTCTTTGTCTATACTTAAGCCAAACTCACACTACAAATACGTACATACAGTTTCTTATTTAGTGTCTTGTTGTTGTGTACTTTACTAATCACCTTCTAGTTGCGTCATTTACAAGATCATTCTTCTCTCCGATTATTTTTGATCCTGCAATTAGTTTTCTCACAAATTTGCTTCTAAATTCTTATTATTTTTTGATGTAACATATTAATGAAGGCTAAATCCAAATATGGTTTATACTGAAATGGTTTATACTGTAAATTCATAAAAAATAATAAACGTTAGGGTGATGGTTGCTTAAATTCATTAGGTCTTTTTTTTTTAATGTTTTTAAAAAAGTCTCTTATGCTTGCCAAGGCTGCATTAATTCGATGAAGCATACAGTAAAAACATTAATATTGTGAAGAATAAAAGTTTTCATTTATTAAAGTCTTACTGAAACTTTTGAATGGTACTGTATATACAAATACATACATATATTACAAACTTTAAGGCATTATTTGTCACTGCTTGTGTGCCAGTGTACCTTGAGCACTTCCCAAAACCTTTTGGAAAATTTAAGTTTGCAAATCCCACATACCCGCACATGCACCGATACTCACACATCCACGCCTCCTATCAGTATCAATCAGAGTGGTGCATTACCATTCAAACACTCATCTGCCAGGTTGAATTTGCATGGGCCATGCAGTCTGGGCAGGTGAGGCCTGTCAGAGGTAATAGCAGGGAACTGATGGATGCCGAAGTGTGCGTACGTCCATACGGGGTGCTTGCGAGAGAGCCACTACGCCACGTTATCCTGACGCACTGAACAGAGGTCATGTGACAGAGAGTACCCGCTCAACGGAAGGATTTGGCATCTGTCATAAGTCGATCAAGGGCATTCAGACAAATGGCAGGCATCTGCCAAGGGAGCCTGTCTTCCTCTTCCAAACCCTGGTCACGGCCTAATGGGACAAGACAATTAGATGGAGATGCTGCCGGAAAACAATAGACTGCAAAACATTTCACAGTCAAGTTGACGTCTCCTACGTGCCTGTGTTTAACATTTCTCTCAGGAGTGGGCCGGGTTATTCAGGAGTTTGTGGCGTGCTGTAGCTCAGTTTTTATTGGGTTACACCTTGCAAACCATTTTTAAGAAATGATTGCGGTAAAACTGTGCAATTATGATAAAATAATAATAATTATTATTTTGTCTTGATATTGTAATTGTGTTTCTTCAACTGTAAATACAATAGGAGAATACATATTTATGTTTCATACTTTTTGCATAATTTGAAAAAAATTGCAAATGAAAATTACAGAATAAAAATAGTATGCTCAGAAATGATTTTTTTTTTTTAGAGTGTCAGTTTTTAACGTGCAACCTTTAACATTTTAACCTTCATATTACCAAAAGTAAAACCAAGTTTAATCTGTTAGTTTTAGTAAAAATCAACCCTATGGGACCTAAAATATCATTAATAATTATCATCCGCTGCAAAAATGAACATCATGAAGACAGGAGTAGACCTAAAGGAATGCAACAATCAACACTTGACATGACTGGTAATCATAGTCTCAGTCATTTATTTGATTAAGTATTTATTATTTTTCAATATAATATTATGATTATAATTGTGTAGCCCTAAATCACATTCAAGCTCAATTTGGGTTTAAAAGAAAAAACTTATTTAAATGCAGGCATTGGTGAATGAACAAGACTAGCACATGTCCCAGGCTAAACTCGAACCCAGGATGCCACAAGCACAAAAACTTCTCAATATATCCTATGTGTCACAGGTCCAACCATCAGTCTTATTTCTATTATTTGTGACAGTCCTTGAGCAGTAATTTATTGTAACACAAACTCAGCCTTCCATTCTCAAAAAATTTACCTTTTTTGCTCTATGGAAACTTTCTAACATTTTCGTAGCAGGGAGGAGGCAGATTGACTTTAGACGACATTTCTTTTATTTCCACCGACATCAAAGTCATTGTCTGAATCATGCAGGGTTTTTTATACCAATCTGGAGCTCAAAGGGCCGCCGTTTGTGTCGGTCTGCGGCATGTGGTGTGAAAATAAGCCTGTAGCATTTAGAGAGACTGAATACCCAGCCGAAAGCGACGGAGAACCTCTGTGTACAAATGCCACAGTGATAGCCATCAGATTGCGGGATCAGGGTGAGCTGATCATACCGCACGCTGGCCGCCGCCGCTACGGTGCAGACTTGGGCATTAGGACTTCAATAAGGCAATGAAAGACCACGTAATTCTCACACAAATGCAAGACGATCCTTTCCATTTCACATCCAATTATAGAGGTGTGAAAACAACATACTGCGACACAAAGGGAGGTCTTACACACACTTTTGCATGGAGGTGCACATGCTCCTTACTCACGACACACACAAGCACACACGTGATAATGGCTATATGTGCGGAGTGGCTATATGTGGCATTTAATAGATTGTGTGTGAAACCAAAGTAAAGGCGAAGGTTTATGTGACCATGTAGCACTCTATTGTAAATTAATTTTTATGCTAGTTAGGTACTGATTTTAGTGCTGGTCAGTTTAGCTATGCATCAAAAAGTACCTGTTGAAATTTTTTAACCAAGGGCATGTATCTGGTTAAGCTACTTAAAGGAATAGTTCGCCCAGAAAAGAAAATGTACTAACCCTTGTGCCATCCAAGATGTAGATGATTTTGTTTCTTCAATTCTAGATTCAGAATTCAGAAATTTAGCATTATATCTCTTGCTCACCAATGGATCCTTTGCAGTGAATGGGTGCCAAACAAGTAATCCACTTGACTCCAGTCTATTAATTAACTTATTGTGATGTGAAAAGCTGTGTTTATGTAAGGACAAATCCATCATTAAGGCATTTTAACTTTAAAGGGGTCATATGATGTTGCTAAAAAAGAACATTATTTTGTGCATTTGAAATGTGTTTATGCGGTTTAAGGTTAAAAAACACATTATTTTCCACATACTGTACATTATTGTTTCTCCTCTATGCCCCGCCTTTCTGAAACGCGTCGATTTTTACAAAGCTCATCGTTCTGTAAAGTGAGGTGTGCTCTGATTGGCCATCTATCCTGTGCGTTGTGATTGGCCGAATACCACAAACGTGTGACGGAAATGTTACGCCACTTAACATACTGTGATGCCACTGTCGCCTGGAGCGACGAGACAAAAACAATGAAACCCATTATAAACGAGGCATTTTTTGTATCCAGTGGGGACATAATTACTAATTTTATAATGACTTATACTGTCTTTTTAACGCGTTGCATCGCACCGCGTAAACATAAAACCCGTCGGCATTTGTGATCGGAGAAATGACAAAAAACAAGTGCTACTCCACACTGCTCAAAACTCGCGTTTAAATCGTCAGTGGCAAATTCTTTAAATATAAAAATCTTACTTACAGTCTTTGAGTCAGAACAGCTTGCATTGTAGTCTACTCTACCAGGATCAGTACACAGTCCTCCATAAAATGCGCTGCACACATATATATATTTGGGTTGAATTGTTCTGGAACAGTGTTATAATTACAACTTAACCAATGATTTCTAGTCATGTTCTCTTTTGGAAGTTCAAACAAAGTAGTTTTGCTTTCACAGCGAGGCTGCTTGGTGACGTCGGCGGGCGGGCTTGAGTGAGGGTTGCGGGCGGGCTTTGTGAGCTTAGTCGTGCTGGGTTGAAGAACGGCGTGGCCGGCGGGCTTGCGGCAACCGCATGTGACGACCCTGGGCTGGACTCTGTTTCGTCCACGGTGAAAGCCGATCCTGCAATCCACAGCGCAAAGTTGTAGTATTTCCTCAGCGACCATCACGGATCAGCTCCAGGCATGATGAATCGAATATTGTCCTCTTTTGGAAGACAAACAAAAGTAGTTTCGCTTCACACAACGAACCAGTGTCTTGCACGACATGCGTCAGCTAGCACAATACTATAGCGAGAATAAAAGTTACGCCTTCTTTCGTTGCGTGAACATTTGGGCGGTGTTATGCAAATCTTCCCACATCATGACATAGACATGTGGGGGCGTGTTAGAACGAGCCATTTTAGGTAGGCGTGGTTGACTCTTAAATTTTATAAAGAATATCTCTTTGGATTTGAGACTTTAGTCTTTGCATCTTTACAGATCTTCTTTATGCACCAAGAGCTTGTAACACTCCAAAGAAAAAGGAAAAATTGAAATCGCATCATATGACCCCTTTAAAGCATTAATTCTTGTCTAAATCATAATATTTAAGACGCCTTGGAATCTCCTTGTGGCTTTTAGTCCATGTCTGTGATCATAACCTACTGTAGTAGTGTACTTTACTACATAAGCATGACTAGGCCTGGCTATTGAACTACGACCCCATCTTATTTTCTGCCTGTATATAGCACTCTCTCTTTTGTGTGTGTTGTACTCATTTTTAATGCAGTGGTTATACAGTATTTTATCACTCCATATACATATCAAGCATCCAAGCAGTTGCTGAAATGTGTGTGTGGACAGTGGGTGAGTGCTTTTTGCCAATATCGTTGTCAATATTTTCCCTAGTTCATACAGCATCCTTGAAAAGTTTGTAATTGTGGGATCATAAGTCCTTAGTAATTTTGTAATGACTTTGCATTAATAAGGGACAGCACAAACTATGAGGACAAATTTAATTGAATTCAAAATAAAATAAATTTTTAACACTTGAGCTAGAAACTGTGTTCTGATTGGTCTATTGTGTACTATACTTACTTTATTACTTTATTTACTTTCTCAGCCATCAATTGCTTGTGACGTAACTATAGTTTATTCTTTAGTTTCTTCAATGCTTTCATATATTCACTTATTAAAAAGATAAATGGTGGCAGTACCCTTTCTAATATGTATGCTTTAGGTACTAATATGTACTTTTAAAGTATTAATATGTACCTTTAAGGTACTAATAAGTACCATTTAGGGTTAAATAAGGTACAAAGATGCTTTTGTACCAAAGAGTGTAGTAGAAGCATAAACTAATGACTGTTGGCTATTTAAAAAAGAAAGAGGTTGATCCCATCAGTATGTCCCGCCAAAATATATGGTTTCAACCAAATATGTGAGTATTCTTCTGTGATTCATAGTTGCTCAGGGGCAATTTCAGAAGACATTTGAAATTTGCAGACAAATGGTTTCCTCTCAATGTTTTGAGCTTTAAAAACCCCAAAGCAGCCATCTTTAATTTCTCTTGAGCATTTGGCTTGTATTGTTGTTGCCCGTGAATTTCTCTTTTACATTCTCCTTTTCGTTCATTTTCCACCATGACAGCAAAGTAGAACAGCTCAAAAACTGCTAATCTCTCTTTGACAAGTAGATATGAAATAAAGCAAAGAGCAGCTTTAACTGTCTGATCCAACCCTGTATGCAGCATTGGATAAAGTCAAGAAAAAAAAGATTGAGCGTGGGAGAGAGAGAGAGTGAGAAAAGGAGAGAGAAGATTCCGAAAAAAAAGAAGAGAACAGATTGCCATTGCTGCCTTTATCTGTAGAAAAAGTCACTTTTAACCTGAAAGTTGAAACCTTTATCTCTATCTGCAGAGGCCGTTCTTCCTCAAGGCTGGCTGATGCTGGAGCCCTGTGTGTGCGTGTGTGTGTGCTTGCCGCCTTGAGCTCATCTGTTCTTGGCCTCCATGATAGACAGACAGGCATCATATTAGAAATTGGATGCGTGCATGTTTGTTTCTGGATATATGCGTGTGTTTATGCGCCTACAGTCCAGCAACAGGTGCAGTAATTATCGGGGTGAGGGAATTTCCAGAAGCAGGTTTTAACAGCTGACAAGCAACATCTTACAACAGAAGATCTGACAGCACTGGAGCTACACCGCAAAAGACGGCACGCAATCATTTCAGACAGTCCGTCTTTATTCTTCATCTTGACCTCCTGTCTGTCTGTTCTGAAAGAACACGAGGCATGGCTTGCTGCAGTTGCATGAAGATCATGAGTCTCATATTCTCAGATCATGAGAATAGGAAGTAGCCAAGTCTTGTGTAGCTACACATTTATTCTGGACCACACTGTAGCATATTCAGGCCAAGAGCCACCCACTTGAACAGGAAATGGTCAATGAGCAACCATGAACTTTATAATTTGTAGCGTAAATATATTTTTAAGATATGTACAATATGTAAGAGTAAGACAATACTTGTCACTGGCAAGTCAGTGTTTAGCTTCATGTGATCTAGTCTTCAGCACAACAGTAACCACAAAAACTTCAGCATTACAGAAACTCTTTAAAAAAACATAAAATAAGCCTTAATTTCTACATTTATTCTCCATATCCAGTCTGGATGATGCATTACTAAATTAGATTTTTTTAAAAAAGGATCTGTATCAAAATAATTGGATGTTCATTGTTCAAAGCTACTGGCCATTTCCCAAAGTTAACAAGAGAATTTTATTAAGTTACTACAACTTATTTTTTTTAAGAAAGTGAATTAATGCAAAAATTTAAGTTTACATTACACACAATATTAAGTTAATGTAATGATTAACATTATTATGTCAACAGAACTCATCAAAATAATTTTGGCAACTTAAAAGGTTTAATTAAATTATTAAATTAGAATTTTTAACTTTCAACCAACGCTTTTATTTTAGTTATGGTAACCAGAATTGAATTATTTTTTGGAGTGGTAGGAATGTATGCAATTTTGGATGCAGCCATGGTAAAAGAGTTCCAATAATTCCCACAGTCATGGTAAAATTGAAATATCAGGTCTTCCAAAGTTGTAGAAATTTGTAAACATTTTTCTAGTTATGTTGTTATAAAATATTTAATCTGTTAGAAATTGCTATTGTGTAGAGTAAAACTTGCTTGCACTCACAATTTGAGATGGAATCCTTGGTCAAATTCACAAATCAATCTGAATGATGCATTACTAAATTAGATTTTTTTAAAAAAGGATCTGTATCAAAATAATTGGATGTTCATTGTTCAAAATGAGTAGGATAATATACTGTAAAATATAGGTGTGTTTGTGTCTCAAACCAGTTTGTCTTCACTCACTCCCAACATTTTTTTTGTTGTTTAATTTTCTGTTCAATTTTGAACTGCTTCACTGAAACAAACTGTTGGAAAGATCAGTATTTTTCTCAACACTGAAGGGAACTCTATTCCATATGCATTTTTAAGCAAAGAACCAGATATGATTTTTTTTACTTTTCAAACTCCCAATATATACATAGGCTACTTTCAGACTGCACACTCTTAGCAGAATCGCCTGCACCCGCCTACAACTAAATTTTGTCCCACGTCGCAACAAATTTAATCGGGTCTCATGGGAATTCTGCAGGAATGCAGATCTATAGAGTAAACAAATCTTTTAAACATATTCTATGCCGTGAACCCAAATTTTGGCAAATCCAGCAAACTTTAAACACAACTTTGTTTCTTTGGATAAACCTGTGTACCCTGACTCATGGCTGAGACTGTTGTTAGCCTAATGGGGGTTTTGGACTATATAGGTATCACTCTCTTACGCTGTGGTCTATGTGGTCGTGTTTTAGCAGGCTGGCAGCAGTGAGGAGGACTGATGCATTGGGCTTATTGCTTTTAAGTGGGAGGATGAAGTGGTTGTGAGCTCTTCACAGGACTGAGAGCTGTTTAGTATTCAGCAAGAGAGAGAGTAAGAGAGACCTTTGACTGCTGATCCTCCTGACACATTAGATCCATTCTATGGCCATATTGAGATTCTGGGTGCTTATTGTAGGATAGACTGTACCTCTTTTTCTTCTGCATCATTGGTTCTCTCAGCTCTCTCTCTTCTCTCAAGTGATTCTGTTGCTTGTGTCTTTTAAAGGGAGTCTGTCAGCCAAACCTATGTATTTAAAGGAAACTTTAAAGCAGATATTGATGTTTATATAACCCTGTTAGTAGTGTCACAATACAATAATTTCAGTGGTTGAAACTAGAGACATTTTACAATTCTCAATACCAATTTTGATAGAAGAAAAACTAAAAGTTGAATATCATAGCAAACATAAAGGTAGCTTTTTTGAATTATTTCCCAAGTACTGATTAAGTAATTAAATAAGTTTTTCAAATAATTATTCAAGTAAACAGTCAGTAATAAAAAAATGAAGAAAGAAACAAATTACAAGCAAAAGTACACAAATAAAAAAAGACACAAATCAAGTAGTTTTTCTTACAAGTAAACAGAAATAATAAAAAAAGATAATTAGTGTAGAAGTCAAATCTTTTTTTTTTTCACCATTATTCAGTACTTGTTTCCCCATACTTTCCTCAACAGCCCTACATCCTTTTGTTGTCTTAAATGTGGTTAACCTGTTGTTCTTAACCTCTAAACGTATTTTAGAACTGCTCAATGGCGGTCCTGAGACCATATATAATACTCTAACATGGAAAGGAAGCTAGAATATAATAAGTTTAGCTCAGTGGGTTCATGTTTTGTGTTTTTAGCATGGTCACATATACTACACTACATTCTGGCAACATCTTTCTATTGACAGCCATTCAAACGTATTTGTGTATTCTGATGATATACATTTTTTTCTATGCCAATATTCTTCGCAATTGTGAATGCTTTCCAAGTTATTATAGAATGATTTGAGTTTAGCCACTTCTAGCATGTTTTTAGCCTACACTGAAGTGAGTTTAGTTCTGAATAATATGCAGATTGTGTCATCTCTGCAGAAGTGCCTCTTTGTATCTTCCCTCTCTCTTATTTTCTCATCTCTTTATATGGAAAGCTTTCCCCCCCCTTCATTCACACGCCAAGGTGACAACCTTCTCAACTCCGAAAAGGAGAGCTGGTGCCCCCCTCCAATTCCCACCCCCCAACCGTGTGGGCTTATTTGTTAGCCTGATAGAGCGGAGAATTAGCAAGCAGCTTCTTTCTGCCGGCATAAACGGCAAGTGCAGCGAGTGGAGTGTCACTGAGCTTCTGGCGTTCTGGGTTCTGTGAATATGGAGAGCTCTGTGGCACTCTCAGCAGATGCTGCTGGGAACTCCCAGCATGCAGTGGAGGCAGAGAAGAGCGGGTGCCATCCGTACCGAAAAACAAGAAACTTTTGCAGCGATCAGACCTGCGCTGGATATTTTTTGTGGAAACCATGATATACTACCTTTCAAAAGAAATTGATACTTTTATTCAGCAAGGATGCATTAAATTAGTAAAGTGACAGTAAAGACAATTATAATTTTATAGATTTCCATTTCAAATAAATGCTGTTCTTTTACACTCTCTATTAATCAAAAAATCCTGTAAAATGTATCATGACCTTTACAAAAATATTAAGCAGCACAACGGTTTTCAAAGAACAGTGAAGGATTGCAGCTGTGATTGCAACAGAGCTTTTCATCTGCTGGCACAAAGCTACAGAGCTGTCACTTGTGAATTAATGTGAGTTCAAATGCTTGCAGGAGAACTGCAAGGCAAAGTGATAGTTTTTCATGGGGGGAGTGGGGTAAGATGTGTTACAGCCTTAATCTAGCAAACTGTGTTTAATGTATGTCACATGACTTTATATTTAGAAAGGGCTCATCATGTACAGCTATCTGTGATTGAGAGATGCACATGAAAAAAGTGATAAACTTTATTTGTGACCCTGGACCACAAAACCAGTCATAAGGGTCAATTTCTCGGAATTGAGATTTATACATAATCTGAAAGCTGAATAAATAAGCTGTTTTGTTAGGATAGGACAATATTTGGCTGAGATACAAACTATTTGAAAATCTGTAATCTGAGGATGCAAAAAATCTAAATACTGAGAAAATCGCCTTAAAGTTGTCTAAATGGAGTTCTTAGCAATTCATATTACTAATCAAAAATGAATTTTTGATATATTTACTGTAGGAAATTTACAAAATATCTTCATGGAACATGATCTTTACTTAATATCCTAATGAATTTTTGCATAAAAGAAAAATCGATCATTTTGACCCATACAATGTTTTTTGACTATTGCTAAAAATATACCCCAGCGACTTAAGACTGGTTTTGTGGTCCAGGGTCACATTTATGATAAAACCTGCTTGGCACAATAAATATATAAGCCCTGGATAAAATAATTTTTCTATTTTTCTATATTTTAAAATGTAATTTATTCCTGTAATGGCAAAATTTAATTTCCAGCAGCCATGTTATGTGATCTCTATGGCAATAAATTCTTCATAAATCATTCTAATATACTGATTTGTTGTTCAGGAAACATTTCTTATTATTATTAGTGTTAAAAACAGTTGTGCTGCTTAATATTTTTGTAAAGGTCATGATACATTTTACAGGATTTTTTGATTAATAGATAGTGTAAAAGAACAGCATTTATTTTGAAATGGAAATCTATAAAATTATAATTGTCTTTACTGTCACTTTACTAATTTAATGCATCCTTGCTGAATAAAATAGTTAATTTATCTTTTGAAAGGTAGTAAAGTCATGGTTTCCACAAAAAATATTAAGCAGCAGTTTTTATCAATGATAATAGGAAATGTTTCTTGAGCACTTGATTCCAATGTAGTATTACAATCTATATATATTTATATATATACAGGTGCATCTCAATAATTTATAATGTCGTGGAAAAGTTCATTTATTTCATTAATTTAACTCAAATTGTGAAACTTGTGTATTCTTTTAAATTCAATGCACACAGACTGAAGTATTTTAAGTCTTTGTGTTCTTTTAATTGGGATGATTTTGGCTCACATTTAATAAAAACCCACTAATTCACTATCTCAACTAATTTGAATATGGTGACATGCCAATCAGCTATCAACTCAAAACACCTGCAAAGGTTTCCCTGAGCCTTCAAAATGGTCTCTCAGTTTGGTTCCCTAGGTTACACAATCATGGGGAAGACTTCTGATCTTACAGTTGTCCAGAAGACAATCTTTGAAACCCTTCACAAGGAGGGTAAGCCACAAACATTCATTGCTAAATAAGCTGGCTGTTCACAGAGTGCTGTTTCCAAGCATGTTAACAGAAAGTTGAGTGGAAGAAAAAGTGTGGACGCAAGATGCACAACCACCCGAGAGAACCACAGCCTTATGAGGATTGTCAAGCAAAATCGATTCAAGATTTGAGTGAACTTCACAAGGAATGGACTGAGGCTGGGGTCAAGGCATCAAGACCACCACACACAGACGGGTCAAGGAATTTGGCTACAGTTGTCGTTTCCTCTTGTTAAGCCCTCCTGATCCACAGACAACGTCAGAGGCGTCTTACCTGGGCTAAGTAGAAGAAGAACTGGACTGTTGCCCAGTGTCCAAAGTCCTCTTTTCAGATGATAGCAAGTTTTGTATTTCATTTGGACACCAAGGTCCTAGAGTCTGGAGGAAGAATGGAGAAGCTCATAGCCCAAGTTGCATTAAGTCCAGTGTTAAGTTTCCACAGTCACTGATGATTTGGGGTGCAATGTCATCTGCTGGTGTTGGCTTCCATTGTGTTTTTTGAAAACCAAAGTGACTGCACCCGTTTACCAAGGAATTTTGAGCACTTCATGCTTCCTTCTGCTGACCATCTTTTTGAAGATGTTGATTTCATTTTCCAGCAGGACTTGGTACCTGCCCACACTGCCAAAGGTACCATAAGCTGGTTCAATGACCATGGTGTTATTGTGCTTGATTGGCCTGCAAACTCACCTAACCTGAACCCCATACAGAATCTATGGGGTCTTGTCAAGAGGAAAATGAGAAACAAGAGACCAAGAAAAATGATGATGAGCTGAAGGCCACTGTCAAAGATATCTGGGCTTCCATACCACCTCAGCAGTGCCACAAACGGATCACCTCCATGCCACGCTGAATTGAGGCAGTGATTAAAGCAAAAGGAGCCACTACCAAGTTTTGAGTACATGTACAGTAAATGAACATGCCATCAATTCACTAAAAATGTTTTTTTTTAATTGGTCTTATTAAGTATTCTAATTTGTTGAGATAGTGAATTGGTGGGTTTTTGTTAAATGTGAGCCAAAATCATCACATTAAAAGAACCAAAGACTTAAACTAATTCAGTCTGTGTGCATTTAATTTTTAATACACGAGTTTCACAATTTTTGAGTTGAATTACTGAAATAAATTGACTTTTCCATGACATTCTAATTTATTGAGATGCACCTGTATATATATATATATCTATATATATATAGATATATATATATATATATATATCAAATATATTTATTATTAAAACCTAGTGTATCGTGTAAAAGACTGGCTGTCGACGGCCTGCCACTGTAAAAAGCCCTTCCTAATTTATGTATTTTAAAGAGATACTTTTAATGGTGTCTCTCTCCTCTTACCAGCAGCAAAGACCTCTTCTATCACTCTTCAAAGAGAAAACTATTATTGAGAAAAATACTTTCAAAAATAGCACAGGGGTTAGTGGGAAATAACCTTGGCCAAGGGTATATTATTATGAAAAAAAGCATGGAATGAAAAGACGCACACACACACACACACACCGTATGGAAGTTTTCCACCAGCAGGACTGCTCCACCATGAGTCCGCCTGGCAATTTTGCTTTTGTACTAAATCCTTCCTGTGAACGTCTGATGTAACAAAATAGTGAAATTGTATTTGGATATGTCTCCGGATCCACCAGAGAGGCTGCTAGCTGTAATTGCCCTGTCAATCACTGGGCTCCTGCTGTTGAGTCTGATTGGTTAAGCTGTGGGTATAGGGGAAGCTCACCTTAGAGGAGAGGAAACTCTTTCCTCGCTCTCCTTCTTTCTCCATCTCTTTCACCCTCTTTCTCTGTGGACCCCATGGGCCTCTGGTCGCTCAGGGAGTCTTCGCTGCTTACGGTGCCTGAGTACTGTTGAAAGAAACAACATAAGGTGGGATGTAGGACAAATGTTTCTTCCCTGTTTTTTGGAGGATTTCTTTAACATTTCCCCATAACAAATAAATCTTCTCCAGATTTAGTAGACCTCAAGTATCTGATAAATATTTTGGTATAATATATATATATATATATTATATATATATATATACAGTGTGTACGGAAAGTTTTCAGACCCCCTTAAATTTTTCACTTTTTGTGATATTGCAGCCATTTGCTAACATCATTTAAGTAAATTTTTTTCCTCAATAATGTACACACAGCACCCCATATTGATTGACAGAACAACACAGAATTGTTGAAATTTTTGCATATTTATTAAAAAAGAAAACTGAAATATCACATGGTCCTAAGTATTCATACCCTTTGCTAGTATTTAGTAAAGCACCCTTTTGATCTAATACACCATGAGTCTTTTTGGGAAAGATGCAAAAAGTTTTTCACACCTGGATTTGGGTATCCTCTGCCATTCCTCCTTGCAGATCCTCTCCAGTTCTGTCTGGTTGGATGGTAACGTTGGTGGACAGCCATTTTTAGGTCTTTCCAGAGATGCTCAATTGGGTTTAAGTTAGGGTTCTGGCTGGGCCATTCAAGAACAGTTAGAGTTGTTGTGAAGCCACTCCTTCGCTATTTTAGCTGTGTGCTTAGGGTCGTTGTCTTGTTGGAAGGTAAACCTTCGCCCAGGTCTGAGGTCCTGATCACTCTGGAGAAGGTTTTCGTCCAGGATATCCTGTACTTGGCCGCATTCATCTTTCCATCGATTGCAACCAGTCGTCCTGTCCCGGCAGCTGAAAAACACCCCCACAGCATGATGCTGCCACCACCATGTTTCACTGTTGGGACTGTATTGGACAGTTGATGAGCAGTGCCTGGTTTTCTCCATACATGCCGCTTAGAATTAAGGCCAAAAGTTCTATCTTGGTCTCTCAGACCAGAGAAGCTTATTTCTCACCATCTTGGAGTCCTTCAGGTGTTTTTTAGCATACTCCATGCGGGCTTTCATGTGTCTTTCACTGAGGAGATGCTTCCGTCGGCCACTCTGCCATAAAGCCCCGACTGTGGAGGGCTGCAGTGATGGTTGACTTTCTACAACTTTCTCCCATCTCCCGACTTCATCTCTGGAGCTCAGCCACAGTGATTTTTTTGGGTTCTTCTTTACCTCTCTCACGAAGGCTCTTCTCCCTCGATAGCTCAGTTTGGCCGGTACGGACCAGCTCTAGGAAGGGTTCTGGTCGTCCCAAACGTCTTCCATTTAGGATTATGGAGGCCACTGTGCTCTTAGGAATCTTAAGTGCAGCAGAATTTTTTTTTTTAACCTTGGCCAGATCTGTGCCTTGCTACAATTCTTTCTCTGAGCTCTTCAGGCAGTTCCTTAGACCTCATGATTCTCATTTGCTCTGACATGCCCTGTGAGCTGTAAGGTCTTATATAGACAGGTGTTTTGCTTTCCTAATCAAGTCCAATCAGTACACAGCTGGACTCAAATGAAGGTGTAGAACCATCTCAAGGATGATCCGAAGAAATGGACAGCACCTGAGTTAATATATGAGTGTCACAGCAGGGTCTGAATACTTAGGACCATGTGATATATTTTAGTTTTTCTTTTTTAATAAGTCTGCAAAAATTTCAACAATTCTGTGTTTTCTGTCAATATGGGATGCTGTGTGTCCATTAATGAGGAAAAAAAAATAACTTAAATATTTTAGCAAATGGCTGCAATATAACAAAGAGTGAAAACTTTAAGGGTGTCTGAATACTTTCCGTACACACTGTGTATATATATATATATAAATAAAATACTATATATATAGATATTAGGGTGTGAATCGATACATTGTCATGCTATTAGTACATTATGTGGTGTTAATTACTCTAATTAATCGCATATTAAGCGCAAAATCAAATTTGGCTGAGAAATTAACCACAAAAGGTAATTTAAAGCCATTATTGTGTTACATGAGAAAAGCATGAAGATATTACAAGATATTACAAAAAGTGTCTTTAGAAAGAAATCTTTCTTTTTTCATTTTTGAGTGAACTATCTCTTTATTAGTGTATATGTGGATTTTTTTCCCCCGATTTTTTATGAAGATGTCATATGAATATTAAGAAACTAAACTACCATATTCACTGCTCATTCCATTAATTTCATTGGATTCGTTCGAACGGCTGATTCATTTCATAAATTGAGTACATGGTTTCCTCTTTTGAATTGACCTTCACTGGGTTCACGGTCCGATCATTCATATACAAACATGGATTCATTCAGAAATTCAGTGTTGCTTGGAGACGCACAGCAGTTCAGCTCTGGCTTTAATAGGTTCTAGTTGCGTTGGCCAAAACTGCGCAAAATCGACACTATTTTCTTCTAAAATATATAACATATTAAGTTTCTTATTTTTTGAACTGTTGTTGAGATTAGTATCCCATTCTCACTCGTGCTTTTGGGACCAAACACACTCATGTATATGCACTGTTGCTCAGGTGAAAGGCGTACATTATATCAAAATAGAGACAAATGTCACACAGGCATTTTTGGTCCCAATCTCTTGAATTTTAAGAGAATATAATTGCATTCTAAAGGCTACACAGGCTAAGTGAGTTGTTGTCCTGCATCATGTTCATAACCAATTAGTAGGCGTGTTCGATCATCTACAACAAGAGCGATTCGAAGCATACAGAGTCATCTGCTCTCTATAGCTCTCACAGGTCTTTGATGTCAAGCACTGATCGGTCTGTGCAGCATTCAAATATTTATTTATATTTGAAATTTATATATTCATTCAAATTGTTATGCTGATAATATATTTCGTAATGAAAAAAAATTTGAAAAGTGCATTCCACTAATGGACTTTTGGCCCTCATTGTACATCATACACACACACACACACAACACACACAAAAACACACACACACAAACCCAGACATTCCTCTGCCTTGTACGGAGCGCTCACAATGAGTGATAGAAGGACAGTGTGGGGTTTGTTGAGTTTCTTTTTTATATTTGCCATCAGACTGAAAAGCGATTTTGTTTTGTGTCCCCATTCTGTCCCTTCCAAGAAGCTCTGACGCTGGATTTCTGTGTTGGTGTGGTTTATGGCTCAAAGTTTTGAGGGTCGCTCCAAACATCTGACACAGTGAATGCCAATGTGAGACGGAAGAGCTTGGCACAGAAACTATGATGGAAGTAATTTCGTAATGGCTTACATTGCTCTTTGATTATTGTTGCCAAGAGGGGGTCCGCGTCTAAATGGGAATGCATTTGTGCTGCAGTGCAGTGCATCAGACTGATTAATCTTATTTTTGCCATTGCTTAGCACTTAGGTTTTTGAAAAGTATGAGTAGGTCTTGATGAAGGAAAAATTGGTAATATTTCTGCTTTGTTATATGATCATGAGTGGTCTAAGATCTTGAATCTAAGAGAACTGTTTTTTAAAGAAGAAGTCCCCCCCCCCCATGTATCTTTTAGTCCTCTGGCCTTATGCAAGTTGATGACGTTTATGTCAGGTAAAAATCAAAGACCAACTTTATAAAAATCAAAGATCCACAGTCTTCTATGCAGCATCACTCAAACAAAAAAGCTCAGAGAAACCTTTTGCTCTGATTCTCTCAGGTCTCCAGCATCTTCACACTGATGTGGTTGCCCATCCCCTCGCACAATTATCCGTGTGGCATGCTTTTAATAATTGCCCTTTTAATTGTCGACAAATGAAGAGTGATGTAAAATAGCTAATAGCTTGTTCTAATTAATAGGGGAATTGAAGGCTTGTTAATTAAGGGCATACAGGTCAAGGACTGGCTCTGCTAATTTGAGCAGTAAAACCGAGCCTAAGGATCCATTTCCAAACAAATCGAGCCCCTGATTCTGTCTGGTCTAAACTCCTCCTAAACTGAATCAGTGTCACACATGGATACAAGAGCAGCTCTGTCCATCTTGCTGCTGTAAATAACAGGAGAGATCTCATACTTATACACTCATAAGCATCAGTGCCATAGCAAATGTACTTACTTTATTGTGGGCTTTTTAACTTGGGCCAGAGTCTATCTGTCTTTAATTCAGCAATATTTATAAAACAATTTAAAACAAGGTTTTATTAAACACAATTTTTTTTTCTTTACCAACTTTGCTTTTCTCATAAAACATTTCAATTTGTTTTAATTGTACGTTCAAATTTGAATTGCTCCTGTTCACTACTGTACCTTGGTTCAAATTTAAATATTACATTGAAATTTAAAAGGCTTCCTCAGTTAATTCTAAACGGTGTACAACCCTGCTAGCTACCACCCACATCACACACCACTCTAGTATGTAGTTTAAAGTCTAATTATACACTTGCTATGGGAGCAAACACTTGTCAAGCATTATTTGTCATTACTGTCTACATTTTATAGACACACACAAATTCAAACACAAATTTCTTTAAAACCAAGCCACATACGCCAAGCTCTTGTTTTGCGGTTTTCTTTTAGCCTTGATGGAATAAACAAATAGTCCCTTAGATACGCTCTTCTTGGAAACAGCCGTAAGCATGGAGCCTTTCACGTCAGGTCCCCAGTGACCTGCATTTAAGGGCTGATATTTTAGTACTGCAGAGAGAAGCACATTTATTTAGCATCTCACATTTGGACACTTGACCAACACTCTGTGTGTGGAAATACACAAATATTTACACTGACACTTTAGGGGCTATTAGCAAACTAACACCTCATTCTTTTGTTGCTGAATTTCCCCAGTCCCTGCCAAACATAACCAACATGTCTTTTCTCTGTTTCTGATGTTTGTGTTCCAGGATTAGATGCTTCCTTTCCCCCTGGCCCTTCCTGAATTTGTCTTCATGCTGCTTTGTAGAGTTTGGCTTTCCTAACATGAGCTGTAGAGGAATCAGACTGGGGCTTCTGCATGTAGCGTGATAAGACACGAAGGCCTAAGCCCTTATTCTGAGCAACAGAGCATCTGCTTTGCATTTGTGTGTGTGTGTTGGAGTTGGAATAGAGTAACTATAAAGTGAAAAAGAGTGTAAAGGATCTATTTGATTGAGTTCATTAGGTCTGGCTGAGATCTGAGGGGTGGTCTTGCACTCTGGGAGATTCTTTAGAGCCAGCGGGGTCTAAGTAGTTCTTTCAGAATGTAATTATGTAATTATATTTATTAGATGAAATAGCACCTCACTCCATTTTCACCCACCAGCTTCCTCTAGCTGGATTCATTCTTATGTGTATTACAATCACCGAAAAAAAAGGAGCAAGCACACATACGAGACAAAGAAATCTTCTTTGGGTGAAACGGTCCCTCTCCCTCTCCTTAAATGACTTACCTGGACAGTTTTATGTTTGCCTGGAGGAGAATTAAAACAGATTCCATTCCCCCAGTTAAGCATAGCGATTCGTGCCAGTGCTCTCCTGGTTGAAAAGCAGTCTAATCTAAATGCTTTTGTCAGGGGAGATTTTTGAGATTGCTGCCGCCCCTGCTACAAATTGGTTGTGTCATCTTATAATGAACTATTTGAGTGTTGCGTCTCTGCGGCCAACGTTCTGATGATTACTGTATGCCGCTTTCACCATTAGCTCCAGCCGTACCTGCCTCTTTACCTGCTTTATTCTTCCCTACCACTCCAATCTAATAAACCACAGGGGGTGAGCAATGAGAAGAGGCTTCGTGTCCAGGAATCGTGGGTATCGTCTTCTCAAGGTTGATTGGCGTGGAAGTTTGAGAGGCTTTGGAACGCTTGTGCTTGTGAAGTGACCTCTGACCCCGACTGGGGGATTGTGAGTATCGCAGCCTTTCCACAAAGCGCGGCTGTCAGAGGCAGCCGAGATGGGGAAAAGCCGGGCGGAGAGTGGATAATTTCTCAGCAGAGACAGACAGAAAGCATAGCGAATTAAAAAAAAGCAAAGAAAGACTGCTATGTCAACAGGCTGAGTGGTGGGACACAGAGTAAAGCTGCGGCCTGTATCTGCAGAACGCAGACCCCTCCAAGCATTTCCGCACGCTTTTGTAGATGAATCCTAAAGAAATGCGACTTGCCCTTAATTGCATCCATCGGCTGACGCCCAATCCCTCCATTTTTCCTCTCTGCTCTCATCTCCCGCCTCTTCTCGGCTTTCTTTTCCTCTCTCTTCCTCCTCTGCATCAAGAGTAGCCCATGAATTAATTTGATCTGACTTCTGAAACTGGTGAATATAGTCTACTGTATATAGGAATGTAACAACTAATCAATGATAATTGATCATGCATTTCATGACGCTTTGACGCTTGACATGGAGAACCTCCCTGAACCTCCCAGAATATAACTGTTATGATTTTGACAGTTATATTCCTTAACATTTGAGTATATTGATTTAGCCAGATTTCTTGTACTAACAGCAAGCAAGCAGTTAAATGTGTTTGCTGTCGTTTAACTTTAAGTACATTATACAAACTGCATTGCATGTTCAAATGGAATGCAACACAATCATCTGAAACAAAACAGTATTTGTTGTTAAACGTGAAATTTTAGGATTTAAATTAACCATAATTGAAACTTGAAATCACATACAGTATGTAACACAACTAACTTGCACATTTATCTTCTGTGACTGTGCCTTTTTCAGTCGAATGATGTTTACGGGTTTGTGTCTCAGCATATGATATGCGGTCATGCTCGGCTGCACATGTTTGAGAGAGAAATGCATTAAATGCAGTCTGAAGCTGAGCGGGACTGAGTATCTTAAAAATCTCCAGCCTGACTGAATTAATGCGGGCAACCAATCAAATTACACGGAATCAGAATGTCTGAAGAAGCAATGGCTGCCATCCAGTTCACATTATCTGTTCATTTAGTCTCTGTGCCTAATTCATCATGGAGAGCTGCTGACCAGGAGAATACATAAAGGCTGCATTCTAGTTCGCATGCTGTGCATCCTTGATAGCTTTCTAGGTTAGGAATATTGAGTCCCCAAATTATCCTACATTGCAAATAGTCAGGGAAAGTGGCATGAACTGTGCAACTTTTTACTTATATTAATATTTTTGACAACAGTATTTCCTAAATTTGATAATTCAAAGCTTTAGCAAGATGCACTTTACCCCTGTGTTTTATGATTTTATACATTAGCAATTCAGAATGATTAGGAAATCAAGCCTAAAAACAAGCTAAACTAGTCTTTAAAATAAATAATAATAATTTATTATAAAGCAAGCTGAACTAATGCAGATTTAACCACGTTCATATTGCATGCGATTTATCGTACAGCCCTACTATCTATCTATCTATCGTTCTATCGTTCTGTCATTCTATCTATTGTTCTGTCGTTCTGTCTATCAAAAAATGTACTCTGGTAAATACCTGTGAGGTGTTGTTTCACACTGGACCCAGGGTTGATATGAGAGAGAAAGTAGCTGTCTAGCCCAAAACAAACATTATAAGCACAGCACATCCTCTGCCTCTCCACTGAATGAGTATTACAGTGGCTTGACCCTCCATCGGTGGCTGGATCACACAGCCAGCCCAAAGCTACAGACCCACTTAAACATATTACAGTACTGCACATCTGTCTTTCACTACATTTCCCCTTGGAAATGAAAAAGGAGTGGGGGGGGAAACAATTCTTTTTGCTTTTTATTGCCGTCTCTTCGCCATTTTCTGGTGAAAAATGTAGCTGTGATTGGGAGGGACAGAATGTGCGTTTTTTCTGGTTTTGAAATGATAAAACAATGGAAAAGAATGAAATAAGGCAGACACAGTTTAGTTATACATTTTTTTAATGAAATGTGTGAAGCACAGCCATATATATAACCTTAGTCTGAGAGAACCATAAGAACAATTCCTGGTATTGGTATTAATGTTACTTGAATAAATAAAATATTTACATTTCCAATAATCAATTTGCTCCTACAAGATTTTAGCGGCATTAGATTTTTCTGTAGGTCATAAACTTCATCCAAACTCTGAAAATGTTTTTCTCCCTATGTCTGATAGATGGGTTACTTTGAGTTTCAGTTGTTTTCACAGAGGCATATATAATTTTCCAGAATAAAATGTCAAAACTGATGATAGCAGTCAGTTCGGGAGAATGAGGAGGCTGTTTTTTGTGAACCTGTGTTTAAATAATTATATGGGTGTTTTGTAAGTAATTAAAGAGGCGGGCAAGATTGGTGACTCCCTCACAATACAGCCAAATTTTGCTCTGTTGAATCTTTGATAAAATTACTAGATGAAACGTTCTTGTAATCACACGGTCTGCTTTCAGGAAAACCAGCCTTTACACACAACAAATAACACAATACCTAAAAGCCAGTGTTTGTTTATTTATTTATTTTATTTTTTTAGAGGTCCTCTATTTGCTAAAAAAAACTCAAAATCTGAATGTCAATGCTGAATGTCTGGTCTTGTTTGGAAGCTGATAATATTTCATTATATTGTGCGATATTTAGCGCTGGCTCTGAAATAGCTTCACCGTTTGCTCTGGCAAAAGGTAGAAAGCCACGCTGATTAAGATGGATTCACCAATCCAGCAAAGAGTATTAGATCCGGTTCAACACCTCCCAGAACCCCCCTCCTCATCTAAGCTGTGGTCACGTAGACACAGTTTCTGAAACTCTGAGATATTACTTTGAAAGTGTTAGGGCTGTGATTAGGGGGTGAAAAAATGAAGGGGGAAAAAGGGTGGAATTTTTCCTCTATTTCTGTCGCTGCTTCATGCCGCCGTATGAACAGACAGCTCTGTGTGATGTCTTTGCTAGAGGACGCAGAGAGTGACTGGAGTCCATTAAAATGATCATTGGGCCATTGAGTGTGTGAGAAAGCACTCCATCAGAGGCCCACAGATTAACCCATTACAGTGGTGGCATGCGGGGCCCCTGGTAGGTGTGGGTATGTGCTGTGTGTGAGTGTGTATGAGCATCTCATGCTGCTTGCACCCTGGTTTCCTTAATGTCTTTCGTAATGATGTGTCTCTCACTGTATGTAGAAGCACAGTAAGTTGCATATTCCAGTTATTGCACTTATATAATAATAAATGCACAAACACACACATTCAAATATGCTCATACGTAATGAAGTTAAGGGGATAAAAATGAATTGCACCTGTTGCATGCACTGTTTACACTCATATCCCGATCCTCTTTTTGTTCAGGTCTGTTTTTTTTTTTCAAATAAAGCGTAATTTATTATGAGCCTAATTTGCATTAAAAGAGGCATGTCTTACTAAAACTTAATTTAAATATTATTGCAATGTGACTTTGTGTGTGTTTAGTGAAAAAGACGCAGGTGTTTGTGCAAAACCAGCACAACTGTGAATTTGCCTCAAGTGTGTTTTTGTAAATCCAGTCACTCTCATTAAATTCTACTGTCTCTCTGATTGTTTCTGTCAGTGGTTAATGATGGGTGATAAGTCGCTCTTTGCAGAGCAGTTGTAATTTTTAAGCGAATTGATAACTGGCTGAGAGTGATTAGTGATACACATTGCACAGTAATTCCCTTTGAAATTCACCAGAAGACAATTGTTCAATTCAATTCATGTTTATTTGTATAATGCTTTTTACGATGCAAATCGTTGCAAAGCAACTTTGCAGCAAATTAAGTTTCTACAATATTTAGTAGTAGCTTATCAGTGGTGACTGTCAGTTAATGTACATATGGCAGAAATGTATGGAAAAATCAATTAAAGACGTAGTCAAACAGACAATGAACACTATTAACAGCAATTATTATATGATGCAATCAAACTTACAGCAAAATTGGGTAGTTCTGTATGTTGTTTCATGGTTGGCATCATCTGAGGTCCTCTGGGGGTTGGCATCATCTCTTTCTCAGGTGTTCTGGATCCAGACTGAAGCTTGTGTAAATCCTAGTTATGGCAAAAACAGAGAAACAAATGGAGACATAATTAGCGTAGCTGCTGTTCCAACCAAGCAAAATTGATTTGTGTAACCCAACCTAAAGAATAGTAATGTGCTTTTGATCAGATATAACTGCAGTACAAGATTATGAGATGCATTATTTGAATGCTTGGCCAAAGAGATGTGTCTTTAATCTAGATTTAAACAGAGAGATTGTGTCTGTTCCCCGAACGTTATCAGGAAGCCTATTCCAGAGTTTGGGAGCCAAATGAAAAAAAAGCTCTACCTCCTTTAGTGGACTTTTGGCTATCCTAGGTGCTACCAAAAGTCCAGAGTTTTGCGACCTTGATGGGTGATGGATTGTAGCTTGGTAGAAGACTAGTTAGGTATGCAGGAGCGAACCCATTAAGGGCCTTATAGGTAAGTAATAATATTTTGTAACTGATACGGAACATAATAGGTAGCCAGTGCAGAGACTGTAAAATAGGGTTATATGATCATATTTTAACTACCTGTAGCTTGTTTATTGAAGATGCAGGACAACCACCTAGCAGTGCATTACAATAGTCCAGTCTAGAGGTCATGAATGCATGATCTAGCTTTTCTGCATCAGAAATAGGTAATATGTTTTGTAGCTTGGCAATGTTTCTAATATGGATGAATGCTGTTTTTGTAACATGGTAAATATGATTTTCAAAAGACAAGTTGCTTTCTAATATAACACCCAGATTTTTGACTGTAGGAAGTAACAGTACATCCGTCTAGTGGCAAATTGGAATCCATGAGTTTCTGTGTACTGTTTTTTGGTCCAATAAGTAATATCTCTCTCTTGTCCGAATTTAATAGGAGAAAATGATTGGTCATCCAATCTTTTACATTTTTAACACACTCTGTTATCTTAGATAATTTAGAAGTTTCATCTGGTCTTGTTGAGATTATAGTTGAGTATCATCAGCATAACAGTGGAAAACTAATCCCGTATTTTCTAATAATATTACCCAGGGCAACATGTATATTGACAATAGCAGAGGGCCTAGACATTATCCTTGCGTCACTCCATATTTTACTGCCGTTAATTGAGATTAAATTATAACGAACAAGTGGTAGGCGATCAGACAGGTAGGATCTAAACCAGGGGTCGGCAACCCGTGGTTCCCGAGCCACATGCGGCTCTTTCACCCCTCCGTGGTGGCTCCCTGTAGTATGGGCATAGAATACGCCGGAGACGTGTTCCCCGGACTTTTAATAAAACCTAAACTCTTCCCATGCACTTTTTTTTCTCGGGCTAGTGTGTTCACATAGAGGTTTTCAAGAGCTGTTGTGTGAATAAATATAGATTTAAATTAAAAGATACAAGATAGTCACATCGTTTTGGATATGTTTTATTCGTATCCAGAAACGTTGTGAACATGACGAAGTGCTCAACACTCTCCTGCAGTGTATGTTTCAATTATACTTGAAGCCTGAGGGCACTCTGGAGCAGAAAGTCCAAAACGGACTTATAGAAGTAGTAATAACTTTTGACATGCAGGAAATCCAAAGGCATCCAGTGATGAGGTAGCACGATGAATAACAAGCATATACCATAACTAATGAAACGTGAAGACAATAAACGATTGCGACAATATATGGTTTATGTTTGTTTTTCCAGGTAATAAATAAAGTATATGAATAATGCAGTACTGATTGACATATAATTTAGTAGCTTATAGAAACTATAAAATATATTTTCTACATTATTCTGTGATAAAAATGGAAAAAATGTTTGTAGTATAAAACAATCATAATCAAAATTGTAATGAGGAAAATATCTATTAAAAATACTATAGAATATAAATTATTTGTTATTGTTCAGCAGTGTATTTTATTTCTTAGCCAGTTAAAAGACATAAGAAAAAGTTTTTTTTGTCCATTAGACAAACATACATAATTATTATTATTATTATATTTGACATTTCTGTCCCCCTCACTTCTTAAATGATTGTTACCGTTCCTGCCCTGTAACATAACTGAATATAACACTTTAGCTATATGCTGTGTTACCTTCATTTTAGGGATCAAATAGGTTTTGTGGCTCCACATGAAATTTATTCGGTGGGAAAGGGGCCAAAATGGCTCTTTTGATGTTGAAGGTTGCAGACCCCTGATCTAAACCATCTTAAAGCATGACCTTGAATACCTGTATAGTTTTGTAATCAATCTATGAGTATGTCATGATCTATAGTGTCGAACGCAGCACTAAGATCAAGTAAAACTAGCAATGAGATGCAGCCTTGATCTGACCCAAGAAGCAAGTCATTTGTAATTTTAACAAGTGCACTTTCTTTTGCTATGGTGGGGCCTGAAACCTGACTAAAATTCATAGATATAATTTTTTGCTGGAAGGAGCACAATTGAGCAGACACATCTTTTTCTAAAATTTTAGACTTAAACGGAAGATTTGAAATGGGTCTGTAATTTGTCAGTTCACTAGGATCTAGTTGTGGTTTCTTAATAAGAGGCTTAATAAACGCCAGCTTGAATGGTTTTGTGACGTGACCTAAAGACAACGAAGAGTTAATAATATTGAGACGCGTTTTTTCTGCTACAGGTAACAACTCTTTCAGTAATTTGTTGGGTACAGGATCTAACAGGCATGTTGTTGGTTTAGATGCAGTGATAAGTTTATTTAGCTCTTCCTGTCCTGTAGTTGTAAAGCACTGCAGTTTATCTTTTGGTGCGATGAATGAAGCTGAAGTATTAGACGCTGTAGAATCTACATTTGTTATTGTATTTCTGATGTTATCTATTTTAAGTCATTACTTGTCTTTTATCATTGTAAAAAACATATTTTATGGAGATGATGCCGTAAATGTATTCAATCTCTTGTTTTAAGTTTTGGAAAAATAATGTGCCTTTGGTAACAGACCCATAGTTGTCTTGTATGCACTGTTAAGTTGTGAGTCAGCTTCCGTTTTAGTCATTTAAAATGAGTATTTTCCATACAATTCAATAGTCTTTATTATATAAACAGATACTTCTGACTCTGATTGTATGACCTGCATTAGAAGTCATTTTTAAACTGCAGATACAGTGGGTACGGAAAGTATTCAGACCCCCTTAAATTTTTCACTCTTTTTTATTTTGCAGCCATTTGCTAAAATCATTTAAGTTCATTTTTTTTTCCTTATTCCTCATTAATGTAACCACAGCACCCCATATTGACAGAAAAACACAGAATTGTTGACATTTTTGCAGATGTATTAAAAAAGAAAAACTGAAATATCAACTGGTCCTAAGTATTCAGACCCTTTGGCTCAGTATTTAGTAGAAGCACCCTTTTGATCTAATACAGCCATGAGTTTTTTGGGAAAGATGCAACAAGTTTTTACAACACCTGGATTTGGGGATCCTCTGCCATTCCTCCTTGCAGATCATCTCCAGTTCTGTCAGGTTGGATTGTAAACGTTGGTAGACAGCCATTTTTAGGTCTCTCCAGAGATGCTCAATTTTGTTTAAGTCAGGGCTCTGGCTGGGCCATTCAAGAACATTCACAGAGTTGTTGTGAAGCCACTCCTCTGTTATTTTAGCTGTGTGCTTAGGGTAATTGTCTTGTGGAAGGTAAACCTTCGGCCCAGTCTGAGGTCCTGAGCACTCTGGAGAAGGTTTTCGTCTAGGATATCCCTGTGCTTGGCCGCATTCGTCTTTCCCTCGATTGCAACCATCGTCCTGTCCCTGCAGCTGAAAAAAACCCCCACAGCATGATGCTGCCACCACATGCTTCACTGTTGGGACTGTATTGGACAGGTTATGAGCAGTGCCTGGTTTTCTCCACATTATACCGCTTAGAATTAAGGCCAAAAATTTATATCTTGGTCTCATCAGACCAGAGATTTTTATTTCTCACCATCTTGGAGTCCTCCGTGCGGGTTTTCATGTGTCTTGCACTGATGAGAGGCTTCCGTCGGGCCACTCTGCTATAAAGTCCCGACTGGTGGAGGGCTGCAGTGATTGGTTGACTTTCTACAACTTTCTCCCATCTCCTGACTGCATCTCTGGAGTTCAGCCACAGTGATCTTTGGGTTCTTTTTTTACCTCTCTCACCAAGGCTCTTCTCACCCGATAGCTCAGTTTGGCCGGACGGCAGCTCTAGGAAGGGTTCTGGTCGTCAAAAACGTCTTCCATTTAAGGATTATGGAGGCACTGTGCTCTTGGGAACCTTAAGTGCAGCAGATTTTTTTTTTGTAACCTTGGCCAGATCTGTGCCCTGCCACAATTCTGTCTCTGAGCTCTTCAGGCAGTTCCTTGTTCCTTTGACCTCATGATTCTCATTGCTCTGACATGCACTGTGAGCTGTAAAGTCTTATATAGACAGGTGTGTGGCTTTCCTAATCAAGTCCATTCAGTATAATCAAACACAGCTGGACTCAAATGAAGGTGTAGAACCATCTCAAGGATGATCAGAAGAAATGGACAGCACCTTAGTTAAATATATGAGTGTCACAGCAAGGGTCTGAATACTTAGGACCATGTGATATTTCAGTTTTTCCTTTTTAATAAATCTGCAAAAAATGTCAACAATTCTGTGTTTTTCTGTCAATATTGTGTGCTGTGTGTACATTAATGAGGAAAAAGAATTACTTAAATGATTTTATCAAATGGCTGCAATATAACAAAGAGTGAAAAATTTAAGGGGGTCTGAATACTTTCCGTACCCACTGTATATGCATCATTTCACATCATTTGATTCTATACTAATGCACCAAGTTTCTGTGTTGCTTGGTTACCACAAACTGCCTACAGTTAGTCTAATGAACTCTATTAGTTAGCAGAATTGTTTATTTCCACTAAGTAATATAGTAAATATAGACAAAATATCCTCTTTGCATGAAACACAGCTCTTTCCTGGAAGCTGAAAGTTTGCTGTTGACTCCAGTGTGCTTTTATAATATATCTATTATATTTTGTATATATTTACTTGTAATGTAGTTACTGTATATAGATTTTGTGTGTATACACATACTGTTCAAAGTAAGAATTTTTCAAATTAATTATTTTGCTCAGCACAGATGCATTAAGTTGACGAAGCAGCAGTGAAGACTTTTACATTCTAACACATTTTTCCTGTTTCAAACTATTCGTAAAGCCGTGCTTCTGCATCTATTCATCAAAGAATCCTTTCTTTCAAAAACATTAAAAATCCTAGAGACTGTAACTGTAAATCACTCTTACTCATAGTCTATTGTGTCTTCTTGCTTTGGCAGCACATGGCCAAACCAGTTGATATAGTTTCTACAAATTTCACACAACACAGCCATAGAACAGCAGTTCAGGGACATTCCCATTGGAGCAACCTGGGGTTAAGTGCACAGTGGTGTTGACTTACAGCCATTGAACCAGCAACCTTTGGCTACCAGCCCTGAGCCTTAGCCAATAAACCACCGCCTCTTAAGGTAGATTTTATTATGATAAAGTCCTCAAGGAAATGCTGAATTTGTAATCCTTACTTCTAATGGTCACATGAGTCAGAGGAAGCTTCCTTTTGCTTTCGCAAACTCCGTTTACCTGTAATCAACCATCCACACCGTGGAGGGCATTACACAGGCCATTTTTCTTTAGTTAGTGGCCCTTGAGAGAGAGGGAAAAGGTAGGTCAGGATCAGTCTTTGGGAATTACTGTAATAGCAGCTCACATGAGCAGAGGAGGAGAGGGTAAAGTTCACTGAGGAGACTCCTCCCATGTCCTCCCGGCTTGATGAGGTGACAAATCGAATCCCCCCTTACATAGCATGAGTGTTGAATGAACATCTCTCCATCTGGATCTCTATCCTCTTGTGCTGAATGGATGAATGCATCTGTATGCATGGATATATGTGTCATCACAGTGGGATAAAAAGCTTCAGACTTTTTAAATTGGTTCACAAACGCTCTGTGTCCTCTTGCTAATGTCTGTAATCAGATTCAGCTTCTCAGATCTGCACCTGATTTAAAAACCTGCAGTGTCCCCAAAAATTGTTTGGACACTTTTGGGCATACTTAAAGTCTTGCCTTAAAGTCTAAAGACACTTTTTAATTTACATTTCAAGCTGTTTAAAATTCCTTGCAATAGATACAAAATTTAAAACCAAATTGCATCTGCAAACAAATTATACTAGATCTTTTCTCAGAACTAACTTCTTCTCTTTTCTGAGCAACATTTTCATTTATTTTAACTGGACTCTTGGTGATTTTTCATGGATGTATGAAGTTGTTTCCCATCAAATTTACACAGGTGTAGCAACAGAACCATTTGTGTAGTTTTTTTATTTATAAAAGTTTGATAATCAGAGCATTCATATTTTGATACCTACTAGTATTTTTTTAAATGGTTTATTTCAAAAGCTTAGTTCTGTAGAATACATTCCACTTCTTTTGATATTTGATTATAATGCAAATCAGTTATGCATTTAATTATGGTTAAATTTTCAGAATGCTTTTTGGGGCAATTATACTGTTCAAAGGGTAGAGTTCAGTAAGACTTTTAAATGTTTTGAAAGATGTCTTATGCTCACCAAGGTTACATTTATTTGATCAAAAATACAGTAAAACCAGTAAAATTGTTAAATATTATTACAATTTAAAATAACTTTTTTCTATTTTAATGTGTGTGTGTGTTGTTGTGTGTGTGTGTGTGTGTGTGTGTGTGTGTGTGTGAAGAGTTTGGTTTCAAAACGCTATAAATCCATTTTGATTAATTGAGTAAAAATGTGTTTTCTTTACCAAAAAAGTGGCGAGATGAAAACCACTATTTTCCGTTTCAAACTTTCACATAGCATCTTTAAGTTATAATAACATAAAAAATTCAAATACAGATTTTGATTTTCAAAGATTTATTATAAAAACTGATTATTTCCCCCCCAAAATGCAATAAATCCATGACACGTTTTTTTTTTTCAAAATGCAATAAATCCATTGAATCAATAAAAGTTATTTTTCATATTGAAACTGTTGAAATAGCACAACTATAGTGTGATCCACATCATGACACCTCTGAACTTGTCAAGACTACTATATGCAACACTGTACGAAATACATTCAATCAGTCATCGCACCCAAAATGAATTCTACGGGTCATCTTGTTATTGCTATAAATTAATTACAACAATAAAATAATATTTCATCATGAACATACATGAACAATAATATCACATTAAACCACAGAAATTCCAAAATGACATTTTCCCTTACATTCAACTTCCAAAAGTGCATTCATCTTTGCCATGTTACATTCATTTAGTTGACTAGTGCTATACGCTGTATTAACAAAACATTAATGGCATAAATAAAAACACTTACACTGACAAGCTATGCAATATCGCGTTCATAATCGAATGCAATTAATCTGCGATTATGAACGCGATATTGTCTATGCTCTGTGTATTAAATGCCGCTCCATCTGAAAGCATGTGATGGAGATTTACTACTTATCACAGAACCGGCTTTACTGAGGAGATGCACATGACAATCACATGCGATTTATAGTGCAGCCCTAATTATTTTTTTTTGTTGATCACAAAGTACAAAGTAGACGAGGAAAACTACAATGCCGGGTGTATTCAAAGATCCACCATTACTGTCTACAATGCGTGGAATGGTGCGCTGTGATTGGTTGTTACTGTTTACAGTGCGTGGAATGGTGCGCTGTGATTGGTTGAGCGGATACATCGCATTCAGAAAAGGGAGACTGGCGTTTGTCGCAATTTGGAAAGAAAGGGAGAAAACATGAAAGAATAACTCGGCGGATATCGCATTTGCGTAAATTAAAAATTGACTTTTTCATACCGACCAAACACTCTGATTTTTGCGGGAACTAAATCTTTTTTAAATGGTGGTTATCGCAGTTTGGAACCAACTCGTCATAATATAATATATATATATATATTTTTTTTTTTTCTGTCTTCCTTTCTCACTGTTAAAACAGTTTATTTTTGTGGAAACATTATAAAAAATGTTTCCAGATTCAATACATAGAAATTTTAAAAGAACAGCATTTAAATTGAAACAGATTTTTTTTTTTAGGAATGTAGCGTGTAACTTGTGATCAATTTAATACTTGTTGATTTCTTTCAAAAAAATTAATTGTTGTTGACCCCAAACTTTTCAAGAGTAGTGTATATTAAAATAATTTTGCCTTAATATACAGCCACCGAGTCTTTTGAATGCCTGTTAATGAAGTAAGAGGCTTTTTAGGCCCACACAGGGTAGTTGCGGCCTCTACCAGCAGGAAATACTGTGCCGTGCTGACCAGCCGAACCCTAACCCCTAGAGACCAACTACTATAACGTTCCAGAAGCATTCCTCATGACATCACTTCCTGTTTTTGGCCTCCCATTGTGATTCAGTGGCACTACCAGAGCGACAGTGATGAGACGTCCGTGGTGTGTTAGGGCTTATGCTACATCATGTTTCTGGCGAGTGTGGAACTGCACTTTCACAAGTTCAAGGACAGCTCAGCGACAGACAGAGCCTGCACTGCTCTGTTATGACAGCTTTTCTCACACCATAGCCACCAACAAGAATGTGTAGAAATCAGTCCTTAGCACAGAGTTCCTCTCTCTCCCATCTCGCTGTCTCTGATCGGTCATACGGATGGATGCTGTGTTGGGGTGTAGCCCCCTAGCTACCTCCGCCGCTGAATGTGTGAGATTGTTGCCGGAGGCCATCCAGTCTTCTTGCGTGCTTGACAGGTCTTCAGCCTGCCCGTATGTTTGTATGTGTGTATGTTGGGAGTTCTTTCATTTGGGATGAGGGGTGCTGTGCTGCTGAGAGTGAGCTGTTTAGCTTTAACTGGATCTCATTTGTCAGAGGCTGTCAGGCCTGCAGATGTCTGTGTCTCAGAGAGGTGCCTCCATAGATCCAGCCTGCTGCTTCCTGAAGAGATTTCAGCTCTACCCTCCGGCATGCAGTTGAAGAGAAGGAGTCTTCAGTCAAACTGGCTCTTTCTCTCTCTGTCTCTCTCTCTCTCTCTCTCTCTCTCTATCTCTCTCTCCCTGTCTGACTTTCTCTTCATTTCTCTCTCCCTCTATTTGCCAACCAGGTATCTCCTCGGCTAGCTCATTAAGACTCTTGATCATGCAGTAAAGTGTCTCGAGTGCATTGTCAAGCAGGTATTATTTGGCATGCTGTTGTTGTTTTTCTGTCCTCAGCTGCTGTTGTGGATTATTAACATGATAACACCATGGTGTTCTACAGATTACGTGTCTCCATCCTTTGTTTGAGACGCTTGGATCATAATGATGATGATGACAACACCCTTACAAAAAAAGTACTGTGGTAGTAGCATGATTCATTGATGGCATCAAATGGTAATGCTATAGGGCTTTGATTTATATCATGGCACTGCTAATTTGCATATTTATGCAGTGTGGTTTAAAATTCGAAATTGAAAATCTCATTTAAACCTGAAAATAAAGTTTTTGATTTATTATTATTAATTTTTTTTAACTAAAGCAATTCTGAAATTCATGTTATGTTTTTTTCAGTAAACTTTTCACTGAAATTGGTATACGGGGGGGATTTATAACAATATTAATATATAATTAAATAGTTTTGTTTATTTATAATTTTATTTTTACATTATAACACTTTGTTATTAAATATTTTTGTTTCTGAACTACTTTATTACTTTAATTTTCTTAGTCTGAACCACTTGACTACCACCATGGTACTTCCCAAAAAAGCATGGGAAAAACGGGTAATACCATGCTATGTTGTAATGGCAATATCATGGTACTTTTTTAGTTGGATTACAGTATATTTCAATAAAATAGTTTGAATAGAACAACATGTAGCAGCCATTTTGAATAATCAAGTCAAAAAACATGGCTATGCGGTGGTAGTTATGCTAATGTTATCTAGATTGTGTGACAGAACGCTAATTCTATTTAGTGGTAAAATCACACAGATGTTGTGTTGTCTCTGGGCGGCAATCCATTGGCAATGCAGTTAGTGTAGAGCTGAGTTGTGTTGGGTGTGCTGCAGAAGATAACAGAGACAGTAGAGAACACACTAATGTGCTGGTAGTTAAATTAATTTGCAGTTACAGTAGTTTGCATCTTTCCGTGTCTGCTGGAATACTCTGTATCAGAACGCTGCTGTGGTCTTAATGTCACTCTCATTTGTATGGATATATTTTCAAATTGGTCTTAACTTTTTGGAAAATGTTAGCCCTTACTAAGACTATTATATTATATTATACTATTATAGCTTGTGTCTTATCCTTAGCACTTTGTCTCAGACAGACAATCAAAATATTTTCTAAAATTTTAATTTAAATATTAATTTTAGCATAACATAAATAAAATAATTAAATAAATAATAAAAAATGCAAGCGTACAGTTTCATTATTTAGACTACTTTTTTTATTATGAGTGAGTCGTTGAATCTCACTCAACGAGTAATCAACCCACAACCTGGCGACTGCTTTTTTCTGTGTACTTGAGGGCTAATAGATTCTATCCAATGTTTCTCATCTCTGCCTCTTCTCATTTCAGTTGGATTTAATCTATTGTGTTGCGTGGAGTGATATTTCTTTTCGTCATTTCGTACCTGGTTAGGACACAATATAAAAAAAAAAAAAAACAAGTCACATGCTTTATGAATCAATGCATGAAAGTGATGATTTGTTCACCACTAGTTCTTATTTCAAGGTTACACTGTGTTTGGCACCATTTATGATTCATGACATTGTTGGAAACATCAGGATCTCTCTCTCTGTGTGTGTGTGTGTGTTTGTGTGTGTGTGTGTGGTGTGGTGTGTGTGTGTGTGGTGTGTGTGTGTGTGTGTGTGTGTAGTGTGTGACATTACGAGTGTTTGCGCATATCCCTTTTGAAACATGCTTTAGAATGCTTGTTCTGGTTAAGAAAGTGATATATTGATCGAAAAACAGCTTGAAAGATTTTATGTGTGGCCACAGACATAATATAAACAGTGCAAGAAAGATCTGACACATTTAAAATTTGCCTTCACTGTGTCCCCAACAGATTTCATAAATTCAGAGCCGTTTTTCACACTTTGCAGATCAGTCCAGCAGTGAAAGACTAGGAGAAGAAAAATATGGTAAACTTAGACATGAGCACATAAACAGCTTTTGTCTCTTTTGTACTAATCTGATGGCACAAGCATTCAATATCTTGGCCGTATTATCGCATTCATTTAAGATGAGATCACCAGTCTTTCTGTGTGGCAAAAACTCAGTCCAGTCCAGATAACATTATCAGCATTCTTAACTATCATTGTGACAAATGAGCGCTTTGATCTTGTTAGATAAGCACCGAATTAATTTGTTTAATTAAAACAGCCTGTCATGTGCTGGTGCGGAGGTCATTTTAAAAACTGTTGAAATTAGAACAGGTAATTAAGTAGAGCTGTGATAAGGACCCCTGCATGGAAGAACCGCGTCTGCTGCTCTGAGAGAGAGAGGCTTCATCTCTCCCCTGGGCAATCCCTCAAGGTCACTGGCTTTATTAAAGTTAGCCAGCGCCAGAGTGATAAAATATTTTATGGACTTGTTGGACAGGAGAGGTTTTCAGGATAAATCTGTGCCCGAAGATGGCAACGTCTTCAGGACAGAAGCAATTAGGATGCCCCCTGTTATCACGTCATTGTGGAGAAATTGTATACAGTGTAGCATTTGGACCAATAACACACAACTTCTTGTTCAAATTAACAATAATTCTAACTCCCCTCACTTCTTAAACCAAATGGCCACTTACGAGGGTCTATGTTCTTCCCCAAACAATGCCCCTAACACCTCAGAAAGCAGAACGCCTCTGTTTCCATGGTAACCAATGCTGATATCATTGGTTTTATTGCCCAAAGGAATGTGGGTAGAGAAACTCCCTCATTTTCCTCATAGGAAAGACACATAATGCCAAGAGAAATGGACTGTTCTTTAATTAATTCATAGGAAAACCTTTCTATGATTGAACACACATATCCTCAGGTCATTGTTTATACCATTACTGTTCTTGTATATTGTCTGTTGTAGTGTATGCTGTTTTATTCATGTTATCATAGACCACTAGTTAATATAACCTCACCTATTTCATGTTTGGTCTCTATGAATTCATCTTCGGATGATCTAACTGAGAGTGCATATTACATGCTGATACCTATGCAACATATTGATGTTCTAATAATCTTTACTAATTTGTGCCTCTACACCCAAGCGAATTACATATGAAAAATACCATGCTTAGAGACAAAGGGTCGTAAACCCTCCAGTAATTGCCACCTCCCTCTTGGAATTTCCATCTTTCTCATTGGAAAAGCCCATCTTGAAAGGCAGGGGGTTTTCTCCGACCTTAAAGGCCCGGCTCCAGTGACCCGCCCCAGTCGATGGTTTGATCGACGCTAAGAAGTGTGAGAAACCGCTTCGATACAAAGCAGGGTGCCAGGCCTTCTTGCGCCTAGTCCTTCCATTTCAGCAAGTGACCTGACTCAATCTGGTTCTTTTTCTCAACTAATTTCATCAGATCTTGGACCTAAGATTTTGCTCAGGACATCTCTTCAGACGCCGAGAACTAGCAATTCAAACTTAGTCTTATTCATTGATACATTAAGTATCATTTGCACTTTTTACAAAGGTGTGTTTGAACTAAGAAGCTGACGTTTCCCTCAGGTTTTAGATCTGCTGAATATGCAAAGTGTTTCTGTGCTGAGTTAAACTTTAACCCTTTCTTATACCAACTGTCTGTGTGTGTGTGTGTGTGTGTATTGTATTTTAGACCATCTTATGGTTATGTAGTATGTTAGACTAGTTTAAGTGTTTATGTAGTTAATAAAGTATTACTTGTATTACACTTGACATTGTTCATTGTTTGCTTATAATTGGAGTCACTTAATCATGCAGATTTATTCTACAAGCTCTTTGTAGAATTGTACAATAAGAAGTTATTTCCCTTAACCAGGAAATTACGTTCTTAGAATTGACAAGACAGTTGACTCTGAGTGGTCAGTTAAATATCTACAGTGGATCTAATATATGAATAGTTAATTATAACTAGTTATGGTTAATTATTCATATTTCCTGTCGTTGAGCTAAATTCGCTACAACAGCATCTAGCACCTTGACAAAGATATTTGTTTGGGCAATGGAGTGTGGCATTAATTATAACAGGGTTTGATTAAAAGTGTAGTACGGGAACTAGTGTAATTTATCCTGACACGTTTAGCATCCGCACCCAGAGAGAGTCAAATTTGTGTTGGATCCGACGTCGTTTCTCCCGCAGGATGTTGAATATGAGCCCATTTTGTTTGGCTGCTTGGTGCATTCAGCCGCAAAGGCCTCTGTTAGAACCCATGAGTGTGTCTCTGCCAATGTGGTTACAGCTTAAAACTCCATTTATATTCGCTCATCTGATCAATGGAAAAAATCCATTAGAATTCATCACGACAACTATCAAAACTAGAATGCTTGTTTAATACTGAACTACCTATCAATATCAGCATCGTCGCAGCCATGACTGGCCCTTCCAGTCTTGATTTAGAGGGAAGTCGTGTGCAAGGTTAACAAAATGTATGGAGAAACTGGAGGCCCATAGTCTATTAAATAATAACCTGGAGTTAAGTGGGATTCTCTGTGACATGTATGAATGTTTGTCTATTTGAGTTTAATGTGTTTAAACAGCTTTATATATATATACCTTATATATATCAACCCTAAGTTATATATAACTTTTACATATCTTATTGTTTTGGTGTTGTAAGATATCTATATAGTATATATATATATACATATATGTGTGTGTGTGTGTGTGTGTGTGTGTGTGTGTGTGTATTAATGCTAATAAACTATATTAAAGTTTATTAGCTTTATCTTGTATAAACAATTTTTCCTTTGACCTTTTTTGATTTATAAAGGACAATGCAGGTCAACCTATAATTAGTTTTTCTTCATGAAAACATTAATAGGAAAAAAAGGTATTTACTAGTCACTTACACATTTATGCTTTAAATAACGCAGTAACGTATAGTGGCATTCTCAAGCTAACTTACATATAAATTCAAACCTTTCCTCAAAACATTCTTTGTTTTCTTTCATTATTTAAGCACAAAGCTTTTAGATCTGTGGTATCAAAGTGTGTGTGGTTTTGTATAATTGTAATATTCACTTTTTTTAGCCGTTGTGTTTTGTTGATCTGAGAGTCTCTGATGACACACATCACACATCATCTCCAGGCTGAGCTTAAACGGGCTGTAAAATCAGTCTTTCAGGCCTGCAGGCTCACTCAAACAGTCTCTATGAACTCAAGTACTGTATGCCTTGTGTTCCCTGGATCCCTACATAAGCTGCAGTTGGTTCACTAAGACAAGTATTACTTGTAAAAAAAAGTATTACTTTTTTTTCTAACAATATGAAATGAATAACATTTTTATTTCCAAAAAGAGCCTTTTTCCTTTATATAAGCTGGTATGATTTTATTTTTTGTGCTTTCTATAGTAGGCCCTACATATGGTTTGGAGTAATGAAAGGGGCATTTAGTTTTTTAAAAGTTTGAGAAACTCTGGACTAAACCAATAAAATTGTGTGTTTTTGACTGGCTGACTAACTCATATTAAGCCCTTACGTGTGGGTCGCCCTCTGCCTTTCCCTTTTAGCACGTCTGCCATAGCCGGGTCTGCCAGAGATCCACTGCTGCACTGTTGTAGCCCCATACTAATTAATTGCCTTACTGCCTAATTACTAAAGCATCTCTCTCTTCACATCTCCTCACCACCTTCTTAGGCACCCGACTGGAGAGCTAGCTCCGCAAGAGCTTCGTCTGCCCCAACTGTCTCCCAACAGACTGGACTAAGTGCCAGGCTGCTCCAGTCCTGAACTCTTTGAACTTGCATTTAAGGCTTTTAGCAGATGCTCTTATCCAGAGCGACCCACAAAATATGCTTCAGCTTTAAATCTGAGACTGTCAACAGATGGTAAGCTTGTAATTCTGAAAGTTGTCTGCTAATCAATGTCTTGCACATGGCCTAATACCACCATCTCCTGCCGTGAAACTCTCAATTGGCGTAGATTTGGAAGGGGACAGAGGGGACATGACCCCAATATTTGAAAGGAAGTGATTTGGGTGTGGGCCTCGGTCTCTGGGTCATTGTCGCAGAATGTGTGTGGGACTGGCCTTGTGGGGTTGCCTACTTTTTTGAGTGCCCGAATGAAGGTCAGATGGCCAGAACTATTATGTTTTTGTAAGTTTTAATAGTTTTGAGTGGGAGTTTTTCTTCTTTTGCTAAACAAATTCAGAGTTTTGAGGTTATGATTTAAAAAAAAAATTTTTAAGATTTTCGTATTAAATTAAACTAAGTTGTCTTAATATATATATATATCTCATCCTTGAGGCTAAGCTTATTTGCAATCAGTCATTACATTCCTCCAGTCTTCAGTGCCACATGATCCTTCGGAAAACATTCTGATATGCTGATTTTGTGCTCAAGAAACATTCTATTATTTCCAGTTTTGTGCTGGCTATAGTTGGTGGACCTGTGATACAATTTGTTTTTCAGTTCTTTGATGAATGAAAATTTCCAACAAAAAAAAAAAAAAAAAAATAGTTATTAAAATGATTTTTTTAAATGTTCGTTTCTGTCCCTTGGATTATTCATTTCTTAAAAAAAAAAAAAAAAAACTTACTGACCCCAAACTTTTGAAAAGTATTGTTCTTATCAGTGCTGAAAATAATGCAGTATGAGATAAGTTAAGCATTATGTGTTGAATGAAGCATTGTCAATAATGGACAAAATTTGATATTGGAAATGTAATCAAAATATTTATTTTAATTTATTTTCTCATATGTTTATAATATCAGGCATTTCAGAATGTTATAAATGATATAAAAAATATATAATATCTGTAAATAATCACATTAAATTGGCCCACTCATTTATCTCCTGTTGTGTTTTATCTGTACATGAAACATAAGCATGCAGATGCAGATTCTTCTGTGTGTAAGTTGCTTTTCTCTGCATTTCATCTTTCTCTCTTCACTCTCTATGTACTTTTGTGATCTCTTTCTCCAGCTCTCTGTTTTTCGCTGGTATCATATGGTGGTTCTGGTTAGAATTTGCTGCACTGCTCTTTGTTTGGGTACATAAATCATAAGACCTGCAGCTGCACCGCAAAGGTCACTTCAAATCTCAAGTAAAATGGAGTAGAGCCCAGAGGGAGAGGACCTCCTAGTGCCAGCTCGCTGCTTCCTTGCTGTCGTGTGTGTGTGTGAGAGTGTGTGTAAGGTGAGGGGCTAAAACTCAAAGAGAAATGTGAATGGAGTAAATCCAGCAAATCTCACATGCTCCAGTGCCCGCAGGAAAAGAGAGAGAGAGAGAGAGAGAGAGAGTCCTTCTTCTTTTCCATCGAAATAGTCCCATGCTCACGTCGGAGCCGTTGCTGAATCTCTCTCAAACTGGAGATATACTGTGTATATATATATATATATATATATATATATCTAGCTATGCTGTATTTTATATTAATATTGTTTGTGTGGTTTATTTATAATTCTGCAGTATCCAAATAGCAATAGAGTGCATTTACAGCATTATTTTAGTTGGGTTGGTTCAGTGTAGTCACAGTGTCAGAGTTGAATTGTTATGGGAGCTCGGGGTTAGCGCTGAATGTTCCTGCCACTCTGTGATTCAGAACTCCACTTTCAAGGCCACAAAAGCAATCTTCCATTCAGCTGCATGTCAAGAAGAGGAGAGAGAGCAGAGGAAGTGAGGCAGGTGTGCAGCCTCACCCAGTCCATCTCTTCTGTTTCAATCACGGTGACACACGTCACTGTTTCAGTGTCGCTCATTCAGACATATACATGAACACATAGAATACATAGATAGAATACTATGTATTTTCTAATTTTATATATATTCAGTAGATTCCAATTGTGTAGTATTGTTTTTATAAATATAAAAAATTCTGTATATATTAGAGAAAATTCTACTGAGGAAAATTCATTCTGTATGTCAAAAGGGCAAAAAAAGTTTAGTTGTGTTTTGTCCCAAACATTTTTTGGACTGATGCAATTTCTATGATGTGTGATGCTTTTTGAATTACAATTCAGTAAATCCTTTTTCCTGTCATTCTCATTCAAATTCTGTTTCAGCATCCTGTGAGGACTGGCCAATTCAACTCAGATTCTAAGTCATAAATTTGAAAGCAGCCAATTCTTAAATTCAGAGTGTTGTACGCAAGTGGAGCATCCACACACAACAGAGAGCTGCAGAGGTAACACAGGGACACAGGCCCAGAGAGAGCTTTGACAACCAGAGAATGAAGATTAAAATCACTGCAGGGCACAAATTCTGCTGTGGGATTGTGTGTATGTGTGCGGGGGGAAATGCTCCAAAGCGTTTTCCAGTTTATGTGTGTCTGGCTTCGACCGGCAAAGAAAAATTGTGGTCACGAACTCTCCGCTCTCCATTTTCCAGTTGTGAACTGTTATTTCTTACAGAGTAAGCACTAACTTGCTGTAACAATCCACTCATATCTCTGCGGTACCAATCCCAGCATTCCGTTCAATACGTAGTGAAGCCCCTCCCTCGCATGAGTGAACAATAGGGCCCGAGCAGGGAGGGCGTGGAGTCATGTAGCCTCAGTGGGCTTAAATGAAATTCATCCAGTGCATGCAGGAAGTCATAAGCAGACAGTGAAGAATGGTAGTGCTGTAATCTCTCTGCTGGGGAGCGGGACGGGACGGCGGCCAGACGTAGTCAGCAAGCCGGGGGAAACGTGAATGTGGCAGCGCAGGCTCAGCTGTGATCATTGTGTGTGCTTACTCGTTTCAGCGTGTGTTTGTCAAGCTCAGGTGTGGGCTATTACAGATATGTGTGTTACACTGAGTGAATGTGGCAGAGGCACCTGCTCTGTTTGAATGTTCCGTCTTTTTGATCTTAGGCCTGGAGCCTCACACACATACATGCACCTCTCTCCTGGGGCTCTGTCTGTGTGGGTGAATCACACCAAAACATGCCCAGTTTCACCCAAAAATCTAAAGAAAAAACATATATATATATTTTGCATAACAACAAGATTTTTGCGTAGTGAGGATTTTAATTTTTTTTGCCATGACAGTTCAGAACTTTTTCCCTTTACCGTAATGCATTTTAGTTTTGATGTTTTTTGTTTTGTTTTCATTTTTGTAAGTTCCGTTGTTCTTGAAAGGATAGTTCACCAAAAATGAAAATTCTGTCATCATTTACTCACTCATTCACTGTTCTAAATCCATAAGACTTTGGTTAGACTTCTAAATACAAATCTGTCCCTCCATCTGCCCAGATAACCAAAACTTAGATGATCCAAAATAAGATCATAAAGGTGTCATAAAATGGTTCCAGATGAATTGAGTGCTTTAATACAAGTATCGTGAAGAGATATTGTCTCTTTATATGATAAAACAGATTTAATTCAAGTAAATTAAGGCAGAATTTTCATTTTTGTAAGAACCCTTATAAAATGCTTTAAAAATCAAAGTAGAATTTGTTTTATATACCTTCAGTTACTGTTGATTTTTAAAGCATTTTATATTTTATTTTATTTTTGCATTACTAATAAGAATTGGGGGTAAAATGTGTTTGAATATATTGTCACAATGCAGAAAATCTTGAAATTGCTCTACAATAGACCCTTCGTTTAAACCAAATATAATTTCTTATTTTTGACTGAGGTGAATGGAAGTTCTTGACTGGCTTTATGATTCATTCATATAGTAGTTGTGTGTGTGGTTGGGTTGTTATATTGCCTCTGATTTTTCAAAACCTCGCAGGTTTCCGTAACAGTTGAGTAAATTATTCTAGATCACATTTTAGAATCAGCAAGAATAATTCATTTGACTTGGTTCTGGGTTTTTTTTTTTTTTTAATAAACTTGAGTTTCCTTCCCGCTCAATGAATTCGCCTGGTTGACCTGGGGTTGATTTTTTATGAAGCTTACCAATGCCCATTAGGGTTCTGCGGCATGTGTGAAAGATCTCAGTAGGTTTGAAAGAGGAGCGTGTGGTCACCGTATAGCCCGAAGACTTCCCCTGGATCCACTATTGCGGTTCCCTTCCTCACTCTCTCTCTCTTTTCTCTCCTCTAGACACAAATAAATAAGTGATATTTTCATTAATCCTTGCCTTCCTTCAAAATAATATGGTGGCTACTTCATAAAACATTGATGCCAATCTTTCGTTATTCATTTTGGGGGTCCTGTTTTTTCGTTCCTGAAAGGAAATTAGAAATGGGGTGGGGTGGGGGGAGTAGACACAGAGTGACAGACTGGAGGGAAAGGAAGTATGACAAGGCCAGGCAGAGTGGCGTTTTTGCATTATGTTTTATCTCCGTTCTGGCTGAATGCCATTTCCTGCCGGTGTTGGAGCTTATAGCTCAGGTAGGGCTGAGTAGTGAAGTGTGGAGAGGGAACACATATCCCAAACATATTTTCAGATTAACGAGAACTCCGATCGCTCTGCTCCATCAGGTGACTCACAACTCTGAGATGCGAACAGAACATTCTACCTTGTATGCAATAATAAACATGAATGCTAGTAAACTCTGTACAGCGGATCTTCCACTCTATATGTTTTGAACGGAGGCATCATTGAATGCTGCACATTAATGATATTGATACATGCATCCCATATCCCGTTTGCATCTAATTTGTGGTTAGCCTAATGGATGCATGTATAGAGTACGTAAAAGGTCACTTTCTCCCCTTTCCCATGGCCCTTTGCCTTCATTAAAGCCCACCATGAAAGCCTTCGCTATTGATTTGTGAGTTTCTCATGGATGCACTTTGAACTCTCTACCATTATGTAGAGCTAATGGTTGTTTGCATGTAGTTTAGACCAGCTATGTGATTTGTGACCCCTGCGGTAACCATTTTGACGGTCGCGTGGCAGAAAACACTGCTGGAACGAGAATAGGTGTATGTGCTTTTGATAACGAGCTCCTAATTTCGTAATGATGCTAAATGACAAGGAAGGCAAACCATCCGTCAAGCTGCTCTGCGGGAAGAATGGATGAATAGGTCCTGTAAAAATGAAGGATATTAGAACTATGGAGTCTATGTTATCAAGCCCAACCAGAGCTCAGCGCCATTGATGGAGATGAAGGGCCTTATATGCTTAATTAGACTGTGGTTTGGGGGACAACAGGTCAGAAATGATTTATACTAAACTATTTGTGATTTAAAAAATGCGTCCTTCCTTTATGAATTGGAGAGAAATGTTTTCAGTGTCGACCTGCAAGGTGACAAAAGTATTTCTGTAAAATTTTCTGTAATAATAGTAAAGGTTAATTACTCTTTTCCCCCCTCCTGTGTTATTACTTTAAGTACAGTTTCACAGCACAAAGGGAAAAGCTTATTAGCTCAGGCTAATTAGCACAACACCATCGCATTTTCGTGGAATCGCACAAAACATAAACAAAAGATTCTATAGCTCCACCAGCAGCCTATGCAATTATTCTGATTCATATGTGTTCCAACAACAAACCAGCGTTATTGACTTTATAAGCGGTTTCAGTGCCCACCGTATCAGCTTCATCAATCGCACAGACTCTTAGCAGATGCTTGGCTGTACTTTACATCCGGGAAACGGAGGGAGGGAGAGAAGGAGAGGTTATACTCAGTCAAACCTGTTCAGCCCATGCACGTACCTGCCCGGCGAGCCGTTATGAATTTGCATGCAGAGGTGCTATATGTGTAAATGGCTTTGTAGAGCTCCATTGCGCTGAGTGATTTACATTTACTGCATAATGCCACAGTTCCAGCTTCTCCTTCCCCATTTGCAGCCAAAGTTCTCTCTCTTTCTCCTAAATAAGTAGTAATCTGTCACTCGTCTAATACAAGAATGAGAGACAGAAAGCAGGGAAGTTGCCATTTTAATCTCTCAAGCAGAAATGAAAGCCTACGCGACGTCCTCCAGTGAGCTCATAGAGGAAGAATTACAATCGGTTTTACTAATCTACTTTACGAATCGCTTTCCATCAGTTAACTGTTTGAATTGTTCACCCTTCACGATGGTTTTTACCATTTTCTGCTGCAGGTTTGAAATATTATGCACTTTGGCTGATGATACATGGGGCAACTTTTTTAAGGCCAATTTTAAACCTGCGCTTTTTTTTGAGCAATGTTGCTTGGGCATTTTCCCATTGAGAATGGGTAACAAATTTCTATCTGGATACTTAAGATCGGTCGTGGGTCCTGTGTCTCACCTGATTGCCCGTTGATGGCAACATTGCTCAAAAAGTTGCCCCGTGTATCATCAGCCTTTGTTAATGCTTGGTTTGGCTTTGCACATGTGTGCGTGTAACCGCTCGTGTGGCTCGTGTGGGCGGTCCTTGGCCAGTACCCAGCTGCCCCTGCTTTCACACTTGCATCCACACACACCTGTCAATCAAACACATTTGCTGAGGTACCACTAGACATCTGAGACTCTCTGGTTCCTTGTTTGTCTTGTTTTGCACCTCATGTTGTTCTCTCCTCCTGAGCACAAATCCACTAAACTACATCTTCAGACGTCAGTGTTTGAGGGATCTCGTGACAACTGTCAAAAAATGTCTGGATTTTTTTGAAATACAAAAAATGTATTTCACCTCTAAATCAAAATAAATAAATAAGCATAGATTTATATATTAGAAATAACCTATTATATTAAGTATGGATGGTAAGATTTATTGTGCTGCCTGTTAATTTATGGTGATTTTAATGAAAAATAGTAATTGTATTACAGTAATGAGAATAAGATTTTTGAGCAAAAAAAAAAAAGAAGAAGAATGCCTCTAAATGTTTCTTTTCCTCATGCAAGATATATTTTTATATTTGTTTTCTTTTGATTTTGTGGTGAAATATTACCCTGACATTTACTTGTGAGATTTACCATTTTGTCTTTTCAGCAGATTCAGAACAGACATTGATAATTCAAAAATATTTTCCATGAGATCCACTTGCAGTGAATTTGTGCACCAAAACAGTCAAGCAATGTTGTTTTACATGACCGTTTTACCATCTCTCTCACCCTTAGAAACAGGTTGTTTTTGCTATGTAAATGAGCTCTGTTCTGATTGGGTAACTTGTTTGTACCTCCATTTGCACTGTTGTTGTTAATTAAGTTGCTGAGTCCTGATGATATGTAAATGTTGGCTGTAAAATGTTAGTGCACACATTGGGCCTCATTCATGAAACACGAGCGGAACGATTTTTTGGGTAAATCGTTCGTAAAGCTGTTCTGACGTAAACTTTCGAATTCATGATAATTTTCAAAATGTTAGTTGGTACGAAAGATATGTACACCTTCTCCCTACCAGGTGTAAATTGTGCTTAAAACGTTCTGTGTTCTTTTTGGCAAACTGATGACACTGAATTTTGATGTAAAACACTGCCATAATAAATTACAAGTTAATTTGCCCTTGCCCTCTTTTATAAATTTTTTTTTTTTGGAGTTGATAACTGTAAAACACAGCGCTCGTCACTGTCACTAATTACCCAGCCGTAAAATAGAGGACAGGTGGGACAAATAGCGACCAACCATCCTACTTGTACAACGACTGCCTACAACAATGGAGAAGTCAATATTACTGGTTACTGCATTTTTATATTCAGTAATATTCTTCAAAATGAGATACTAGTAATTACTAGTTACTGTTTTATACTAGTTGCCGCCGTGGATATTCCAAATCATAGCAACTAAAGCGTCTCAGCTGGAAAAACGCTGTGCCACCAAAATGTTCTCAATCACCACCAGCTGGTTTATTGTTAGGCATGTGGCCTATTAGTCTTTTTTGCATTTATGCAATATACTGGAGCCAGACCTGAGAAAGTAGACCAGAATATTCCACTGCATTCCTGGACACGCAATTTTTTTTAGCGAATTCCGATGCGGGGTTATGCTAATTGTGAATGAGCATGCACGAGTGCCCTATTTACGAATGATTGGAATTCATTGACATACACACATTTAACTATCAAATCGGACGTTTACGAAGCGTTTGTGAATCCGGAGGAGAGTTTTCGGGAAGGTCTGTTTTACATGCAAATTACTCCGTATTTACTCCTATATTTACGCAAGTTTCATGAATGAGGCCCATTGTAATGTCATAACCATTGCAGGTAGTCGGGGTCTATGTGGACAGGTCTAATGGACAGTGTGTCTACATAGTACATTTAACTTCTCTGTTTCTAGCAATAATAGTAATATTTTGCATGATAAGTCCCACTTTTTGTAATGAGTGGTAAAACTAAACTTCAAGGCTGGGCAGAATCCTGTGTCTCCTGCCCTCAGAGGGACATGGCCGGTTGGCTGGTATGTTGTTCTCTGGTTGTAATTGAGATGTTTCAGAGGCTCCAGTGTGGCATGTGCCACTGAGGGACAGGCCAAGAGCACAGGGGGAGAGGAGAGCAGTGCTGTCTGTCTGCCTAAGAACAAGATGACTTCGGTCAATTCAATAAATACTATGACCAGTGTACCCCCAAACATACAAACCTCCACACAACTTCCCCTCTGCCCCTGCACACGCACACAGTCCCTCTGAGAGCCTGTGGCAGGGAAGTTAATTGGCAGCATCTGCTCTCTAGGAGGTAGTGTACCCTCCCAAACCCCCTGCACATCCCCCGGGCATCTGGAGACACCAACCTGGCTGTGGGCACCAAAAGTGATGGAGGTGGATGAGGTAGAGAGTAAGAGAGAGACAGAGATACAGAGAGCAGACTTGCAGCTGGCACTATTGCTAGCGGGGATGTGGTCAGACAGGCTGGCAAGCTGTGCCAGGCAGGGACGCCCCCAAGGGACAGATGGTTTACAGATCTGGACAGGATGCAAGGAGAGAGAGAGATGAGATCCTGACAAATGCAAAAAATGACTTGTTTTAAAGATTAAAATGCAGCACTTAGAATTTGGCAGTATAATTAATTTTACACAAATAGGGCGAGCCATCTAAATTCTCGTTTTTTTGATAGTTCTAGGCCTTAGACTTTCAGGAGTAATAGAAGCATTACTGAGATGAATGATGCTGCTATAGACTTGTGTGCAGTAGAAGAGTTGATTAATATGCAGTGGGATTGTTTAGTGTAGGATAGTGAAAGTTGCACGACACAAGATTCTGAGTAACTGGAAAATTAAAGTGGTCATCATATTTGATGTTTAAAATATAGCATTGTAGATTTTGAATAGTGAGATCTATTAACCAACACAATTAGTTCTGCTTTTTAAATATGTTTTAAAATATGATTAAATTAAAAAATAACTACAATATAGTTGTTCCTACTGAAGCCTGTTTCTGTCACTGAATAAAAGTTTTTTAAAAAGTAATTGCACCTTTTTATCTCACAATTCATTTTGTAGCAGGTGCGAGTTCTGACTTTTTTTTTCATAATTGTGAGATATAAACTCACAATTGTAAGAAAATGTCAGAATTGTTTTTTCCCTCAGTATTGTACGGAGGAGGATTACGGCCAAGCAATAATAAAAAATAAAACCATCTCGAGATTATATTATGTTATATATATTATAATACGAGATTAAACTTGTTAAATTTCATGAAAAAAGTCGAAATAAAATTTAGAGAATTAAATCATTAAATTTAGAGAATAAAATTGTTTCGAGAAAAAACTTGTTAAATTTCCAGAAAAAAAGTTGAAATAAAATGTTGAGAATATAAACTCATTAAATTACAAGAATAAAGTTGAAATAAAATGTTGAGAATAAACTCATTAAATTACGAGAATAAAGTCGAAATAATGCTGAGAATAAACACACTGGTGTCATGTTCATTTAATCTCGTTGGACAGTGTTAATCAGAGTGTGCAGTGGCGCAGGTCGTTGAGAGCGATGCTCGTGGATGAAGCATATGCAGTCGTCCCGCGTTTAAATCAGCCTTTTGCCCAACTCGCTCTTCTTCCTTTTTTTTCATCACATATCACATCGGATGCTATTTACACTAAGTGAAAATAGTGATATAATATATTTACACTAAATGACAACATTTTTAGGGATGTGCTATTTACACCAAGTGAAAATAGCGATTCTATTTACGCTATGTAAAAGTAGCAGATCTTTGCAATAAGTGTAAATAGTAATTAGATGCTATGTATACTTATAAATAGTGACAGATACTATTAGCACCTCAGGTTTGTTGTACATTAACAGGATGCAATAATAACATTTATTTTATTTATTAAAATTATTAAATAGACACTGCCTATTTGGACAACAAAGCCCTCTCTATAGTCTACCTAACCCTAAAACTACCCAATTAATACATCATTAAACACTCGTTAGGCAATTGATTTCCACTTTTCCGATGTGATATGTGATGAAAAAAGGAAGAAGAGCAAGTTCGGCAAAAGGCAAATTCAAACTCTGTTCGACCGCATACGCTTTATCCACGAGCATCGCTCTCTATGATCTGCGCCACTGCAGATGCTGATTAACACTGTCCAACGAGATTAAATGAACATGACACCAGTGTGTTTATTCTCAGCATTACTTCGACTTTATCTCGTATTTTAATTAGTTTATTCTCAACATTTTATTTAACTTTTTTTTCTCCTAATTTATAATGATTTTAATATCGAGATGGCTTTATTTTTTTATTATTACTTGGCCCTAATCCTCTTTTGTAGTATTGGACTTTTTTACTCGCAGTTCTGAGAAAAGAAGTCAGAATTGTGGGATATGAACTCGCAAATTACGAGAAAAATTTAAGAATTACGAGTTTATGTCTCGCAATTCTAACTTTATTTCTTGCAATTGCGAGTTTTATTCCGAAATTCTGATTTTATAACTTGAAATTGCTTGTTTATGGAAATTCTGATATTATATCTTGTAATTCTGAGAAAAAAGTCCAAATTTGTGAAATAAAAAGTTACGATTATTTGATTGGCTCCTTTAACTGGATTTGTACAGCAACCATATTGAGCCTCACAGTGTCTCCCATTGAGTTTTCTATGAGTGGTCCATCTCTTCCTCCTCTGCTGCATCTGCTTTGACTCACCAGCCCTCTGACCTTCATCCAGCTTTTACCTCTATCTTGCACTGATATCACTTCCTTTGAAACCTTATTTAGCCGAGTGTGTCATTGTTTTGATCTTGCAAGAGTCACCTTGTGTGGTATTGGGCAAAAAAAACACAGCTGACATCATTGCGGTCCCTGCTTACATTACAATAGCAAACATCACTGAATTTACCGGCATGCCTTGACATCACTCAGGTCGAATCCAGCTGCCCATTCAGATTTCATTTGATGAAAAACAGATCTACTTATTAATATGAAACCCTCAGTGTCCAGCTAATGTACAACTGTGTGTTTTTTCCCAGAAGGCATTATTAGATTATGCAGTTGAAAACTGCTCTTACATGCTAGCGTATATGAACACTTTTCCTGTTGACTGTGAGAAAGACAAATCAGAAGTGATGTTGTGGTGGGTTTATGAGGAGAGTAAACCCTATCACTGTCTACTCTCAGCATCCTAACACCAGCAGTGCCTGGGGCTACATTAGCCGGAGGGCCGTACCCTACGATAACTACTTCCTGCTGTACGATCTCAACCTGGACCTGATGCTCACATCTAATGGAGATAATGTGGATGGATTTCAGCTTGTATCTCTGCCATCTCACTTGCATCTCCCTCATCCCTCTGTTTTTCCATCTCTCACATCCCTCTGTTTTTCCATCTCTCAGTCTATCTCAGCGCCATCTCCATCAGTGTCTGGGTGTGTTTGTATGTACATATGTGTGTCAGTGGAGTAGAGATGGAGTGCAGACTGGCGCCAGGCTGTCTCCTTGGGTCCACTCCACCTTCTCTGATAATGCAGTCAGCCAACACATTCTCAGCCGTCCCCTGGAAGAGAAGAGAAGGAGGGAAAAGAGACGGCACACCTGCATCAGAGCACCCCTTCTTCTCCCCACCCCCCACAACTCTTTTCTTTTTACAAACACTTTTGTCATGTGAAGCGTTAGATCTCACTAAGAACATGAGTCACCACCCCACTAATCAGGCTTTGATGTTCTGGTTTTCTTATACACAGATATTAAATGTAAATTTTAATATATATATAAAATATATATATAATATATATATATATATTATGTTATATATATATATATATACAGTGGGTACAGAAAGTACTCAGACCCCCTTAAATTTTTCACTCTATGTTATATTGCAGCCATTTGCTAAAATCATTTGTTATTTTTTTTTCCTCATTAATGTCACACAGCACCCCATATTGACAGAAAAAAAAACACAGAATTGTTGACATTTTTGCAAATTTATTAAAAAAGATAAACTGAAATATCACATGGTCCTAAGTAGTCAGACCCTTTGCTGTGACACTCATATATTTACTCAGGTGCTGTCTATTTCTTCTGATAATCCTTGAGATGGTTCTACTCCTTCATTTGAGTCCAGTTGTGTTTGATTTTACTGATTGGACTTGATTAGGAAAGCCCCACACCTGTCTATATAAGACCGTACAGCTCACAGTGCATGTCAGAGCAAATGAAAATCATGAGGTCAAAGGAACTGCCTGAAAAGCTCAGAGACAGAATTGTGGCAAGGCACAGATCTGGCCAAGGTTACAAAAATTTCTGCTGCACTTAAGGGTCCTAAGAGCACAGTGGCCTCCATAATCCTAAATGGAAGACGTTTGGGACGACCAGAACCCTACCTAGAGCTGGCCGTCCGGCCAAACTGAGCTATCGGAGAAGAGCCTTGGTGAGAGAGGTAAAGAAGAACCCAAAGATCACTGTGGCTGATCTCCAGAGATGCAGTCGGGAGATGGGAGAGAGTTGTAGAAAGTCAATCATCACTGCAGCTCTCCACCAGTCGGGGCTTTATGGTAGAGTGGTCCGACGGAAGCCTCTCCTCAGTGCAAAGACACATGAAAGCCCGCATGGAGTTGTGAGCTGGTGAGAAATAAGATTCTCTGGTCTGATGAGCACAAGATATAACTTTTTGGTCTTAATTCTAAGCGGTATGTTTGGAGAAAACCAGGCACTGCTCATCACCTGTCCAATACAGTCCCAGCAGTGAAGCATGGTGGTGGCAGCATCTTGCTGTGGGGGTGTTTTTCAGCTGCATGGACAGGACGACTGGTTGCAATCGATGGAAAGATGAATGCGGCCAAGTACAGTGATATCCTGGACGAAAACCTTCTCCAGAGTGCTCAGGACCTCAGACTGGGCCGAAGGTTTACCTTCAACAAGACAATGACCCTAAGCACACATTTAAAATAACGAAGGAGTGGCTTCACACCACCTCTGTGACTGTTCTTGAATGGCCCAGCCCGAGCCCTGACTTAAACCCAATTGAGCCTCTCTGGAGAGACCTAAAAATGGCTGTCCACCAATGTTTACCATCCAATCTGACAGAACTGGAGGATCTGCAAGGAGGAATGGCAGAGGATCCCCAATCCAGGTGTGAACAACTTGTTGCATCTTTCCCAAAAAGACTCATGGTCCTAAGTATTCAGATCAAAAGGGTGCTTCTACTAAATACTGAGCAAAGTGTCTGAATACTTAGGACCATGTGATATTGCAGTTTTTCTTTTTTAATAAATCTGCAAAATGTCAACAATTCTGTATTTTTCTGTCAATATGGGGTGCCGTGTACATTAATGAGGAAAAAATTAACTTAAATGATTTTATCAAATGGCTGCAATAAAACAAAGAGTGAAAAATTTAAGGGGGTCTGAATACTTTCCGCACCCACTGTGTATATATATATATATATATTATATAATATATATATATATATTTTTTTTTTTGTTTTTTCTTTTTTTTATATAATGGTTTTGGCTGTTTTCTTTATACTTACTCCTCTTATTTTATATTTTTTGAGTCGGCTGAGTTTCAGCTTTGGCCGTCATTGTTTGTCATGCAGTTGTACAGGGGGCCAATGAGAGGCAATAACTTCTTGACCGGAATATGGATCTTGGATTATTTCTGTCTAAGTGTTGGTCAGTTGAAAGCAGACTATGAACCTAAATGAAACCATCACCAGCATTTTGGAGCGATGGAGCTACACAGGGCCGATTTTTGGGTCCCATGTGTTTATTTTTTACAATATAGGTGAATCTACTTTCCCCACATTTGTTTACCCTCGTCTCGTGAAGTGGTAAATTTTTGTTATAATTTTTTTTTTTTTCGTCGGTTATTCGAATGCACATAAACCTGTATAAAATGTAAAGATACAGTCTCAGCTATACAGTGGAAAACAATAAGAAGCATACAATCAGGTAGAAAAGTCAATACAGTCAGGCTAGAGGCTAAGTATGCACCATAGAATAGAAGATCAAGAGAGGTTGTTAATGTAGCACCAGAGAGGTGTTCACATCTGCCAAAAATCATTAGACTTTTGATGTATATCAAAGGTGAGTTTCTCAAGTGGAAGTAACGTAGATATTTGAGAAAACCACATTTTAAAAGAGGGTACTTGAGGAGATGACCACAGTAACAATATGCATTTCTTTGCCAGATAAACCAAAATTAGAATTAGAAAGTTGTTTGGTGTGGAAGTCAAACACAGTCTCCACTCCACTGTATAACAAATACAATTCCAGAGAAAAACAAAATTTCAACTTAAAAAGACTTTGTAAAAAATTATGTACTTTAGTCCAAAAAGAAAAGATTCTGTCACAATACCAGAAGCAGTGAAGGAATGTTCCTTTGCGTTTTTTGCAATTAAAACAAAGATCAGAGGAGTTTCTGTAAATCTTTTTTAAACGTAAAGGTGTAAGGTAAACTCTGTTAATGAATTTATAATTGAGTTCGTGAATCCCCAATGAAGTACATTTAAAGAACAAATTGTTACATATGGCGGACCAATCCGTATTATCAATTCCGTGACCTCAATCTTTTTCCCACATGCCCTTCAAAGTTTCTATAGAGGAAGTACATGAATTAATCAGAGCATTATATATTTTAGATATTAACCCCTTAGAAAAACTGTTTATTACAATTTGTTCTATGGCAGTAAGTTCAAATCTCAATTTACCATTATCAGACAAAAGGTTTTATGAAATGACGCAGTTGAAGGTATTTAAAAAAATTTGGACTGTGGTATACTATATTGGCGTGATATTTCTTGGAAAGATTTTAATGAATTGCCTGAAAAGAGGCAAGATAACTTAAGGATACCTAATTTAGACCAAACTGAAAGGCCAATATTTTGCAGAGAGACAGGGAAATCAGGATTAAAAGCAATAGGTGAAAACAGTGTGAAATAAGCTGGAATTTTAAGATATATTTTAATGTCTCTCCATGTCAAAAGAGTGTTATAATAATGAAGTTTGTTGAAACGCATTCGAGCTTTTCAATATTTGTAATAAAAGGCAGAAATTTTAATGGGAGAGGAGCGCAAGCCATTGCTTCCATGTTGAACCATCTAGAATCAGTCCTTTCATTGTACCAACTGACCATATGCTTCACCTGTGCTGACCAATAGTAAAGACGAAAATTTGGTAAAGCGACTCCTCCCTTGTCTTTTGGTTTCATTAATTTGTTCAAATTAATTCGGGGCATTTTATGGTTCCAAATGAATTTAGAAAAGTGCTTATTGATGTCTTTAAAGAAAGTATTGGGTAAATAACAAGGTAGGGATTGAAATAAGTATAAAAAGAGAGTTGGTATTTAACAAAAACATTGTTGAAACCGCTCAATGTATGTCCAGATTAACTCTTTTCAGCAGTTTTATTGTTCGTCAAACTCTGATCAATTAGAAAAGCAATAATACACCAATTCTCAGCAAGCCTCATGATCTGAGGCACCACTAATGATGGCTTCCAAACAGGTTATCCAATTTCCATCTGTTATTGTCCAGACAAACAGGTAGTCCCGACCCAGAATTGCACGAGAAGCTGACACATCGAACCGCTCAAACAAGAAAAATATTTATCTTTGGGGAAATTATCCTAAGAATAGCTTACTTATAATTGTCTTTGCATCTTAAACCGGGATAGCAAAAGGCATTTCAACATTACCTTCACGTAAACAGCAGAGTAGCTTTTTACTCAAATAAGTAAATGTGTGTAATGGGAATTTTGACGACACCGTCTGTGCCCTCAAAATCTCAGAAGTCTCAGTAGGCCACGGGGTTCTCAGGTGGGGAAAGTCGACAAAACCACGGAAAAACGACACGTAAACACATACACAGACATTCACACCAGGGCATCTCTTAGACGTCACCTTGTCTGGCTGTTATTACCCTCTTTTCTGTAATGCACACCTGCCTCCATCTCCTACAGTCTGCGTATGGATGTGTGTACGTGCCCTGTGTGATTTCTGCCCCTGTGCCTAAGGAGGGGGCATGGCGCCATGTTGGCTAGTTCATAGGGCTCATCTGCTCTATGATAATTACCCCAGACATCCCTCAGCACAGCAGGGCAGATATTTTCCACTGTGGGGTCACACTTATGCAAACACACACACACATTATATTACCACTGTTAGCCACTGCTGGATGAGACTTGCTATAGCCTGATCACTATACGCACACACACACGCACACCATTATGCCACTGCTACAGATGGGATGAACCACCTGGGACATGCAGCCCCGCGATGGGGTGTTGTGGAGTGTTTTACTGATGACGCATTAGTGAGTGAGTGAGAGAGGGAGATTACATGAACCTCATTGTGAACAGGCAGACAGGGTGTGGCCGATGTTTTTACCCATTTTTTTTTTCTTTGTATAAGTGTGATGTAAGAGGAGTCATTTTGGATTAAAGGGTGGGTCGGTTCCTTAAGGCCCTAAACACAATATCTATGGCCATCTACTGGCCAAGGAAAGAGCACACAAAAAGTAATTTTTCTCTGATGTTCATTCATTAATTTATGAAGTGTAGAGGTTGGGATATTAGTAAAGAAAATGTTTGGCTGGTTATATGCAGTCAAATATATATCATATAATTTATATATATGCACTACTGTTCAAAACTTTGGGGTCGATGGATTATTATTTTTTTTTATTTTTAGTTATGCTCACCAAGGCTGCATTTATTTAATCAAAAATACAGTAAAAACAGTAATATTGCTAAATGTATTATATTTTTACTTCTATTTTTCTGTTTTAATACATTTTATGCATAGTTAATTCCTGTGATGGCAAAGCTGAATTTTCAGCAACCACTACTCTAGTCTTCAGTGTCACGTGATCCTTCTGAAACCATTCTATTTTTCTGTTTTATAATCATTGTAGAATTCTGATTTGGTGCACAAAAAACATTTCTTATTATTTTTTTTTTCAATTAGTTGGGCTGCTTAATACTTTGTGGAAACCATGATGCATTTTTTTGTACATTCTTTGATGAATAGAATGTTTAAAATAAATTTTTGTCTTTATTTTTGTGTTTATGTATATCTGGCGTGATTTGTTGAATTTACAGGCATTTACAGTTCAAGTGATCAGCTCAAAAAGTACCATGAGGTAAGAAACACATTTCAAATCGCATACTTCTAAGTGGTTCTGCACCAGTTGAGCAACTGCCATTGAGATGAATGAGAATGCTAACGGAAAGCTTTCTCCATGTATTATAGACTTCTTTGAATGTAAGTGTTATTAGGTAATAGTAGGGATTTTGGATTCAAGCATTTTTTTTTTCAATTTCAGTGCATTTATGTGCATATGCCTGCGATTGCATGGATAGAAGTGCTTCAAGCTCTTCAAGTTGATTCATAATGAGAATCTGTACTGTTGACCCTCTGCCTGTTCTCTCTGTATGCGGATTTTGCTTTTTATAGCATCACTATAGATACTATAGGGAAATCTCATCTCTTCCCACACACAGCCAATGACAGGGGCCGCACTAGTCACCTGCACACTGCTGGAGCCATCCGGTAACCAATTGTCTGAAGATTACTGTTTTCATGTTCGTTCGAATTTCCTTGCACTAGTTTGTTTGTTTTTCATTTATTTAGTGCTCATTAATTTCCATGCATTTGAATATGGGCCTCAGTTGTTAAATGTCCATAAACCATAAAAAGTGCACACTACAAGCCAGACGCTTGTCACCCTTTCATGTTTATAGTCTGCAACAAAAAGCCCCAGATCATAATGTGCGCCATATACACTTGTGAGTCACACAGTTAACAATGTTTCCAAAGTTGTTTGAAATCTTGACTGACCTGCCAGGTGTGCACACTGTCTCAGAAAAGCAAGAGAGCAGAAATGAGCAATATGCATAGAAAAGAGACAGATGATATGTATGCCTGAATAATAGGGCAAGATGGTGGAAGATGCTGCCCTTTAAAAACTCTATGCTTCTACTGCTAAATTGTGGCAAATTTATAGCTGAATTTAGCATGTACAAGACAATGCATCATCCAATATATCATATAAATTAAGAATATTTATTTATTTTTAAAGTGTCATTAATGTAAAATACTAAATCAAATATTCTATGTACATTTGTTTATTTTGACAGTTTAGTTGAAGAAATGAATGATAGACAAATCAAATAACAGAATCCCTGAAAGCTAAATTTCTTGTATTATTAATTTTTTATAGGCCTATATTTTTAATTGAAACCTTGTTGTAGTGACAGTAGACTAATTATACAGATTGAATGATTCCCCAATTTGGCCTATAGGTTATGCTAAATAATGAACATGTTTTAAATGTCATCTAATTCATTGGAATTCTTAAATAATTATGAATTTAGTAATGATTAAATTAAATAATACAAATGCCAGCAACAACTGGGGGCATCTTTCCTCAAAGGTCTCACTTTTAATTTGAATAAAATCACTTAATAAAATCTATATTTTGAAGATAATTTAACCTCAGACTGTTCAGATAAATCTTATTTGTTGATGTTCAGATCAGGGTTATTATAGTTAACTAAAACTATAACTAAAAGTTTAAAATGAAAATGAAAATAGAAAATTGTATTCAAAATAAATACAAAAACTTTAATAATATATCAATGATACTAAAATAACACTGGTTCAGATGTAATCCTGAGGGTCATTTTTCTCGATCTTATCCTATATCCTTTAAATTAATTTTCAATGCAAAAATGACCACACACACTTGCTCCAAGTTATTTGTTGAATTGACATGTTGTCTAGAATCAACTTTTGTATTGCTGTGTGAATGAGTTTGCATGAGATCATAGTCTATGATTAGTTGTGTAAAGCTTGTACCATAATGCCAGCAACACGACAGTAAGTGGAACTGTGAGTGTCTAAAAGGGCCTGTCCTTTATGTCAGGATGTGTTTGTACTGACCAGCGCAGCATTAATGTGCCCTATGCAGAGCTGCCGTATTGATTAACCACTTACCGTTTAGCCTTTATAGCTCCTATAGCCTTTGGTGCAATTTTCTGTATTTTGTTCAATAGTAATGAGTGCCAAATCTCTCCAGCGCCCCTATACACAGGCAGCTTAATCTCACAGCTAATCTGAACACCGACACACTCGGGAAATCCGTATCCTCGCTCCGTTTAGTTTTTAAGACAGTCCAGCGTGTGGTAGTGCATCTGAATGTGCCATTTCAATGTTCTAGTATTATCTGCCCAATATCACCCCAGAGGTGCCCGGACGCTCTTTTTGGCGGGCAGCAGTCGTAAAGAGCGCTAGGTTGGAATATATTAGCCTGAGAGTTTGTCTCTTTCTCTCTCTCATGGGTGTACGTTTATGATCTGAGCTGTAATGAGTGGATGATTTACGAGCTGTGAAGGCAGTATGATGGCCATGGCTCTTAGCGCTAATATTACACATGTCCCCCTGTGCTTGTGAAGAGCACTGCATCTCAGACTCCAACACGCATCTGTGTGTGTGTGTGTGTGTCTGTGTGTGTGTGTGTGTGTGTGTGCGTCAGTGTGCTTAGTGCATGCACTTGGCATGTTCAACCATAATACCACTCAATAGACAAGCTCATGCTATTCTGCAGAATTCATAAACACTTGAGCTCAAATGCAGCTATGCATTTCAATCTAGTGAGGGTAATAGATCACGATAGACTCCAATTTAATCTGTCACTGCTTATTAAAGACAATAAACCCCTATAGGCTCACTTAGCATCAGTAAAATAAAACGCTGTACTGTAGTCAATATAAGCCATAATTAATTTTTGTGCCGGTGCCTTTTTTGAGTAAAACTAATGTTAAAATTTAAAAAAAATAGTGTAGGATTTCCTTTGAAACAATGTATCACTCAGGAATAAGCTCGTAAACTTCATAATGAAACAGCAAGTCACACATTGAATTAAACGTGAAATTTTGAATTAGAAAGACTGAAATAGTGTTTTCTTGTAAAACGTACTCCAATAATCTTTGTTTTATTTAAAACTTAAAAAATATATATTTTTGACAGTATAGGTTTGTAAATCTAGTTTGTCAATAATGTTTGAAATCTAGTACCAGTTAAACAATTTTTGAAATTACATCGGAATATCTAATCAAATAACCATTGTACGTGATTCCTTGCAGTGCAAGAGATTGTGGGTAATATTAGACCACAGAATTGCTACTGAAAATGTTACATTCATTGATCTTGTACATTAGGGCTGCACGATAAATCGCATGCGATGGAGATTTACCGTTATTGACGAATCAGTTTACTGATAAGATGCGCGTTAAACATAGCATGCGATTTATCGTGCAGCCCTATTTGGTTTTTAAAACCTTCCGTTTTTTTTAATGTGTTTTATAATCTTCATTGTTATTGCAAATTCTGCTAATTTGTGGCCAAGATATCTGGTTAATAGAAAAAAATTACTTGAATCAGTAAAACTGTATTGAAAAGTACAAACCAATCAGTAATGCTTTGCATCAAATGTCAGTTTTCTTTGTTTTTTTTAGCAAACATGCTTTTAAGAATTATTTCGTTAGTTTTACCTTACAACTGATAAATTGTTTTATATATATATTTATATATATATATTTATATATATATATATATATAATATATATATATATATAGCACATATTAAGAAACTGAATATCAATATAAAATACTTGATAACATTACAACTGCTCAATGCTGGGCAGATGATAAAAAATATATATTTTTTAAAATGCCATAGACTCAAGGCATCTGGAGTCCAGAATATCTTGGAGACCTGTAGGTGGGATCTTTTGAACTAGGCCAGTAAACAACTCAACAGAACACCCTAGAGACCACCCAGAATGTCCTAGCAACTGCACAGCAACACCCTGGCAACCACCAACATGATTTATATCTGCTATGATTAACCAACACAAAATACAGTGTCTACTTTCCTCCCTAAATTGGCTAATTTGGTCCCTGGTTCCTAGATTCATTCTCCTATCTCTGATCCTCCACATGCATTCAACACTCTTCACCATTTAGAGAATCACACAGTGAATTCACACGCCAAAAACCCCTCATTTCAAACATACCATCGCACATGGACAGCTCGACCACATAGCAAGTGAGGTTGCTTAGTAACTGTGCCATCCAGTGCTATTCTCCAGTCTGATTCATGTCCCAAACGATAGATCCAATCACAGGAGGGCCACTCCACTCTCTCTACTTCTCACATTACGGCGTAAAAATCAAGAGAAAAGAAACGTTATCAAATGTAAAACAATAAATGCATTAGAAGAGGGATCGCTTGTTTGAGCAATAATTACACAATATGGGCCTATGTCCAAAGTCAAAAGAGCGTGCACAGATCTGAGAGTATCATTTTCATGGTGAAATGTAATATCCGTATGTGTAATAGATCCCCTTTTTTTTCTTCAGCTGTTTTTGTCAGGAGAATGAGAGAAGAATCGTGGGACTTGACAGCTTCCTGCTCATATTTGAAACCATTTAACCTTCACAACATTAAGCAGATGACAGCCAGTGCTCTTAGAAGAATAGGAGAGGGCGACAAATGGAGAGAGAAAGAGACGGAAAGAGTCAGAGAGACAGGAGCCACTGCGATGACCTCTATGCTTGATTGATTTGAGAATATAGACAAGATATCCCGCTCCGTATGAAAGCTAGCAATTTTCCCCCTCGTCTAGTTCCCTTCAGAGGGAAGCCAACAGCCGCGGCGGCATCAGAAGCCCCGTCATGTTCCTGCTAACAGAGTTGAAAAGTGCCACGATGGAGAATGACACCTCGGTACGGGCCGGGCCGTTTAGCTAACAGCACATGCGCACACACACACATGAAAATAGAGATACAAGCGCTAGTCAGCGATAGCCCTGTCCGCTCGAGTTGAAGAAACTTTGGGTTTCTTTACTCTTTCTTTAACAAGTTATGAAAACTCTTTCATTTTTAAAGTCCATGACCTTGAGCTTCAGGCGCTGACCTTTTCTCTATATGGAAATAGAGCCGAAGAGCAACAGCTCACTGTGTGTGTTTTCCTCGGGGTGGGGAGTGTGTATAAAAGGCTGAGGCGTTCGGTGGGCAGCTGAATTGTTAAGCTGTGTGTGTGTGGGTTATTGTCCGTCGGCCTGTTTCTTTTTTTCCCCCTCAGACACATAGCGAGATAAATGTGTTTTGGAGCGGGGGGCATTGTACCACATCCACCAGCATAGGGAGGCATGGGCACTATCATTTAGATAAAACAAATTACCAACAGCCCCCACGAGAGAGAGAGAGAGAGAGCGAGAGAGAGAGAGAGAATGATAGAGGGGAGAACATACATTGCAGCAAAGATAGAAAAACGGCCAGCAGGTTTGAGATTCACCAGGCTTTCTCTCTCTCTATCACACAGAGGGGCAACACACAAAGCTATTTTCTCTGGCCAATAGCGGCGCAGCGGCGCGGGAAAGGCAAGCAGTAAATTCCCGCTGGGTAATTAAAATCAATAGCCACGACTCGCTCAGTAGCCAACAAGGTCAAACGCTGGAGAGGAACCGGGATAATGCCCAAACAGATAAATAAAAAAATAAAGTGAGGTGTCACGCTGTTTCATTAACCCTGCATGGGGAGAGATGTGTGAGCGTGTGTGTGTGTGCGGGCTAATGTCTTGGCAGGGTAGTCGGGGTGCACGGCAAAAAGTTGCGGGTCCTGAACTTAACCCCACTCAAACGCAGGCCAAATACTGCAGCGAGCACAGCTGGCCATGACATGAGACACCATATACTGTACACACATGCATACTGCATATACACAAATATATCTGTATGTACAGTGGGTAAGGAAAGTATTCAGACCCCCTTAAATTTTTCACTCTTTGTTATATTGCAGCCATTTGCTAAAATCATTTAAGTTATTTTTTTTCCTCAATGTACACACGGCACCCCATATTGACAAAAAAACGCAGAATTGTTGACATTTTTGCAAATTTATTAAAAAAGAAAAACTGAAATATCACATGGTCCTAAGTATTCAGACCCTTTGCTCAGTATTTAGTAGAAGCACCCTTTTGATCTAATACAGCCATGAGTCTTTTTGGAAAGATGCAACAAGTTTTTCACACCTTTTTTGGATTTTTGGATTTGGGGATCCTCTGCCATTCCTTTTTGCAGATCCTCTCCAGTTCTGTCAGTTTGGATGGTAAATGTTGGTGGACAGCCATTTTTAGGTCTCTCCAGATATGCTCAATTGGGTTTAAGCCAGGGCTCTGGCTGGGCCATTCAAGAACAGTCACAGAGTTGTTGTGAAGCCACTCCTTCTTTATTTTAGCTGTGTGCTTAGGGTCATTGTCTTGTTGGAAGGTAAACCTTCGGCCCAGTCTTAGGTCCTGAGCACTCTGGAGAAGGTTTTGTACTTGGCTGCATTCATCTTTCCCTCGTTTGTAACCAGTCGTCCTGTCCCTGCAGCTGCACAACACCCCCACAGCATGATGCTGCCACCACCATGCTTCACTTTTGGGACTGTATTGGACAGGTGATGAGCATGCCTGGTTTTCTCCACACATACCGCACACAATTAAGGCCAAAAAGTTCTATCTTGGCTTCATCAGACCAGAGAATCTTATTTCCCACCATCTTGGAGGTCCTTCAGTTGTTTTTTTTTTTATTAAGGCAAACTCCATGCGGGCTTTCATGTGTCTTGCACTGAGGAGAGGCGTCCGTCGGGTCACTCTGCCATAAAGCCCCGAGTGGTGGTGGGCTGCAGTGATGGTTGACTTTCTACAACTTTCTCCCATCTCCCGATTGCATCTCTGGAGCTCAGCCACAGTGTTCTTTGGGTTCTTCTTTACCTCTCTCATCAAGGCTCTTCTCCCCCGATAGCTCAGTTTGGCCGGACAGCCAGCTCTAGGAAGGGTTCTGGTCGTCCCAAGTGTCTTCCATTTAAGGATTATGGTGGCCACTGTGTTCTTAGGAACCTTAAGTGCCGCAGAAATGTTTTTGTAACCTTGGCCAGATCTGTGCCTTGCCACAATTCTGTCTCTGAGCTCTTCAGGCAGTTCCTTTGGCCTCATGATTCTCATTTGCTCTGACATGCACTGTTAGCTGTAAGGTCTTATATAGACAGGTGTGTGGCTTTCCTAATCAAGTCCAATCAGTATAATCAAACACAGCTGGACTCAAATGAAGGTGTAGAACCATCTCAAGGATGATCAGAAGAAATGGACAGCACCTGAGTTAAATATATGAGTGTCACAGCAAAGGGTCTGAATACTTAGGACCATGTGATATTTCAGTTTTTCTTTTTTAATAAATCTGCAAAAATGTCAACAATTCTGTGTTTTTCTGTCCAAATGGGGTGCTGTGTGTACATTGAGGAAAAAAATTAACTTAAATGAGTTGAGCAAATGGCTGCAATAAACAAAGAGTGAAAAATTTAAGGGGGGGGGTCTGAATACTTTCCGTACCCACTGTATATCAATGAAATATATTTAAAATGAGGAAATATGTACATTCAAAATGTATTTGGAAATTTCTTATGCTCATCAAGGTTACATTTATTTGATCAAAACTAACAGTAAAAACAGTAATATTGTTTTTATTATTACAGTAATAACTATGAAAAATATTTCATATAATTTGTTTTTTTTTGAGGAAACTGATTTAATTTTTCAGGGTTCTTTGATGAATAGAGTTTAAAACAGCATTAATTTATAATCGAAATATTTTTGTAACATTATAAACATCTTGATGAGGATCTTCCTCCTAACATCCTTGCAGAATAAAAGTATTAATTTCTACTTCTTTTATTTTATATTATATTATAATTTTTCATGGCAAATCATATCAACTTTTGAATGAATGAATTTCAGAATGTTTTAGTCAACTTTTGAACAGTAGTGTACAGTATATCTCATGGTATTTATTAAATGCTTTTATAAAAAAAAAATAGATTTTCAAAATTACAGTTGAAAATAATAGGAATAGTGACAGTAGAATGCATTATGGTAATTAGAATAAGGGGTTTAAAATATGCCTAATTGCCTAAAAAATAATAATAATAATCATGAAAAATATTTTAATGGTCCTAAATGTAGGCCTTGTTTTGTTGTGCACAAAATGTATTTATTTATTTTCATTTTGGGAATCCAGGCAGCTTTTGTGAGATTTAAATATAAACTTAGGTTTAGCTGTGTCTGTTCAAATGAATAAAGTATATCTAATCATTGTTTAAAAAAATTAATAATGGTTTCAGTTTGTGTTTTAGGTGAAATTTGAGGTTAACATTGTGTCTGTGAGGTGGATGGGTGTGTGTTCAGATGTAAGTAACAGACAGTGAAGGGTCATTCGTTTGTTCGTGATGTAGTATATTTGTCGGCAAGCCTGACATGCATTAGAGATCATTTAATATGTCAGTGAGTGTGTGTTAGCAGTAGAATGTAGTTTGGACCAACCAGGCACCTGTCCTGTGTGTTAACATTCTTTTGAGACCCGTAGAGATGGCAGTGTAGTAGAAGTCCCCCAGAGGATTTCTCAGCTTGATCGTTCATTTGCTGTCTTTTCCTCCACAGAGAAAAGCTAATTCACTTTCATTTTGGCTCAGCGGTTCACTTTGTTCAGGTACCAGAGGAGTCTGGGAATGAGTGTGTGTGCGTGGATGATGCTCTGTTATGTTGGCATACACTGTGTGTGGCTGTTTCATATCTGCATAATTCTACATACAGAAGCTTTATTTCTCACGGGGTTCCTAATGAACATCAGGGTGGAGCATGCTCTTTTAAACGGCCAATCACAATGCTGCACTCGAGGGGCTTGCTATTACAGGAGCCAAGCTAAGCAATGCATATGTTGTATGTAGGTTGCTGTAACCCGCCTACCTAGACAGCATTTGGAACAGACCTTTGATTCCCTAAAATGATACTTATGTAGCTAGCTCACTTTTGAAAAACGGACATACTGTATACTGTACCCGTAACATTTAGTTTCTATTGAGCATTTTTCTAATATAATGCTATTTCATTTACTTTTTTGTATTTGTTTCCTTGCAAATCATGATATCAGCGCGTGAATGAATCAATTTTTGAGTGTTTTAGTAGTTTTAGCTTGATGTGATCACTTTTTTACATTTATTTAAATATTCAAATAGCAACAGATTAGTGCAGAATCAGAAATATTTCTTAGTCATTTTACATCATACCTTTTCTTAATATTAAAATATTTGAAACCCTAAAACTTAATTAGTACAGAATCAGAAATAATTTCCTTATTTATTTTCCACCATAACTTTTCTTAATATTAAAATGTTATTAATTATCAGATTTAAATTTTGAGTGTCATATTTTTTCAATTTAGTCTCAGGCTTTTGCATTTTTCTAATAAAATGCAACATTTTATTTTATTTTTTTTATTTTACTGTATTATATTTTTCATTGCAAAACATAATATTAGTTTATGAATTAAGTAATTCCATAATGTTTTAGTAGTTTTAGCTTGATGCGGAATGACACGGAATCAGAAATGTTTTATTTTACATCATCTTTTCGTAATTTTAAAATGTTTCAAATTCTAAAACTTATTTCCAGGTTTAAATTGGATTTTGAATCTCATGTTTTGAATATAGTCTCAGGCTTTTGGATCCAACTGGTCTGTGTGTTTGTATGCATTTATGCGTATGGGTCACTGAAGATAAGGGAACAGGTGTGTGTTTCTAACTTTTCAAGTGTTCAAACAAGTCACTAACCCAGTTCCATCAGTGTAGAGTGTATATGAGTTATTTAGTAGAAAAGAATGAGATGGAAGGACTGGAGGCTGATTTTACAGAGCTGTTTCCTCTCTCTTATCGGTATGGCCGTGTGGAAGCTTCTGTGCTGTTCACATAGATAGCATCTCCATCTGATCTCTCTCTCGCTCATCCCTGTCCCAAAGTCAACCCATCCCAGCTCTGATCTTTCCTCTCTTTCTCATCTTCTCACTATCTCCCTCCCCTTGTTATTCCCTCTATTGCCTTCCATTGCATGTTCTTTGCCTGTCCTTCACTGCTATTTGCTCTCTCTCTCTCTGCAGATGTGCAGATTTACCTTCAGCAGTGCCTCATAAAACTGATTAACAGCACAGTATATCATTTGATATGCAAATAGCATTGCTTTAATTTCTCTGGCTGCTCATTGTGCAGTGCAGAAATGTTCATTGTTTACAGTTTGCTGGTACTGTTTGCCTTCGTAGATAGATTTTTAAAGGGAGAGGCATTGGATGAGAGAGAGAGAGAGAGAGAGAGAGAGCTGACTGAACAACATTACTGTGAGTGACTATAGGGGATGTAGAGGATTGATTGGCCTACAAGTTTCCAGACTTTTTAAAAAAAAATGTATACCATTTTCTTCATTTCCTATAGTCTTCTCTTCTCACAGCAATATTGCATGATTTCTTAAGGATCGTGTGACACTTTATACTGATGGAAATTCAGCTTTGCATCACAGAAATAAATTATATTTTAAAGTATATTAAAATAGAAACCATTATTTTATATTGTAATAACATTTTTGCAAGATTACTGGGGTTTTTTTTCAGTATTTTTGATTAAAGGGGTCATATGATGCGATTTCAAGTTTTCCTTTCTCTTTGGAGTGTTACAAGCTGATTGTGCATAGATAAGATCCCTGAAGTTGCAAAGACTAAAGTCTCAAAACCAAAGAGATATTCTTTATCAAAGTTAAGACTCTACCACGCCCCCCTAAAACGGCTCGTTCTAACATGCCCCCACATATCTACCTCACTATGTGGAAATATTTGCATAATGCGCCCAAATGTGCACGCAAAGAAAGAAGGCGTGGTTTCAGTAACCGCAGTTAGTGTTGAAGCCGCATGTCAGGGAGACGCTGTGTGTTTAAGCGAAAGCAAAAGCACTTTATTTAGCCTTCCGAAAGTAGATGCATTTATGAATTTAAGATTACTTTCAACAGAACAGCAATGCATTTTATGGATGACCGTTTCGTGAACCTAGGAGAGGAGGTAATTCTGACTTTGCTATGACAATCTGGCGCTTCTGAATCAGCTACTGTTTTGTTATTAGTTTAAGTATTTGCTATTGACTGTTCAAATGCGGAGTTTTGCGCATCGTGTGTGTGTGCGAGTGCGATTAGGAGAGCGAGATCGTTGTGTGTGTGTGGTGTGTGTGTGTGTGTGTGTGCGTGCGTGCGTGCGTGTGAGAGAGAGAGAGAGACAGGGTCACATCACAGTGGAGTCAGCTGTCTTAACCGTGGCTTGTGTACTGCAAACACATTCTTCATCACTGTGTCTGTCACTAGACTCGGTTTCCCCTTTCGGTCTTGAACTGATGGTAAAACTAAAGACATAACTGTCTTGATATTTACTTTAAAGCTGACACTCGCGATTATGGTAAGGGGCATTACATTTCCCGACCAGGCGCCGAGTGGTGCCAATCACAATGCACTGGGTCAGCTGGCCAATCAGAGCAGACTGCGTTTTTGAAGAAAACGAAGCGTTTGAGAGAGGCGGGGCATAGAGGACTTACAATAATGTACAGTAAACAAAAACAAAATTTTAAAAATAATGTGGTTTTTGAACATTAAAGCAAGTCAACATATTCTGTTACACCAAATACACAAATAATGATCTTTAAAAAAGCATCATATGACCCTTTAAACAGAAATGTAAGCCTTGATGAGCATAAGAGACTTCTCTAAAAAACGTCTTACTGATCCCAAACTTTTGAGCAGTAGTGTATATATGTGAAGTGTGAAGTGACATGTGGCCAAGTATGGTGACCCATACTCGGAATTAGTGCTCTGCATTTACCCATCCAAAGTGCACACACAAACCGTGAACACACACCCGGAGCAGTGTGCAGCCATTTTTGCTGCAGCGCCCGGTGAGCAGTTGGGGGTTCTGTGCCTTGCTCAAGGGCACTCAGTCGTGGTATTGAAGGTGGAAGGGAGCGCTGTACATTCACTCCCCCCAACTACAATCCCTGCCGGTACGAGACTCGAACCCACCACCTTTGGGTTATGAGTCCGACTCTCTTAACCATTAGGCCACGACTTCCCCATATATATATATATACACACACACACACACATACATACATACCACACACATACATACATACATACATACATACATACATACATTAAACTGTACTACATCATACAACAGTACGTACAGTACGTCATTACGATACATACATACATACATAGGGTGCGATTTGCCGGGGGGATGAGGGGATTCATACACGCTTTGAAGTCCCGATCTGAATCAAACGATTCGCGATCCGATTGGAGCAATTCGAAACAGTGAACATTTGCGACGCAATGGTTTAACTGATTTGGAGTTTCAAAAAGCTCCGTTGTGTTCTTTGCTCACTTTCTCTATATAATCTATTAGTTGTTTGAATAACTGTTGAAATGAAATCATTACAATTAATAGGCCAAACTTACAATGTTTTTATTAAATTGATCACGTTAAAAGCAGTTTCCGTCGTATTAAAAACATTTCATGACTAAAAAGACGGGTAGTTGGGTCAGCCTCCGCCTATGGAGTTTTATACGCCTATAAAAAGTTTTAAAAGCATCCCCCCCCTCTGTTTTTTTCACAAATCGCACCCTATATATATATATATACAGTACATATATAATTTTGTTGTCACTTCCATTTCTTTCATAATCTTAGTTTCCTTTTTCTCACTTCTCTTTTTTATTTTTATTCACGTTGTCATCTCAGTTATCTTGGTATTCCTTTCCATATTCGTTCCTTTTCTATTAATTGTTGAGATTTTTTTTTTATTGAGTTTTTATTTATTATACATTTTCTTCATTTAATCTCACTTCATCTTGTCTTCTCTTCTCGCCTTTTCCCTTTTCTTTTTTTTAGTTTATTCCTCATGCCATTTCATCTTAATCCTCTTTTTTTTTTTACTTTTTATTTTATTAATTTTTAATTATATCTTAGTAATAGTCTGGTCCAGACCGCAGCGGTCTTTCACACACCAAAAAATTATCTTATTTACTACCATTTACAACATGAAATATCATTGAAACACATTAAACTTCAGTCGTGTAAGATGTTTCCTGGTTGAAAGAACATTAGGCAGGAAATAATGTAGGTTGTGATTTTATTTTATCAATCAGGACTTGATTGAATTGCGAATGTCATGATACGGCTGATTAATCATAATATTTTCCTCAACTATGCAGCCTTGGTTACATCAGCTGAAAAGTATCATTAAGGAGAATGTTTTCACATTATAATTTTTTAATATTATGAACAACGACATTTTTATTTTCTTCAGACATCACAGTATGGATGTGGCGTGGTGTTGTGGGAAGTTGTGGCCTAATGGTTAGTGAGTTGGACTCGTAACCCAAAGGTTGTAGGTGGAGGGAGTGAATGTACAGCGCTCTCTTCCACCTTCAATACCACGACTGAGGTGCTCTTGAGCAAGGCACCGAACCCCAACTGCTCCCCGGGCGCCGCAGCATAAATGCCCACTGCTCCGGGTGTGTGTTCACGGTGTGTGTGTTTGTTCACTGCTGTGTGTGTTGTGTGGACTTAGGATGGGTTTAATTCAGAGCACTAATTCCGATTGGGTACCATACGTGGCCACATCACGTCAACTTTATTAACCCATGAATGTTCAGTGAGAAGCAAAACCAGGCGGCATTTTAGGGTTTCATTTTTCTTTCTTTCTTTGTCACAGGCAAAGACTACAAGCCAAGAATGTGTATACTATACCGCTGCCGCCCTCCCATCGGAGAACTCGTGCTTTTCTTTCGCCCTTCTGTTTTGACCGCGAGGATTACTTTATTCAGTTTGCGTACTGCTATAACCCCCTACACTACTCCCGTCGGCAGCATTATACCTGGCCAGTCTGGCGCAGGAAATCCTCGAGTTACCTGCTGCGAGAAGCAGCTGGGCCTCAGTGTGGTTCTTCCATTGCATGTTTTGCTCCTGCGTTGGCCGGGGCACCTCTTTGTTGGCGGTTCAGGGGGTCTGTCACTTTCTATTATTTAGCATCTTCCTGTACTGCTGTGGCCCTGCACCTCATTTCTTTAAGGGGGCACACATGTAAGATTCTTTGAGGATGCATGACTGTGTGTGTGGGTTGTGTATGTGGTGTGATGGTGTGTGTGTGCGGCGGCGGCGTGCGTGCATGATCTGCACAGGTACTGGATCATTCACAGTGCCTACAGTCCCGTCTCGCTCTTATCAAATAATTGTTGAGGAAAACTCATTAGGAATGCTCGAGAGATTAAAGCCCTCTTTTAGGGCCTTCATCACTTTCACGTTCGTCAAGGAGAGCCAGGCACGGGAAGCCACTGATGAAAGGACATTTATTGATAAGAAATATGGTGTCAATGGAAAAAAAGAAATCAGTTTCACATGAAATGGGATTTGAAAGGGCAAATATATCAGGGGGGAAATAAATGGCAAAACTTTGTTAAAGCGATGCAAGAACAGAAATACAGACTTAAGGGTGAATCTGGTGCTCTTATTGATACAGCCTGTGAAGAATTCACTCAGATTGCATAAAACAAGATCAGATATTTGTTAAGTCTGTAATGTTCACCAAGGCGGCATCTATTTTATTAAACAAAAATACAGTAAAAGGCAGCAATACTGGGTGAAATAACTATGTACATTTTTAAATAACTGTGTTCTATTTGAATATATTTTAAAATTAATTTATTCTTAAATGCCAAAGCAACATTTTCACCAGCCGTTACTTCAGTCTTCAGTGTCACATGATCCTTTATGAATCTTTGTAATATGCTGATTTGGTGCTCAATACATTTTTTTTTTATTATTATTATCAGTGTTGAAAAACAGTTGTGTGATGTGATGCTCAAGAAACTTTTCTTATTATTATATCAGTGTTGAAAAACAGTTGTGCTGCTTAATATATATTTTTCATGTTTTCATGATTCTTTGCTGACAGAACAGCCTTTTTCAAATTATAAATCTTTAAAGACATTATACATTCTTTGCTGTCCATTTTGATCAATTTAACTCTTCCTTGCTGAAGAACAGTAATTTACCCCCCCCCCCCCCATCCAAAAAAAAAAAAAAATCTTATCAGCTAAACTTTTGAAAAGTAGTATGTAAACCTAAAATACTACATGAAAAATAGAAATGTTGTCTTAGCAAATAACTGAAATAAAATAAGTTTAACTAAAATTACTTAAACTAAACTGAAATAAAAATAAATGAAAGCTAAATAGAAATATTAAAAAAACATGACGACCCACACATTGCAAAATTACAAGCAAACTGAAAGTGAAATTAAAATTAAAAATATAAAAATAAAGCTAATTCAAAACATGAATAAATACTATAATAGTATATAAATAACACAGGTAGAGGTCCTGAGTTTTGGTAAAGACAAAAAAAAATCCCTCGTATACTGCAAGGAAAAGCATACATTTTTAAGTGTCTGAATATTTTGGCAGGAGCCACTGGGCCTCCCTTGCCATTTCATTAGCATGTACAATCAGCCTTTTTTATAATTCATGTAGAAGATATAATGTCAGAAATAAAGCAAGAATGAAAGGATAGATACTGAATGTTGGAGAAAAAAGTGAGGGAGGGACATTGAGATAGAACAAGAGAAAGTGAGAGCGAATGTATTTGTATGCACAGGCATAAGGACATTTTATGGCCTTATTTGTCTTTTTATGTCCTCTGTTCTTGGGTATGTGGCAGTACAACACTCTTAATGACCTGCAGAGATGGAGGAGAGAGGGAGGGAACAAAGAAAAAGAGCAGGATGAGGCTACAACAGCTTGGACTGCAGTAGTAAAACACTCTCTGGTGTAACACACAGACGTGATGTAAACAGAGGATCTGTTAGGAGGAAGTCCATGTGCACACACACACCCACACCCTCACACGTGCTATAGGTAAAGCACCAGAGAAAAAGCCTGGATTCAGTGTAATACTGGGATTACTTCTCTCATATCTTTCACTTTCAATGAGGCAAGTAAATGCGAAGAGCGTTCCACAAAAAGACTCATCTAGTACATCTCAATTACCTCTTTTGCTCTGTTAATGCTTCGCCTCTCAGGGTCAAACACGTTTATTTTTTAGAAGTCTGCTGGCTGGTGTGGTACAACTGTTCACATTTGTAATACAACAACCAATCAGATTCCTCTCTATCCAGAGGTCTATGAAGATGAATCCAATCGAGCGTCGCCACAAATCAGTGTCCAGACACCCCAAATATGCTCATAAGGACTATTTTCACGACTTTAAAATGCAGACTCGCAACAACTGTCATGTTCAACAGCAATCGTCACATCTGTTTATTGTATCTTTAGTCATCAAAGTTCTCTAACAGTGTTATAAAGACAGAGAAGCATAGCAGGTTTTGACAGTCGCTTTGATGGATGATTATGCATAGAAGCTTCTTCTATAGTCAGCTCGTCTGTTCGCCGCTGCCCATTTCGAACGTCGAGTTCGCATCAGCAAATGGAGAATGAAGTTGTTTTGAAGGCTGCGCATCCAGATCCATTATCCATATCCGAGTGTGAAATGCTCGAGCCATCTGAATATTTAAAAGAGATCAAACTCAGATCTGCATTTATATGGATGTGAATTATTTAGACAGTGCAGTGTAACATACAGATCTTGTATAGCACAAGCAGCATGATCTTTGTAGATTAAAATAAGTGTATTGGATTAAATATTTAAGCATATATAACTGTTTATTTTTGCATAAAAGCGGAAGGCCTCAGGGTCTTTGTTGATGCTCAGTTATCGTGACTCAGATGACCTGCCTGTCTAGACAGAGCTCCCCTGTTTCATCCTCTCCTTTCATGCATCCTTCAGTCGTTTTCTGTTGGCAAAGAGCCTGTCAATCTCAACAGAGGCCCGTCATGTGACTCGAGCCCTGCTTTCTCACACAGGTGCCTGTTTGTGTTGAATTCTGAGTGCCTGCTCCTTTAAAGATGTGGAGCCGGAGAAGGAGACAGAGCAACAGTTGTGGATCTGACAGGCTTGCAAGAGCACTTACTGCAACAAAGAGCAGAGACAAAGACAAGCAGACAGACAGAATCCAGCCTGAGGGCCTGACCGGCACTCTCTGCTTCACTTCACGTCTCTCTCTCTCTCTCTCTCCGTATAGCAATTTGCAACTATATATTCAGGTTTACATTCATATAGTCAGACTTATAAAATTATAGATTTTTTTTTATTTTTTATGATTTCCTCGTTTTGCTATATTTAAATTGAAATGCTGTATTGTAATTTAATGTTCCTTTTTTTTAATACTTGAAATATTGTAGCTTTAAAGGGGTCATCGGATGCCCATTTTCCACAAGTTGATATGATTCTTTAGAGTCTTAATGAAAAAGTTTTAAAATGAACGTCTGTAAGATAGTTTGGTTAAAATGTCTCAATGGTAGTGTAAAAACACCTTTTTTACCCTGTCAAAAACATCTCTTTTCAGATCAAGCCGTTTTTGTATCATTTTCTTTTAAATGTTAATGAGCTCTGCTGACCTCGCCCTCTCTTCTGAGCCGCTCTCTAAGGGACTGTTTACTTTAGCCGCATTCATCGTGAAACTTGCTAATTAGCACATTATTAGGAAAGGCGATTTGCAAAGATTCATTAAAAAACCTTACACTCACTTCTTCTGGAGGTGAAGCTGGATCACGAATGATTCGCGTGAACGTAAACGCATTTAGGCAGATCGGGGGCGCATTCCCTTCAAAAACAAACGTAATTCACTGCATCTTCAGTGGCTCAGATGTCGGGAGTAAATGTATGACTGCTATGTTAATCATTATTACAGCAACAACAAACAATCTCGTCGCTTTGGGGGAGACATTCTTGTCTTCTTCGCTCCGGTGGTGAACCAATGGCGTCTGGTGACAGCTGCACTCTGATTTGTCCTCAAGGTAAGACACCAATTCCAGTCTGTTCTGCAACGCTAACTGTCATCGAAATATCAAACGTCGTGGGAGTGGCCTGGCTGTGTGACATCACACAGACAGGCATCTGAGCACGGCTTGATTTGAGAAAGGGGAAAAGATTTAACGAGATTAAAAAAAAACACTGGGTGGATTTTTATCATTATAGGATGGTTGTGTACACACACTGCCAACACACATTTCAGTTCAAACAACTTGTAAAAGTGCATGTAGCATCCGATGACACCTTTAAGTTGTATTTACAATGAGAAAATTAAAGTCTTCTTTAGAGCTTCTATAAAGCAAAATACTGAATGTCCCAAATACTGTTCAGACGGTAAGAAAGTCATTATTTATTTAAGTACTTATTGCATTTTTAAACAATGATTCACATAATTTTGGTACGGATCCCCGCACATGACATGCAGGGAAAAAAAGTCAATTGTGTGCACAATTTACTAATTCATTCCCTCGTTTTAAGTAAATTGTGCCCACAAAATAATAATTTGTTCTACTTCCTGTGTGCATTCTCATAAACTGATATAGATGCCTCTCACTTAAAATGATTCCATGTAATGCTGTAAGGCTTTTGAGAATGGGTGTGTATAACTCATTCCCAACTCAGAATAAAACTTGATTAAAGTGTCTCTGTCCATACCGAACACAGCAACAGTTTAGAGAATAGGGCAGCAGTAGAAACAATTAAATTATTTATGCGGGCACAATTACTCAAACGAGAAGGTCCAGGGAATGAATTAGTATATCATGCGCATGGTTTAGTAAAATGAGGGAACAAATTAGTAAATCGCGCACTTGTTTCACTTTTTTTCCCCTGCATGTCAGGCTTTGTATTACGGAGATTCCATGAATCAGTTTTGTAACAATTTTTTTTTTTTTTTTAGCTTCTTTTAGCCAAAATGTAGGGTGAATCATGTTAATCTCATCAGACCCAACTCTAAAGGTGTATACAGTAAATGTTTAAAAGCTTTAGGCCACAAGTGTGTACTTGATCAGTTTGTCATGCCTAGAATGCAAGATAGTAACCAGTTCCTTTAAGAATAGAACAGTTTGTTCTGTAATCAAGTTGAACTTCATGCCCATTGCTGTAAAGGGGAGTGATGTACATTTAAAACAGGCCTTGAGGCTTTTATGACCAGACTTTCAGAACTATTCTTCTGTGGGTTTATTCTCACTCTCCGTCTCTGTCTGTGTTACGGCACATAACATTTCTATAGGGAAGAGCCTTGAGTCAAGTTGATGCAGAGTGGCTGCCGTTACTGGTTGTTTAGCAATAGTTCGTCCAATATGGTCAGTTCACTGCACCATTCATGCCTCTAAAACAGAGAAACATAGAAGAGACTTTGATAAGGTGACTTTTAACTTTCCTTTTTGATTAAATATTAAGCATTCTATTAACAGAATGTGTATATAAACGGTGTTGTGCAGTGCCAAGCAGCAGTATTCAATTTCAACAAAACTAACAGTAAAGTAATAAAAAATGCTGTAATTTGTCCTTGAGGAGTATATTTCTTGAAAGGATGATAATGCGGTTATGATGAAGTTTTGATTAACAGATTGAATTGAATAGTTTGGTTTATAGATTTATTGAATAGTTAATTTTGTTCAAGAAGGATAAATATGAAGTTTGATTATATTTTAAAAAAATAGTTGAGGCACACACTTAAAGACTTTATATCATTCATCGGCCTATTTTTGTAACAATGTAAAAGTATTTTCTGCCACTTTATAAATCACTGATCAATTGAATGCATACTTGCAGAAAAAAAGGAATTCATTTCTTTAACCTTACTGATCTTTTTATTGCATAGTGTAAACAGTATTGAATAAAAAGTTTCCTCGTGGTTAATTTAGATGTAATTTTTTATTTTATAAATTAAGTAATTTGGTTTTTGTTAACGTGTTTAATATTATATTCATTTTAATTAAGTAAATATTGGCATCAGCAACTCATTGTCGAAGTCCATTGTTATGCATATGAGGGATGCAAATATTTTGCAGAATGACCCAGTGGAAAAATCCCTTGTCAGTCTCTATTTACAACAGCCTATGCTCACATTCTCAGAGTAAATATTCACTTTCTTGTATGTTTTATATGGTCTACACAGCCTCACGCCTTTCTGTGATGTGAGATGGTTGTTTCCACAGAGATGACTCTGAGCTGCTGATGGCTACTTTGCTGTTTTCCTTCATCTCCCTCTTTGAGATTTCCTGTTCAATACAAGAAGCAGATGCATCTCCTGGTAGGGACTGCAGTCTTCAGAGGCTCTGTGCAAAACTCCAGGCAACCGGCGTTAGAACTATTCTGGCTGTCCCTAACCCCTCTCTCTACATCCTAAAGTCATACAATCCTGAGTTTCACAGCCAGGGCTGAAGAAATCCCCCTCCGATCATCATTTTTGAGCATTTTAAAGCATGAGTTGAGTTGACCGGCTGCCTGTGAAGGATGAACGTTAAGCAGGCAAATGGGGTCCCGTCTCTGGTTTGATGGAGTACAGGTTTATGGATGTAGTCAGAGGGTGCGGGGTAAGCACCTTTAACGCAAGTCCTTTTTTTTTTTTTTTTTTTATCCTCTGTCACTGATGGCTAATACTTATAGGAGTGAGTTTAATAACAGCTCCTAAAATGGAAGGTGGACTGAATGTGGGGTGTGTGGTGTTGTGTGTGTGGTGTGTGTGTGTGTGTGTGTGTGTGTGTGTGTGTGTGTGTGTGTGTGTGTGTGATTACTGGCTCTTTAATGGCCATCTCAGAGCTGCACCTTTGAGCTGCATGCTGGGCACTGCTAGATACCTCATGTTTCATCAGTAAGAGCCAAAAGTACAAGAACCACCTTGAGGCAAAATGAAATTCTCTTAATAAATCTGTAAAACAGGCGTTTAGTTGACAGAGATGAATTACTTCTTCTGTCCTATCAGAAAGCTACTTTCAAGTTTGTTATTTGACACCATCTTAAAGGCTGCTGTTGATGTTGGAGCACTACAATGAAAGGTGTATATTACAAACATTAAAGTTTTTTTTTTAGTTTTATTACCAAACAGTTATTCATTTGAACACATGCCTTGTTTGTTTGTGTATTAAATATTTATACAGCTGCAAAAAAAAAGTGTGCTACTCAATTTAACACGTTTTACTGTCTTTAGATTTGGGAATGCACAATATATCAGTACCTTATCAGTTATATATTGGCCAGTATTAGTGTGAGGTTTTTTTAATCATCTAAATTTTGTCATCATCTAATACTAACTTTTAAATCCAGATTATGGGATTTATGCACCATTTCTTGAAAAGCACTTTCCTGTAATAGAGGTCCCATCTCTATAAATAGTCTTCCATATAATAGAGGTCTCACCTCTATTATATTAAGTACTTTTTATTATTTATACAGACCTTTTTCTTTAGCATATCTAAAAAATTTGACATTAAAATGTTGGCATGCCTAAATTAGCTTTTTTGCAGCAGCAGCAACAAAAAAAATTGCAGCAAAAAAATGACAAAAACTATATTTTAAAGTGCTATATGTATTTATATTTTATTTATACCACACATGCATACAATGTATTTCTGTTAAAAAAGAAAAGAAATATAAAGAAAGGGAAAAAGTAATAATAATGCAAAAACAATGTAATATCTGCCATCTAATGTCTATAAAATCCCTGTTTATATCCATTCTACGTATTTTCATAATTCACGCTGAACCGAAGGATAACTTTAAAACCCTCTAAAATAATTGGATCTCAGAGTGTCAGTGGAACATGTGGCCGTCACATTCATTGCTCTCTATGACTACGTTTACATGGACAGCAGTAATCTAAATATTTACCTTATTCTGAATAAGACAATATTGCGATTAAGGTGTTTACATGAGTTGCTTTTAGAGTATTCCTTTCATGTTCCCGGTTTACATGTTATAGTACATAGATCGATTAATGGCTATGTCTTTACGTCACCACGCAACGCCATCCGACGTCCCCTCCAGAATTTCACATAAACATTTATTTCATCTTCATTATGATGCCATATACAGTTTTGTGTGTTCCATTTTTAATTTACTGAAAGCTTCAAGTGCAGTTCATTATTTGTCATGCTATACATGCAAACGTTGTTGAAGCCATTCGTTTATTTGCCGTCAAACGGTTGAGCACTGTCGTGTGTGTATCCAAAATGCGGCGAAAAGTCCTACACGACGGTAATAATGTGATTAAGGTGTGTAAATGTCTATACTGCACTTCGATCGATAATGCGACTAAAATAGGAATACTCCACATGTCTTAATTCGATTAGTGTTTACTTCGATTATGACTTTAGCCGGATTATGGTAATCAAAAATCTCTGTTTACATGGTAGATTCTTAATCATTGTATTGTCTTAATCGTATTAAAATCGGAGTATTGTTGTAAATGTAAATGTACTAAATGTGAAACAGCTCTGTAGGCCCTTTTAGTCTGAAAAATGGGGTAAAGGATTGCTGGCTGTGAGAAGGACAGAACAAGAGAGGAGGAGGAGAGGAAAGGAGCATGGAATCTACAGACAAACATTCAAGAGGGGAGGAAGGTCATTTTTTGTTGTTCTAATGGTCACTGGAGCCCCTACAGACAGACAAACAGTGGGGGATCTTGTTTGGCAGCCTGTTAGTAGGAATAAAGTATGTAAAGCTTCTTGGACGGACGCGTCTCTGGCCTTCGCACGCTTCTTTCTATCTCTCACTTTACATCCAGGTTTATCTCCGTGTTTGTACACCCCGTGCCAAGATTTAATCAATGGCCGTTCTGCTTTGCGTGAAGAGAGAAGGTCAAAGTCGGACCGGAGAGATGGAGGGAGGGCAGAGAAGGAAGAGACAGGAGGAAAGAGAAAAGGGAGGAGGAATGGCGTAGGATGAGAAGAAGATGAGGCAGAATCTGTGAGCTGTGAAACAGTGATGGATAATCGCATGAAATCTGGTTGTTTATGGACTGCAAAGCAAAAATGGAGTCCTCCTCTATCACATGGCGAATATTTCATTGCTCTCTCTGTCTCTCATTTGTGCTGCTGTTTACTTGTCCAATTTTCTCATTTTGAATCTGACTAAAGCAGAAATCTTCATTATCAGTCCCCCAACTCTAACAAAAAACATAACTAATGCTCCCAGACTTGACCTTTGAAGCTACATCAGTTATTCCATCTGCCACCGTCAAAAACTTCAATCATTCAAATCATTCTTGACTCTTCACTGACCTTAGATGCTTATATTAGTCAACTCTGTAAAGCTGCATTCTTTCAACTTCTCTGTATTGGCCTGGGCAAATGTCTACTGTCCATTAAGTAATTATGTGTGAAATGATTGTTTGTTCCTTACTGTTATTGTGAAGCATCCATAAGCTTGGGAAAGGCGCTATATAAATTAAACATTATTATTATTATTTGTCAAATCTTTTTTGAAAGCTGGTCCAAAAGATTTAGTAATTTGAAGAGGTCTCCACCAGCTGCCTGGTATTGTCCTCTCAAGAGCTGACCAGTCTTTCTCTATTTGTCACTGACTCTATTATCTGAAGACTCACAAACAGTGGGTGTAAATCCTGTCATCAGTCTCTTACAATTGAGAGTGATTTTTATTTTTATTTTTTGTCTTTTTTGTGAAATTTAAAACTCTTTTTCAGTGAAAACCTTGTTTAGAGCCCACATCTGATTTCTCCTCAGGAGTTCTGAAATACTAGAAGTACAGTTGTAGGAAAAAGACGTGAAAGGATCTCTTTTTTTCCTGCTAATGGTTTCATTTTTGGAGCCATGGCCATCAACACATTTATCTGTGATGCAAGCAAACATCACCTACTGACTCTGTTCTCCACCAAAACATTGGATTCAGTTTGATGGTGTTTTTTCATCTGTTTTGGAGTGATTGGCTTATCATATAAAATAGCAAAATGGGTGATGGTAATCATATTGGGAGGAAAAACTAATTATTATTATTATTATTACTCTTAAATATTGTTATATTTAAACAAATGTATGTAATTCATGCCTTTACATAGTTAAAGAAAACAAACACATAAATAATGTATTATTTGTTGTAGCAGTAGTAGTAGTAGTGTTATTAGTATTATTATCATTATTATTATTCCCATAAGCTTGTTGTTTCCTGTTCTTTTCTTTTTTTGTATTATTATTAATATTATTATAAATAATAATTGTTACATTTTCTTGACTTACAGGAAAAAACTCTGCACTTGTTGCATTATGTTGGCAATCAAAGAAATGTATGTTCTGTAATTCATGCATTAACATATTGCCACAACTGTCTGGCTCTCGTCATTTTCCAATATCATTCCCCCCAACATTTCCTGTCCTCTCTGTACTATCACTGTTAATAAGAGTGGCAAATGGCCAAAAATAAAGTAAGATTTCCAAGCATTTCAAGAAGTGTAAGAGCATAAAATACAACAAACGTTTCACGTCTGTTGATACAACTGCGCTGTGTTTAACCACTGTGAAATGCCTCCCTACAGCTGTTCCGTGTGATTTAAACATCCTTTGTTGTAAGCCTAATAACATTTCACCGTCGGGGTGTGACCTTTGCCGGTGGGTCTCTCAGAGCACCAGTTCTCTCTGCCGGTGTCAAATGGAATCTGTCTTTTCCATCCGCACCTAACAGTGTGAATGCTCACGCTTAACAAATCTGACTCTGGATTGAGCCACGGATAAGTAGTGACCCAAGCTTGACTGCAAGGCGGTTATTTTACATCAGATTGAAGATAAAGAGTTTGATATGACCCCGTTTTATCGAGCCACCCTTTTATCGAGTCCAATGGGCCCTTCGGTAGGCGATCCTGCTGCTTTATTGCATATTGAGACTCCCATATCAGCAGCAGAGGAATCATCTAGCTGATATGGTGGACCGTAATAAAGAAAGGATGGAGTGAGAAGAAATAGAGAGAGCGGGAAATGGAAAAAGACAGAAAGAGGGGCGACTGCAATAGTACAACGGAATATTGTTTTCTTGAGGCCGTAATAAGATAAAAGAAAACGGGAGGCCTATCAAGCCAGCATGGACTGAGAGGGCAGGAGTATGACCAGTAGGTACGGCGACTTCTCTTCATCTTCAGAGAGGCATCCTTCATCTTCCTGAAACAGTAAAATTATCCTCATTGTAATGCAAGGTTTGCTTAGTCAGAGATGATATTTATTTTTTGAAATTGAAATGGCTCACACCTTGAGGGCTTAACTCTGTTTCAATATTTTGGAAGTGCTTTGCAAGCTGTTTGTTATGCAGAGGTCGGCAGATGGATCTGGTTATGAGAGGGGGATTTATTGACATGGGGTTATCTCCCAGCATGGGTTCATATCTGTCACTTAACTCTGTCCGGTTGAAGCGGAGCCAAGGCCGCTCTGCCCTTCCCTGGTACCGTCAGTCTTCAAAGCGCATATCTTGAAATCTCATAAGGCCCCCAACTTTCAGCTTTAGGTCAAAGGGGCTGATGGGGTAGAGTCTTGAGATGGATACAGAAAACCGTTATAGTGGTGAAAGAGAATATAACCTGAAGTGCAAGTATCAAAAGTTTGGGTAATGTATTTACGACCACGCAAAGATCTTCCTCTTCTTCTCATGCTGTTCTTTTTTATTTTAAATGATTGTAATTTAAATACTGTTTTTTTATTTTAAATGTTTGTCATTTAAATACTTTATCTATCTATCTATCTATCTATCTGTCTGTCTGTCTGTCTATATCTATCTATCTATCTATCTATCTATCTGTATCTATCTATCTATCTATCTATCTATCATCTATATATGTTTATATACACTAGATAGACAGACAGACTGATTGATTGACATTTTCCTCAAAAGAAAAGTCTTACTAAAACAAAACAAATAAAAGTTAAAAAACTAACACTGCTTTTATTATTATTTACCACAGCTTGTAGCTTGCTAGCAAGTAGAGAACAGAATGAACAAGTAATCATGTTTTTAAGAGCTTTTATGGCTTTTTAATAAGTAAAAAATGCACCTTTCTGACAGTGTAATTGCCTTCCATTGCGGGAACCAAATTTAGGGCCCAGGTTGGTTGGAGAGAGAAAAAACGATCTGGGAATGGAGAAACACAAGTGATACAGTACATCATTTTTGGGTAGAAAAGAAAAAGAATTAATGAAAAGTGAGTTACTCACCCTACAAAAGCAGCCAAGCTTGAAATTCAGTTTGAGGGGAAACTTAATTTGTTGTAGATGGGTTGAGAAACATATTTAGCCAGAGAGAGATTGAGAGGAAGAGGAAGAGACAAAAATAGAGGGAGTGTGGGAAAGAGAAGGCACATTTGAAGGAGTAAAAGAAATAGAGAGAGAGAAAAGATATTTGGTAAATAACAGAAAAAAAAACAGTATTTTCCCTGTGTTCATATACCAGATAGCAACAGGTCTCATGCTGCTTTTAGGTCATGCTGGAATGATGATGAGCTCACATGAACGTCACCATCAAGTCTTGATTTCCAGCTGGAATCTGTTTTATCAAAGTTAAATGTTAGTTTATTCTTTTACAGTCTACCGGTTTAAATCTGCATTGTTTGCACTCTATTATTATGTTGCACTAACATGAAAAAAAACATCCTGTTTTTCACCTAACTTTTTTTTTTCTTTTTCTTTTTTTTTGAAATGACACATTTCATGTAGTTATAATGATTTCCGAACTCGTAAGCAGGAGGTTCCCAGGAGGACTTGAAGGCAGCTTGAGTTAGCTTCTGAAATGCGATGTTACATCATTAGATCTCATCCTTGCTTCCTTCATCTTCCACAAACCTCAGACCTGCACAACAAACAGCAAAACAAATGGGAATTGGGAAAAGTTTTTCAGCACGTTTCTTCTCTAACTATGGTTAAGGAGATTATAGTACGGTGGGTTGGTGTCTCAGATCAATATGCACTCAGCTCTTACTGTCTGAGCTGAAAGCCAAGCTGCAAGATTTCTGTCAGCACATTTTACAGCATTTCTCTGCTGCTAGTTAAAGCGGGCAGCTGATAGTGGCAGTTAATGATCACTCTCATGTGCGCTTGCTACATTCAAGGTGATTTGATAAGGCTGTTCCCATTAAATTAAATGGTGAACACACTAAGGTGAGGTCTGATAACTGTAATTGGCCATGGTTTAAGGTATAACTAGTTTTACACTGTACACAGTGTATCAGTATTTTAGTATTATTTATATTTGTAGTAATTATTAATTTTAATGACTTTTTATTAATATAATTAATTGGCTTTTTTCAGTTTTAGTTTTAAGTAATTTATTTTTCAACGTTTTTCAGTTAGTTGGAAAGGCTACATTTTTATTTTCATTCGTTTTTTATAAATATTATATTTTATGTTAATTTTATTTTCGCTTTAGTTCAATTGTGGAAAACAATTTGAATAGTTTTCTTGTTTTATTTAACAGCCACTGATTGGCGTAAAGTCGAACACATTCGCTTCTTTAATTTGTTAGTCAGCATTTATTTACTCAGGTATGCATTTATATGTTTATATTTTTAATATTATATTTTAAATTTGTAGGCTAAAATGTTTGACAATGTTTATGGTTGACATTTTAATATTTAAAATAACTAGTCTAGTTTTGTTTTATAGATCTCCAATCTGTTTGACACATGTCAGTCACCTGGCTGCTGTCCATCAGCATCATTCAACCTGCAGATTGGCTGAACTATTGACATTAACAGTGATAACATGTGTGGCCCTGACCACAAAGAACTGTGACATTTAGCTCTGCAGGATATAGGGATCCTACTGTAGGTTATTAAAAGCTTTTGCTTTAGACTGAGTGTGTGTGTGGTGTGTGTGTGTGTGTGTGTGTGTGTGTGTGGTTCAGGTATACCCTACGTTATGGGGACAAAATTTACCCACAAAGATGGCAGTATCCAAAATCCTATTTTGGTCGCCATGAGGAAACAGGCTTATAAATCATACAGAATTAAGTTGCAAGTATGCAAAAAAAAAAGTTTCCTGTGAGGGGTAGGTTTAAGTGTAGGGTTGGTGTAGGGCAATAGAAACTACAGTTTGTACAGGATAAAAACCATTACGCCTATGGAATGTCCCCATAAAACATGAAAACCCAACGTTAGATAACATTTAGATAAGTGTGTGTGTGTGTGTGTGTGTGTGTGTACCTACTTAACCATATTTTGGGGACAAATTTGTACCCAAAAGTGAGCTAAACCTGACAAAATCTCCAAAAACCTCCCTTTGGGGAAGTCCTCATTTGTAAAACTGGTATAAAAATAAAGTAAACAAAGTTTTTTTTATATTGTAAAAATGCAGAAAGTTTCCTGTAAGGGGTAGGTTTAGGTGTAGGGCGATAGAAAATACAGTTTGTACAGTATAAAAACCATTACACCTATGGAATGTCCCCAAGTCTTTCTACACCGGTGGGGACTTAAACTTGAATACACACGAACTCATGGGGACTTGTGTCACCATGGGGACCTACATTGAGGTCCCCATAGGTACAGAAGCTTATAAATCATACAGAATGTTTTTTTTTTTTTTGAGATTGTAAAAATGCAAAAAGTTTTCTTTCTGTGGGTAGGTTTAGGTGTAGGGTTGGTGTAGGGCGATAGAAAATACAGTTTGTACAGTATGAAAACCGTTACGCCTATGGGGAGTCCCCACAAAGATAGTGAACCAGACATGGGTGTGGGTGTGTGTGTGTGTGTGTGTGTGTGGCTCATGAAATGTTTGTAATACCTGAAGAATGGCAGTTGCTCATCTGGTACAGATCTCAAAAAAAGGAATTAGTCACTGGCAAAACATCTACTGACATAATGTTTGCAATTAATTAATTGGAATGCATATGTTTGCAATAATTTTTTGTCCTCAGATGTTGTAGTTACAGCACCTTCCAGCAGGAGGTTTACAGAACTAACTGGCAAGCAAAACCTTGTCATTGCAACCACATATTGTTTTCTTTCCAGTGACATAAAATGTGGCACCAAAAGTGTGGAGTTCAAAGATGCCATATTTATTGAACCTACACTTAAATGAAAGTTGAGAGCTTCAGTGAAACAGAAGATTTTCAGCTAGAAATTATTTGTATTTTGTTTTCCTCAAGCACAGCTATTGTATGACTTCAGACGTCTTGGCACTAGTCATACAGACTACTTTTATGTGCTTTTTGGCACAGTGTAAATCACTATTTATTTTATTTGGAAAACAGAAGCTCAGACATTCTGCTTAACATCTCATTTTCAGAATAAAGAAAAATAATACTAGGATGGATCAACATAAGTGTGAATAAATAATGGCAAAATGTTCATTTTTGAATGAACTATCCCTTTAAGGCCCATGATGCGTGATATCCTTGTGCAGATTTGTAGTATGCTAATGATAGTTTTGTAGAGTTGCTATTATGTGTACCTCATGTAAAATCAGTGGACAGTGAAAGGCTTTGTAACATCATAAAACCATTCATGACCATGAGTAAAGACCTTTTCTTTGTGAGTGAATTCAGCTCATTCAGGCTCAGCAGTGTGTGTGTGTGTGTGTCAGGGCTCTAGAGGTTAGAAGCACGAGTGTGTGTACTGAAGTGAAGTATCCCTGGATCTGGAGCCACCCACCCTGGACACACTCCGCCAGACTTGCCCTTCCAGTTCCTGCCCTTGTCCCAGCCCTGCCCGCCTCACACGGCGACTGCAGAGCGCTGATAACACACACCTCCAGCTACGCGCTTCAGCCACTCACACACAGATACTCACAGATACACACACGCCGCTAACCATGCGCAACAGTTCCTCCCACGTACGCACGAGAGCGGACACAAATCTGCACACAGAAACACATTTTCTGTGCCCACACACCTCCTTTTGTCCATACGTTCCTTTTTTCTCCTTCCATCCTTCTCTTTCCATTCCCCAAAGCAACCTTCTAGTCTTGTCCTTTTTAGTGCGCTGGACAAAAGACGCATGTGAGGCGGCCCACAGTCATACGGCTTCATTCTTTCCTCTTGTCGTCTCCCACCCCCATCAACAATCTTCACCGTTAGACTCTTGCGAGAGAAAGAGAGATGAATGCGGACACGCTGCTCTGTCCCGGAGGACGTGGTGTCTCTGGCATGCCGTAAGGTGCATATTGTGATATAGTGACTCCATTCAGTCAGTCGATTGCTTTTAGTGGCGGTCTGGCTGGGCCGGAGGAATTGAAAAGGACGGTGGTCTGCTTTTCATTAGGCCTCAGCCCAGACCGGAGAGTCTGGAGGGACTCACGGGAGGGGACGCCAGCCGAGATGGCCTGACAAGACGCTAGCGCAATGGGTTCTGGGAGGACGGTGGGGAGCGGGGCGGTGAGGTTATTCACACTGATGTCGAGAGCAGGCACCTGGTCTGGCAGACAGGTGGGCTTTCATACCTCTTTTGTTCTTGCTTGTTTTCACATGGTCACTCGTATTATTTATCACACTCGCCTGTGAAAGAATTGGAATATTGTTTTCCTGCTACATTAATCTAGCACATTTTCTCTGTTGGTTTTTTTTAATTTTTTTTTATAGATGGCACTACATAAAGAAGGCAGGTTCTGTAGAACAGACAGATAAAGTACAACACATCCTTCTGTTTGGCTTGTTTGCTTCATGACCATTTATTGAATTATCATGAATACATTTTGAAATGCATTAGAAACACTATGTAAATAATTTAACTTATTAAACTGTGGCCATGAAGCCATATTTTGTTTATGTCAGGACATTTTTCAGGCCTTAATGTCTAAAATGCTCTTGTGTGTTGAACTGTTGAACTAAAGAAATGAGTCAGGGTTTTTTTTAAATAGTGAATCAAACAAAAAGTGTGCAAATAGCCTGTACAATTACTAACAGATTTTTTAATGTTAATATTTGGTGTAGCTGATTTCAAGCTTCTTTCACCTTTTGTTAATTTTTTTTTTTTTTTTTAATTATATATGTACATGAACATGGATTCTCTACACTGTAAAAGTATTGTGATTTTAAAACAGTTAAAAGACTGTAAAATGCTACAGTAAAAAAATGTTAATTGGTTAACAGTAAGTTTACATACTATATGGTGAATAACTGTAATTACATTTAACATAATTTTACAGTAGAATATGGTTTTTGGAAGTGGAAAAAGAAGAAGTCATTGTATAATTTACAGTGAAAATCCGTAAATTGGCATTCCCAGAATTCCCTGCATGACACTTCATATTTGATGTTTTTTGTTGAAATGACATGTTCCTTAGTTTTTTTTTTCTTATCAGTTGTGTACATTAAGGTTTTATCTTACATCTAATGTTGTTAAATTAATATTTATTGCAGTTTTTCAGTATCGTGTGTTACCATTATGGTGTTTAGTGTTTGTGTGAATGACACTGTGTATTAGTATTTCCCTCCTCAGCTTGTAGAAAAGCTGTTTGTGATGAGCTTTGATTCATCATGTTGATTCTCATCACCTGTTTTTGGTGGTTATTTAATAGGTTGGTATATTAACATTATACCAATTAATGAAATACTGTCTTTTATTGTGAATTTAAGTTAAGTCTGTAAAACCTAAAATGTTGCTACCATATTTTTTACGGTAAAGTTCTGGCAATCACAGCTGCCGTTTTTTACAGTAAATTTTACGGAATTTTTTTTATAGTGTACTTTACAGTATTATGTTAACATTTATCACTGTAGTCATGTCTCCAGCACTTTTAAGACAGAAAATAGTTTGTATTTCTTTTAGTGCAGTAGTAACATAACAGCAGATTGTTAAGGAAATGATTCTGGTATTAACATTTCATAATTAATTTTAAATTAGATGTTTTCTTAGCTGCCTCCCCTCTGTGTGTGTGTACTGTATGTGAGAGGGAGTTGTCAAGACTAAGATCTTCCATCCAAACTTTGTCCCTTTAACACTGGAACACACAGCTAATGGCCATCATAATAAACTGTAAGCTTGTCTCTGTTTAACTGGATTAGGTTTAGATAAATGACTCGCGTCACTTTCACGCTGGCCTGCATTTTGACGTGAGGGCCTGTCACACACAATAAAGTTTAGGCCGGTCCAGAGAGCTGGGGTTAAATATTAGGGATTATCTGACAGGCAACGATAACATCCTGCCACGAATCACCCGCCAGTTCCCATGGCAACCACTTATTATTTTGACTATGAATTGGAGATATTAAACTTTCGTCCCGTTGAACAGCACTAGAAGAAATTTCCCCAGTGACCGGTGAAGAGTGTATGCATGTGTGTGTGTGTGTGCGGTGCAGGATCGTTTTGAGTGTATTGGAGAGGCCACTTGAAAAGGCAGTAACCTTTGCTAAGGGCACGGGTGTCAGATCCTGCCTTCCCATGGCTCCCCATTGTGAGAGTATCAAGCTGCCACCCTCGGATTTGAAACCTTCCTCTCTGTTGCACAAAGGACATCTCTACTGCTATCCATCCACCATCCCTCTCTTTTCAAGCACAATCTTGCTTTCTACACAAGACTCTGTGCCTTTCAGGGACAGGATCAATAGGTGGTTTTGTCTCCTTTGGTTCTGTCAGAGCTGCCTTTAAATGAGATTCAAAGCAGGGCCTCTGTCAAGATATCTCTTCCTGTATCGCCCATATGCTGACAAAAATCACACGTTTCTTATGACAAACTGTAAGCATGATTGTATCCTGTGGTTGAATCTGTCAGGATCCCCCATCACAGTTTCTGTTTTTCCAGGGATCAGCATTAGAGTAAAACCCTCAGGCCGTGTGTGTGAGCTGAAAATGGGTTTTGGAAGTGGAGTTTTATTCCACTGGAACTATCATCGTGCTCGAAAGATGCTTTTGAAAGCAGAGGGCTTTAGTTCTGCAACAGCAACATTAATGCTGCCGATCGCTTAAGCAGAGGTATTTAAATGTGCATTTGCCCTGTGTGTATAGAAAACAGCAGACCTGTGGGTCTTATAATGGACATTGTGATTTAATTACAGGGTTTCAGTCCTGTTCATGCTATTAGAGGCTGTGCAAATGTTTGGAAGATGGCTGCGGGATTGATCAGTCTTTGTTGTAGCAGCCAATGAAAAACAATGCTGCAGTACATACAAATAGTAAAATGCAAATAACTGTGCAATCATTAAGGTAGAACAATAAATAAGCATGTTGGCTATCTGTTGTTGTTGACATTCAATCAAACCACTAGACTGCAATAAATACAGGTTCACTTGCAAGAGGAATAAACATGCACCACAATGTGCGGTGAATCTCCTATGAATCTTTGACTGGAATCGATTTGATTCACGGTTCACTGTTTTTCGGGTTAATGCAAACCAGATATTTGCAATTCAGAATGTATTCAGGCCAACAGCTTGACTGAGAATGAGATATTGCTTTAATACAACAGTACAATAAACAATTTCATTGCCTATTTGGAAAGATATAACGAGAAAGAAACACTTCTCTTTTTTTTTTTTTTTTTCAAATTTTTTTTTTTTGCGCTATAATTTAACAAATGAAAAACAAGACCAGAACTAATTATGTGCCCAGCAACATATTCCGCTTCAAATGGCATGCATAGTGAACAGTGAAAGGTAGCTTGTGCTAAAACAAGCCCAATTCTCATTCTGCATTTGTGAAAATAAATAATAATAAATAAATAAATAATAGCCCACTTTTCCTTTTTCATTATTCCTTTCCAAATGGGAAATTAAATTAATAAAATATGCACAGACCTGAATGACTTATTGCCTCACTAACTACTGGTGTAAAGACCATGTTAATTTTATTAAACAGTTTTGTTGACATTTTTATTTAAACGTATGTTAAACTATTTTCACTCTGTTTTTTCTACTTCTGTAGAGTCGCCAAGTAAAATCTGTATCGTGATGCAAAAGTCGGTTAAGAACCAGTGAACAGGAGTTAAACTAATAAAACCGTTGTTTAAAACTCTTCTCGCAGACCAAACTGAAGATAGACCATCAAAACATTTAATATTCTAATGAGCGATTTAAGCACCTGACAAACGCAAGCAGAATGATGGATGAACAGACGGAGAGATAACAGCGAACAGAGGAGCCATTAGAGTTGTGACGGAGTGGTCAGTCCGCGGCGGGTGGCTGAGGGATTACTTTGTCTGCGTCACAAATCAAGATGAGATAGCCCACAGCACTAATTAAAAAATCCCATCCTCCTCCCCAGCTACTCCCTCTGATCAGAACAAGTCAAGGAAGTTTGATTCTTAGTGGTCTGACAGAACCCTTCCAGTCTTTGTCTCTCTCTCTCTTTCTGAATTGATCTTAATCAATGCTATCTGGAACAGCTGATAGCACTTCCCTGCCCTTCTCCTGCCTGAAAGTCAAAATGTTGTGTAATTCAATTTACTAGAAAAAAGCCTCTTTCTCTCCCTCACGGACTCAACCCCTCACGCACATACACTCAAAAAATAGAAGAAAAAAAAGAAAGAGATGTTGGAAAGAAAATTGAAAGAAAGATTGAGTTATTTTTCACCACAGATTGATATTAAAGTAGCTGGTCTGAGGCACATTCATCCCCTCGTGGCCTTATATATGCAGCACTCGTGTGTGTTTGTGTCCGTCATGGTGAGTTCTTATAGTCATTAATGCAACCTCTGTGATCCCTGACCAATGTGTTTACTGTCAGAAGAACTGGAAAGGAACGCAATTCCTTCTTTAAGTATTCTAGATAAGTGAAGCGTTGACATTGAAGTGCTATTTTAAGTCTTAACTGTGTGTGTGTGTGTGTGTGTTTGTGCATGTGTCAAACTTACACCGCTTGATTTGCATCTGCATTAAGAAATTAACAATTATACTAATGGAACGGCAAAGGAGTGGATGATGACCCGCGCTTCCACAGCACCGACCCTTTCTCTGTCGCTACTTTCATTCCAATTATAGTACCTAATTATCCCGGAGGAGAAGCCCTTGTTTGTTTTGACGAGCCGCTGTTTACCTTGTCGCTTTCAAAACTTTTCCTCTCATTCCTTCCTAATAGTCCCAGGTTTGGTCTTTCCTTCTTTCTCTCCCAGCTCATTAAACCCGAACAATTACATTCCTACAGAAAACCTCGCAACACACAGCCTTTAATGAAAGCAGTCAGGAAAGAAGCAGGAAAAAAGAGATTCGGCGAGAGAGAGAGAGAATAGAGGTGAAGCTAGAGTTAAAAGTTACTATCACATCTGCTGATTTCGCCAGTCTGCTTCATGTAGTTCTTTGTCTGGAAGCTTCACGACGTTGGTTGCTTGAGAGTGAAAACAAGTTTAGACGTGTATGTGAGGGAGTTTCTCAATCGTCCTTAAATTAAACTGCCAATTTCATCAGCTAATAGTATGGTGTCGAATTTGCTCAAACACTCTGGGAACAACAACAGGCAGAAACAATTCCGCCAAATTGCACCAAGGTGCTTTTATTTTCATGGTTTACACTGAGCGATGAAATGTTGTTTTATGACGTCTAAGAGTTGCAGCTCTTTTTTTAGTGTGTGGAAATTCTCCATTCATTTCAAATCAAGCATTGGGTGCTACAAAAGTGTAAAGTAAAAACGGAATGCATTGCTTTTGCCCCAAATTGCCTTATTGACAATTTGTGTTGTAGTTTTTTTTTCCTCTTATGCAACTTGATGATGTCTGTCAGGAGCCCAAATTGATGGTGTTGAACATTAGAGAGTGTTTTTGTCTGAATAAACAGTCAGGTGTTTATTATAAGATGAGTTGATTGCATTTCGGGAACTCAAACACACACACTGGTCACCGTATTTCAAATGCCTATACTTTTGAGCTCGTACACACATCTCAGGCCATCAGTATAAAGCGATGACCTTGGCATCATACACTGTAAATATAGTTTGGCTCTGGGATGAAATGCTTATGTTCCTCTGTTGTAAGTCATTTTGGATAATGCATAAATGTAAATGATTCTCAGCACATTATTCCAAAAAAAAAAGAAAATGTATATTTTGAATCAACATAATTTAATGTTTTGTAATGACGATAACAATACCATTCATTTATATTGATAATAACGAAAATTATTTGCACAAAGATATCGCAAAGCCATTTCTGTCAGTTTAGATACCATATTTTATTTGACATAGACTGTGAGGGATAGACGTACTGGTAAATTTGTCATGTTCTATTTTCATTAACCAAGTTTTTGTTCTGGAAAGGTGTATTTTATTGGCTAAACAATTGATACAAAAAGGTACACAACAGTGCAACCCACTGAACAGACACGTCTGTCACTCACAACCTCATTTTCAATCACATAGAATTAAATATGCCATCTACCCTGACTAAGTTCTAAAGTTAGCTACATTAGTCTGTTCTCGTATGTAACAGCCACATGATAGATCGGAAACAATTTCCGATGAAGAAGAGGCATCAGGTCTAATCTCACCAAGCCTACATTTTTAGCACAAAAACATGCTTGACAAAGTTTGAAAAATTGAACTCTGAACATAATAATTCTGAATGTTTTTCTCCCCCAAGAGTAGGTTGGTTATTTTATTTGTTAGAATGCAAAAAAAAAACCTTTCATCCAGTGCATACCGTCATCCAAACTTTTGAATGGTTTATTTGTGAAAATTTGTTTGTGACTATTTTATATATCCATGTTGATAAGTCAGAGCTCATTTGAATACATTTTGCAAGGAGGACATTTTTGTGTGTAGATCAGTAGCTCTGTTGGTCTAGTTTGGTTAGTTGTTAAAATAGTTTGTATTAGCCACTTTCCATAGATCATATTAATGCAAGAAGTAAATTATCCACTATTTGCAGTGGACAGTTATCAGTCTTATACTATTTTGTAATGGAATAGGTTTGTACCCACACACAAATCTCACAGGACTGCATATATACTGCTGGTCTAAATGTGTGCTTGACATTCACATGATCACCTTTGTGCATTGACTGATTGACAAGACATGTTTTATTCACATTTAGAATCCACTATAACTGCCCATGCTATGTATTTATGTATACATTATACTTTTGGTGTGCACAGTACTTTTCTTAGTATGATCCTGTCTCTTGTAAGTGTGCCACTGCTGTCTTTGACTAAGACAAGGTGACAAATCACAGTCATGCTCAGCCAGTAAAAGAGCCATAAAAGAGCACTGTCCATAATACTCCAACAGTTAATGCTTTACGTCCACTTGTATCACCTCTGTTCGTCATTCTTAATGTCTCTTCGCCTTTCTTTCTCTTTCGTTTTTTCCCGTTTCTCGCTGTTCTGGTCGAGAGATTCTGCAGTAAAGACTGGGGATGTTGTGGTGGGAGCTTCATAGTCAATAGCAAGTTGAATGGGAGTGGATGTGCAGTATAGTCCAGGACTGTCAGTAATTAGCTTCATAATCATCCGGGTCATTTAAGAGCTGCAGACGGTTATGCACGGCTCTGCCTCTGCAAGGACACACACAGACACACGCTGCAATGCCATTAACACTCCTCTCCTCTCTTTGTAACCTTGCTCTTTAGACCCCCTGTGACTGAGGGGATTCCTCTTGTTAGTAACAGTGCCTGGTTAAGGGGCTCTACTGTATCTCACAAAGCAAATGAGCTGTTTAAGGATTTATGCATATCACTACTAGACTTATGTAAAATGAAGCAGTAGGACGGATAATCATGCAACCCAATAATCATAAAGCCAATGACCCTTTCTTCAGAGTGGGGTTATGGTACTGACCAGGAAAGATAATATCACCCGTAGACTTTGCTTATACACCTCGTGCCCGTTATGATAATGCTGTAATGTACTGTGTGTGTGTGTGTTTGTATGTGTGTGTGTGTGTCAGTGTTATTATAATGTTATTATAATTATAATTAATAATTTATTCTTGAATTTCAAATTATGTTAAGTTAATTATCAATTGTTTATTATATACAATATATTACATATTCTACTTGCATTTTATTTTTAACTCTATCCTTTTATCACCAGAGCACTTTTCATATGCTGTGTGTGTGGTGTGTGTGTTTGTTTGGTGTTGTGTGTGTGTGTATTACATACATTTTTAAAATTTGACTTTTGTATTTTCTTCATTTATAATGTAGCTACTTTAAATTCTGCATTATATTTTTGCATTTATTAAAGGGGTCATATGAATGTTCTAAAAAGAACATTATTTTGTGTATTGGTGTAATGAAATGTGTTTATGCGCGGTTCAGGTTCAAAAAACATTCTTTTCCACATACTGTACATTATTTTTTCTCATCTATGCCCCGCCTTTCTGAAATGCGTTGATTTTTTACAAAGCTCATCGTTTTGAAAAGTGAGGTGTGCTGTGATTGGCGAGCTATCTAGTTCGTTATGATTGGCCGAATACCTCAAGCATGTGATGGAAATGTTACGCCCCTATCATACTGTTGATGCCCTGTCAGGCCGGAGCAATGATTCAAAAACATTAAAACCTATTATAAACGAGGCGTTTGTTGCATCCAGTGGGACATAATTATGGATTATAATAATTTATACTTTCTTTTTACGCATTGCGTTGCATCGCGCCCCGTAAACATAAAACCATGTCTGCATTTGTGATCAGAGAAAGTAAACAAACAACAAGCTCTACTCTACACTGCCCAAAAAAACTCTTTAAATATAAAAAAAATATAAACTATAAAAATCTTATAAAAAACGTACTTACAGTCTGTGTCAGAACTGCCGGCATTGTAGTCTACTCTTCCAGAGTGAGCAGAGGCCGGGGGCTAGAGTGAAGGACGGCCGGAGGGCTAGAGTGAGCAGAGGCGGCGGATTCGACGAAGGAGCGTCCGGAGGGCTTGCGGCAACCACATGTGACGACCCCGGGCTGGACTCTGCTTCGTCCACGGTGAAAGCCGATCCAGTGATCCACAGCGCAATGTTGTTGTATTTCCTCAGCGACCAGCATGGATTAGCTCCAGGCATGACGAAGCGGATATTTGGAAGGTCCTCTTTTGGAAGGTCAAAAAAATTAGTTTTGTTTTCACAACGAAACACAGCGTCTTCACTACATGGCGGCGGCAACAACAATACTACAGCAAGAAAAAAAGTTACGCCTTCTTTCTTTGCATAAACATTTGGGTGGCAGTTATGCAAATATTTCCACTTAGTGATGTAGATATGTGGGGGCGTGTTAGAACTTTAAAGTCTTTGCAACTTTACAGATCTTCTTTATGCACCAAGAGCTTGTAACACTCCAAAGAGAAAAAAAAATTTAAATCTAAAAAAATTAATATGATTAGGTAATAAGAACTAATATAGATATTTTGAATATATATAGTATATTAGTTATATATATATATAGATATATATATTAGAGATATATGGGCCAGTTTGGGGCTGGATTCACTATATAGGCATGTATGTATGTGCTGATGACCAGCCAATTGTGACCAATTGTGTCCTCCTCTAATATGATTTGTTCAGCTATTGATACTTCTGAGCCCTTACCACCCCGCCCCCCCCCCCCCCCCCCTCCCCAATCTCCACACTAACACACTTAGCATCTCTTCCATAAGGTTCTGCATTTCATTTTTCGCTGTTAATTAACAAATTAAATTTGCTCAAACCGCTGTGAAAACAAATTAAAAAGCATGCAGAATTAAGGCGCAAAGCTCTCTGGATGCAGCTACGGTGATTAGAGATTCGTCAAATTACAGCTTTCTTGTAGGTTTTATGTGGGGAGGGGGGGAGGCCAGCGTGTCGAGGGTCTGTATGTGCGTCTGCATACATGTAACGTGAGATCACTAGGGCTGGTGCACAGGGAATTCAAGCAGTGTCTTTTACAGCTGAACATTATATCACTGTATTCTCAGTAGAACCTATCTTTAGACAATCTAGAAACTAATTTTCACTCTTTTCAGGCTTCTATAGAAATCTGCATTGGTGTGAATCTGTCTCTTCCAAGGTTGCCAAACATCCATTACATTCTATGCCTCTTGCTCTCTCTCACTCTCTGGTTACACTTTCACATTCATAACATAGTTAAATCATTTAAATTAGGAAAATACTGTGCACATATGCCAATACTGTACTTTGTTATGGGTGTGGGTGGATATGGTGTTTTTTTTTTTTAAAGCATCTTCCTTATTTAAATCGCAGTTGCACATAATAATAAAACAAGTTGTTTTCTGTTTCAAGCATTATAATAAAAAGTAGTTTCGTGATCATAGATCTATTGTTGTCATGCTGTAACACTTTTTATCAGAGTGACGGTAGGTTTTCCTCGACACTGGGCCTTAAATATGTGAAGGATCTAATGAAGTGCTACTGAAAGAAGCTTCATGAAGCTTGTGAAGTTTCTCAAGAGCATGAATGAGGTTTTTTTAGTACATGGCCTTGCATTGAACAAGGAGTTGCCTGAAAAGTAGGCAACCTTTTAAAGTTATTAACTTATAATGTAATTAAAGTTATCATGTAAATGGAAATAATTATTTTTTTTAACCCAAAACAAAGAGCATCATATTTCACCTCTAAGTTGGTCTGTATCCTCAGGGTCCACTTGCTTTCCACAGAAATTGCACAAAAAAATATTTTGCTCAGTATTGCAGTGTGTGCTCACTGACCTAAGAATGGATATGTTTCCATTCCGAATGCAGTGTGAGTGCTCATGGCTTCAATGTGTGTGACTGCCGGTCAATTATTTTATAAAAATAATACACATGCAGTTGTCTGAGCCATGTGACACTTGCTATGTTTCATATAACAGTTTGACAGGCAGAACTAACCAAGTTAGATTACCTCTTAAAACTGAAGTTGGCATATGTTTGTTGGGTCATATTGTTCTCCTATTCAGATAAATTCTGATTCCTATAGCAATTATGCATAGTATGGTGTGGAATTAAATTTTTGTATTGACTTTTAATATTTTGTTGTGGTGTAGAAAATGAATGCAATATATAGATTAGAATGCAATATATAGTAATATAAAATGCAATATACAGTCATGGCCAAAAGTTTTGGCAGTGACATAAATTTTGTGTTTTGTGTGAACATTTTGTGTGAACCTGAGGAGTCAGCTATGGAATCGTGTCACCAGCAGTGCAGAGCTTGCTCAGGAATGGCAGCAGATTGGTGTGAGAGCATCTGCACGCATAGTGAGGCCAAGACTTTTGGACAACGGCCTGGTGTCAAGAAGGGCAGCAAAGAAGACACTTCTCTTCAAGAAAAATGTCAAGGACAGACTGAAATTTTGCAGGAAGTACAAGGATTGGACAGCAAAAGACTGGTGCAGTTATTTTCTCTGATGAAGCTCCCTTCCGACTGTTTGGGACATCTAGCAATCGATTGTTCGGAGAATAATAAGGTGAATGCTACCATGATTCCTGTGTTGTACCCACCTAAGCTCCTGATACCCCTCATGTGTGGGGTTGCTTTTCAACCAAGGAAGTGGGCTCTCTCATAATTCTGCCCAAAACACTGCCAGGAATAAAGAATGGTATCAAAACGTCCTGCAAGAGTGACTTCTTCCAACGATCCATGAGCAATTTGGTCATGATTTGTGCATTTTCCAGCATGATGGAGCACCATGTCACAAAGCAAGAGTGATAAAGAAGTGGCTCGAAGATCATTACATTGAAATTTTGGATCTGTGGCCAGGCAACTCCCCGGATCTCAATCCCATAGAGAACCTGTGGTCAGTCCTCAAAAGGCGAGTGGACAAGCAGAAGCCCTCAAAATGTGATCAACTCCGAGAACTAATAAGGCAAGAATGGATCGCCATCAGTCAGGATTTGGCCCAGAAGCTAATATTCCAGCATGCCAGAGCGAATTGCAGATGTTATGAAGAACAAGGGTCAACACTGGGAATATTGACTCATATTTTTTGCCAATAAAAGCCTTTCAAACTTATGATATGCTTATTGTTGTTTTTCAGTATACCATAGAAACGTGGAAAAGTAATCTACAAATACTGAAGCAGCAAACTTTGCAAAACACAAAATTTATGTCACTGCCAAAAATGTTTGGCCATGACTGTATATGCAGTTTTAATGTTTACATTATAAAATAATGTTAAATATATACTTTTTGATTCTTTGAGTTTGGCTTGTGTTGTTGGTATATATATTTTCCAGAAAGGCAGGTATTATTGCAGCTTTAAAACATAATAAAATATTTGTTTTACCTTTTTGTAAGGAAACTTTTTTTTTAACTATTTATTAAATATATATATAAAACATCACTAAAAACAATATTTCTCTTTTTTGTGGTGAGACCAATAAAAATATCAGCAGGCCAATCGAATCTGAGAGAAAAATCTTTAATATAGAGCCCTGGGCTGTTAATTAACTGATCTTTCTTTCAATAATAACTATATACTGAATGGATTTCAGTTGTGAAATGAAACTTTTTTTTTTTAATTCTTGATTAAAGAACAGTTTTGTTTTGATAGGACGAACCAAAGACATCTCTGTGCTGTCACAATGAAATATCACTTCATTTTATCCTTCTGTTTATGCAATCAGTACACATATAAATCATAATATTGTGGCCACTAAATTTTTGCTGTTTTTATGACTTTATTATTATCTTGTTAATCTATTACTGTGTGTGTGTGTGTGTGTGTGTGTGTGTGTGTGTGTGTGGCACGTACATTATAATCCAGGTATTAAAAAGTCTGTATCAGTCTAACAGCATCTGTTGCTCTGTCACGTCACCTTATCAGTTTTTACCGCATCACGTTTACATGGAACATATAGGCTGTCATTTTCTGTCTTATCTCTCGCAGCAGAAGACAAAGTTTTACTTTTCAGCTTCCTTTCTTTTCCGTCTCAATGCATGTTGAATCCCCATGGTTTTACATTATCCAGAGATACAGCAGATGTCATTCATATTGGTATTAAACATGAAATAGGTCATCCTTTTCTACTTCGTTTAAAAGAAAACCTTATCTAATGAACCGACATGCCTTTGGGTTGTGAAAATCTTTTATGAAACCAAATCGGCTTCGTAGATGTCCAAAAATCGGTGATTTCGCCCTTACAGTGTCATTAGCTGCGGTTAGCATTCCTCTTGCACACAGCACCATGTTTAACTTGCTTTACTCGGTGAGATGTTCTGAATGCCAGCGGGACAGATTGATAACTCGAGACAAATCCTGTCACCATAAATCCAAAACATTTTCCGCCTTTAGTCACAGTTGTCAGGGATAATGATGTCCTACAATGCTTTCTCCTTTTCTGTGGCTTTAAAATGCCATTTAGAGAGAGAAATAGTCATTCAGACGCCCATGAGCTCTGGCCAGAGCGGCTCCTTTAATCTCTGCAACACACAAATGGATATGTATGATTGCCATTCAAATATTACAGTACTCCCTCAGCTTGATTTTATTGCTACCATTTTTAGTGAATTAGCTGAAAAATTATGCATTATAATTAGTTTATTTGTTGCTTTGACGTTCTTGGACAAGGTGTCTAATGTTAAACTAATTCTGTCCATATAATGATCGTGTATGACTTTATTTTGTCTGTGGAACACAAAAGATATTTTGAATAAGTTTTTTTTCTTTTTTTTTTTGGGTCCATGCAATGAAAGTCAATGGGATTTGATGTTGTTTATATCTTTTGTGTGTGTGTGTGTGTGTGTTCTGCAAAAGGAAGAGATAGTTCACCCAAAAATTAAAATTCTGTCATTAATTACTCACCCTCATGTCGTTCCAAACCCATAAGACCTTTGTTCATCTTCGGAGCACAAATTAAGATATTTTTGATGAAATCCGAGAGCTTTCTGACCCTCCATAGACAGCAACATAGAAAACAAAATATAAATTGTTGAATAAAGTCATTATTTTTGTTTTTTTTGTGCACAAAAGTATTCTCGTAGCCAGTGTTGGGGAAAGTTACTTTTAAAAGTAATGCATTACAATATTGCGTTACTCCATAAAAAAGTAACTAATTACGTTACTTAGTTACTTTTTATGGAAAGTAATGCGTTACGTTACATCTGCATTACTTTTTCTCATCTGGCCTGTACTTGCTTGTTTGTTTTTAATATAAAAAAAAAGTTCTGTTTTTGGCAAATATAAAAGCCTTTCACACCAAAAGTGAAATGAATAAGCCTCAGGCTGAAGGGAAAGTAAATTTACGTCCGTACAGTAGAATGCAGAAGAAGACATTTAAAAAAAAGACACAAATGTTTGTCTAGAGTGATTTTTGCTTATTAGTACGGTTGAACTGGATCATCGAAGGTCAGAAGCAAAGACAATCGGTTAATAGAATAGGATTAAATACATAAAGGATATTTGTGTTTTAACATTTAATTATTGCAGGTTTGCGTCATATTCTGAGTTGCATTATTTGTATTCATTTTGAGGAATACTGAATCTGTTTTTGTTTTGTGAGTGAGATGAATTAATGCATATTCATATTTATTTTAGAACTACAGTAACATCTTCTGATTTCTCTCAACATGGGGACAGGAGAGCTGTCAATCAATAAATTGGAAAAAAAGTAACTTGCGTTACTTATTTGAAAAAGTAAATTAAAAAGTAATGTGTTACTTTACTAGTTACTTGAAAAAAAGTAATCTGATTATGTAACTCGCATTACTTGTAATGCGTTACCCCCAACACTGCTCGTAGCTTCATAAAATGGACTATTTTATCGATGTCCTTACTTCCTTTCTGGGATTTGAACGTGGTAGTTGTGTTGCTGTCTATGCAGGGTCAGAAAGCTCTCGGATTTCATCACAAATATCTTAATTTTTGTTCTGAAGATGAACGAAGGTCTTACAGGTTTGAAACGACATAAGGGTGTAATTAATGACACAATTTTCATTTTTGGGTGAACTAACCCTTTAAGTCATATAGTGGTTGAACAAATATGACAGAATTAATATTTTGGAGTAAATTTGCCCCATTAACTTACAGTAAGAGAAAAACAGACTCAGTTTTCTCTTTCGGGTCAAATACTGTCATGACCGTTTAAAGAGAATCTTGCTGAGCAAGTTCATTTGAGTTAGTTAAACAGTCAATGTGCTTTTAAGGAGCTTCTGAATAAGTAACGCATTTAATTTAATGATGCAGATATTTCACAGGAGCTCGGTTGCGCTTTAGTATACTGAGCTTTGTTAACACCAAGAATGCATGTTACAGTAAGTTCGTAGGCCAGTCATTCAAGTCTGAATTTTTTTATTGTGCATGTTTCATTAGTGCGTGTCACGTAAACCCGGATGCTTTTCTCTGTTGATTTTTTAAAGATTTGTAGTAATCAGATTAGGAAATAACTGTGGCCCTCCACATGTTCTCTGATGGGTCACCCTGAAACGATCAATGTAGTCTGCTTCATTGAACAGACAATGGTAGACTAAACTGAGAAAAATGTAAATTCTAAATATATTTCATTTGACAACTTTAACTCGTTTTTGTGTCTACGATGTTTTTATATGAGCTTCTACTTGTGTAGAGTCACTTGTGCGATTCCATCTCGATTAGGATGATACCTATGTATGCGATAGACAGCAAAGCAAGTTTTGGAACAGAGCCGGTGTTTTTTGCTCTGCTGTCTCGGACATACAATAGATGCTCTACTAAATCCAATTTCCCCAAAACGACTTTTCAGTCAGAGAAGACTGACGATAATGTAGTAACCGATGTACTCCAACAGATTATCCTTGCTGCTCAAAACCAATTTAGTTAGATCAGTTTCTTTTGTTAATCAGAGTTATGATTCATAAAGCTTTTTGAGCAATCATTTTTTTCATTCTAATGCTGTACTGTTGGCACAACAGGGTTTCCATCATCTGGTATCATAGCAACAGATGCATCAGAAAGGTGCTTTTCTCTGAAGCGCAACAAAAGAGACTTTCGAAGGCGAAAATTACAGCACACACGCTCTGTGAATGTCTCAGGAGGGTCACCGTAACTTTCAGCTTTTTTAGATCATTTTGTAAGTACAATCGACCTTCTCATAAGCCGAGGTTATGACATGTGATGTGAAATTGTCCCACAGCAGTCCCTGTAGCAGTATGTTGTCTTGGGCAGGATTACACAGCAGAGCGTGTCGGCTCCTCTCAGCGCTGGCGGGAGGTCATTGATCTCACATCTCTGTAAATATCAGTTTGTGCGGCTCCTCATCTAGAGGGGGTTTGTTGGGGTCTGGGGTGAGAGAGGACAGTAGGGTTGGTGTTCAAATGGACTGTGTGTTTTAGATATGCTAGAATTTTTCATTTATTTAAATATCTTTATAGCTTTAAAGATGGCACTTTGGGAAGAGAGCGTTATTCACAGCTTATCCAAACAAAACTGGCTTGGTACAGATAAAAAGTTTCATACAGAGTTTCATAAAAATACGCCAATGCATTTGTGAAATACACCATTTTATTACCAAATTCAGTGTGGCTGATATAAAAACATTGGGTATCATTTGATGTATGCCAATAAATAAAAATAAAATAGTCTCAAGAATTTATGCCAAATATTCAGAAGTTAGCCACTGTATTTACTGTATGTTCACCAAGGCTGCATTTATTTAATTAACAATACAGTAAAACAGTACTATTGAGAAATATTAATGAATTTTAAAATAACTGTTTTCTATTTTAATGTATTTTAAAGTGCAGTTTATTCCTGTGATGGCAATGCTGAATTTTCAGCATCATTACTCCAGTCTTCAGTGTCACATGATCCTTCAGGAATCATTCTAATATGCTGATTTGGTGCTCAAGAAACATTTCTTTTTATTATCAATGTTGAAAAGAGTGATGCTGTTTTTAGGATTATTTGATTAATAGAAAGTTCAAAAGAACAGCATTTATTTGAAATAGAACATTTTTTGTAACATTATAAATGTATTTGCTGTCACTTTTGATGCATTCTTGCTGTATAAAAGTATACATTACTGACCTCAAACCTTTCAGTTGTAGTTTAGATCCACCTACAGTAATCATTCAAATTAAACAAGACACAGAAAATCGATATTTCATGCACTAGTTTCATTTGTCACAACAAAAGAAGCTATAAACAAGAGTTTTGCTGCTATGTTGCCAAGGTAACAGTCTGAGTTTTAAAAACAAAAACAAGTGGCAGTAATGTAGGTCTTTGGCCACTAGATTCTTGTACCAAGCAGCACATATTGTGATGGTAATGTCCTGCACCCTTAGAGTGCTGAAATGCGCTGCCCTCCAGAGCAGGTCACAGTACTGGTCACTTCTGAATGCAATACACAGTTAGCGCCAGACTTACTGACAGCCAGCACAAACCCTCTTTTGGTGTTAAAAAATTACCGTCAGGATTCACGAGTCACAAAGTGAAATGGCATGAACACATTTTTGTAGTAGTTTCCCTTCCAGATGCAAATTTCATAGGAGGAGAACATTTAAATAAACCATTCAAAGTGATTTACTAAGTCAATTTACTAGTATTTGCACCATTATTTAACGCCTCAAAAAAAGCATGTCTTTTTGCTCCTGTGTTGTTACTTACCTGCACCCGATCATCATCGGCGACGGCTCTGCTTGTTTGCAACAACTATGCTAATTTGCACTGCTCTTGGTAGATTGCGTTGGTCATAATGGAAATGCCCTGTCTGTGTTCTTTAATTTACGCATTGTCAGTAGATCATCTGCAGAACTTTCCACTCCCATCGGCACTTTTAAGGGACTGCGCTCTCATGCTAATTTGCCCTGTTTAGTAAATTTGGCCCTATGTCTCTCTTCAAGTACTGTATGCAGGCCTAACTAATACTCAAGCTATATACAGACTCCTGACATCCCTGCACAGATTGATATCAGCCCCTTCCTGAAGCTATAAATCTAATTATAGCATCAGAAATGATTGTTGTTTTTTTTCAACCACCTATTCTCTCACTCTCTCTTCATCCACCTGTCCATCCTCTCATCCTCTATCTCTCCTCCAGCGTCTATTCACACTTAACTCACTTTGATGCTCCATTTATCACACAACAGAACGTCCTGCAGGGGATGAATTGTCTTCCAAGGGTTCGGCCCAAGACGCTGCGCTCCTTATAGAGCATGATGTTTTCTGCTCTTATTCCAGTATGATGTCATTTCTGCCTTCCATTAGTCTCATTTGTTACATGTTAGTTGCTAGGATCAATTCATATCTGCTCCTTCAGTATTTAGACGCATTTACTTCTCATCTGACATGCATACTTCAGTCCAGTTGAGCGTAGGAAGAGTTTGATCTTGTGGCCTCTAAGGGCCATCTTTCAGAGGCAGGACCTGATAGAGCACAGGAGTGGATGATGGAGAGGAGTCTTTACCGCCAGCAAGAGCTGCCCTTCTAATTGGCCTTTATAAATATTTAATGGCATCAAGATGAAATTCAATTATGGCTTTTAAGTGCTGAATAGGTTGGATGCAGAGTTGACTGTGGGGTGATTAGATTTCTCTGGTCTGGGCTGCAGTCCTGCTGCAGGTGGGCAGCAAGATGTTTCAAGTCTGAGGGGAGCAGGCACTCTCCTAAGAAATGAATATTTTATTTGTTGTGGTGTATTTTTAAAACCAAGGCTGTCCTGGTCACGCAATAGAGTAACCCCAGCAGACAGTCCTGATGCTCTTCTCCACAGCTGATCTGCTGCCCATTTCACTCTCCAAACAGGAACAGAATAGTGCTTTCCTTTGTAATGGCAAAATAAGAATGCATACATGATATAGAATGTTTTAATTCAGTGCTTGACAAATTTATTTTATCCAACGTGAATTATTGTTGATATTAGTGGTCGACTGATATTGCTTTTTCAGTAACTAATGCTGATATCTAGATACTGGGTAGCCAATAGCCAAAATATTGCTGCCTTTTTTAGCAAATTTCTAATGTTGCAAAATAATGTATAAATGTATTTATATGGAAATGTATATCATTTTTATGTACATTTTTATAGCAAAATATGAATTTAGCTAAATATAAATTTAGCTAAATATACAATATGTGTGTGTGTGTGTGTCTCGATAGGATATATTTATTTCCAGAATATATGTCACATTTTTAAAGTCATCTGAGATGTTTTAAAGGATTTGTTGTGGAATGAGGGGGACTAAAATAAATGTTTATAGTGTTTATAATGTTTGAAAATATTTTTATTTTATTTTTCCACAGTATTTTACATTATTTTTAAATGTGTATAAAATGTGTATTATACACTGATGCAACTATTAATTATCTATTAATTATTATCTATTATTTGATTGGAAATACGGGTGTAAATGGCAAATTGAATACATATAAATTTCAATTTATGAAAAATTAATTATATATTAAAATATATAAGATATATGTATATTATACTATATATCTTATATATATATATCAATATATATAATATATCCTGCATATTAATTATGTATATAATATCTTATATGCTTAAATATTACCATATTTTAGCTTTTCAACTGTACATTTAACATTTAGGAAAATTTTTGGAGCAAATCTCACATATCAGCCAATGATGCCTGGCCGGCCACGCTATTATCAGCAGTGTTGGTAAGTTATTTAAAAAAAGTAATTATTACTATTACATCATCAATATTGTTATTTAAATACTTGTCTAATTACTCTGTCTGAAAAGTAACTTAATTACTCAATAAGTAACTTAATTATTCGTTAATTCCTTTATAAAATCCCTATAAATCCCTTGTCTGTGAAACCAGGGGTATATGTATCAAGCTGTAAGCATTAAACTTTTCTAAGCATTTAGTATCATATTTCATACACACTGACATACTGTACATGTATACAACATTAGCAGTCACTAATACTAATTTTGTCCACTCCTAACAAAAAAAAACAAATTATTTTGTACTGTCATTCATGCTGTGTCTGTATTACCACACAGTTCATAAACAACATTCTGATATTTTATAAACTAAATTCTTATTGCTTAGCACACTATAAACATCAACATCTGATAGTAGATCAAACACTGATCTAAACATTCCTGGACTGTAACATTCATCATGCTGCAGTATAAACATTCACATTACTTTATATCTATATCGTATTATATCTCATATTTTTATTATATGATAGCAAAATATTTACATCCTCAATTCGTACGTGTCACAGAATCACCAGCCACGCCATCCACCTGCACCCGATCACAATCACCTGAGTACTAATTACTCACACCTGACTCCACTTACCATGCCCTATATAGATCTACTCGCCTCATTCCCTCGTCGACTGGTCTCGAGGTTACAAGATCTTCTCTGGTCTCAGCTCTTACCTGTTGGATCCCCGTGGCTGTCTTCCTCCAATTGATCATCCTTAAAGGGAAAAAGATAAGGACTGTTATTCTTCTGTTTACTGAGCTTCATTGAACTCTGAGTGAGTTACTGCACTTACCGTTTTGACGCTGCTTTCTGTTTGTTTAACTAAAGAAGCTCTTACTCATCTTACCCTCGTGTGCCTCTCCATCCAGTTGTGACAGATGACCAGTCCAGAAGAAGTATAAAAGAACCATCTCAGCTTTAGCAGCACTATGGAGCCACGGAACCCCCTCTCACCAGACCACTTCACCGAATTGGTCCAAGCACTCCGGGAATCACTTCAACCCCATCCGATCACGGCTTCCACCTCTGCCTGTCCCATGGCCAAGCCGACCTACTCCGGTGAGGCGGATGCCTGCAGTGGCTTCCTTCTCCAATGCTCTCTCTACTTTGAGTTACAGCCCCATCAGTTTATGAATAATAAAGCTAATTTAATGATAAAGCGATTCCGTACACTCTGTGTGCAGCGAATGGAATGAGACGACTCTTTTGTTGGCATTTCGGTGGGGTATAAACCCATCCCTTCGCTGGGCAAGGTTTTGGTGCGTCACCGTACTCCTGAGATCACTCTCTGCATCAGATGCCTACATGCTGAACGCATATCCTTCCTGGTGCTGGAGGAAGCCACAGTGGATATCGTCCTGGGATGCCCCTGACTTGCACTGCATCATCCCGACATCCACTGGAGTTCTGGAGAGGTGCGCAAGTGGAGTGAATCCTGTCACAGGGGATGCTAAACAGATTTACCTGCACCCCAGCAAACAAGCACCTCCGTTGCTATCTGCTCCACCACCATCGAAAGTCCTGCCTCCCAATGCTCTGTCCAAATACCAGCAGATTACCAGGCGTTCCAGGACATGTTTAGTAAGGTCGCGGCTACCCAACTTCCACCTCACCGGCCATGGGACTGCGCTATTGATCTGCTGCTTGGGGCTAAACTACCGAAGGGGCGTATCTACCCTCTCTCGAGCCGCCGTGGAGGAGTACATTCAGCAAGCTCTACAACAGGGTTTCATCCATCCTTCCACCTCACCTGCAGCATCCAGTTTCTTCTTTGTGGTGAAGAAGGACGGGAGTTTACGTCCGTGCATTGATTATCGTGCCCTCAACTCCCAAACAATCAAGTTCACCTATCATCTTCCTCTGGTACCAGCTGCCTTAGAAGAACTCCGGGGAGCCTACGTCTTCACTAAACTGGATCTGCACAGTGCATATAATCTGACCCGCATCCGTAAAGGTGATGAATGGAAAACAACCTTTGTAACCCCTTCCGGTCACTATCAGTACCGGGTGATGCTGTATGGCCTTTCAAACTCACCGTCTGTGTTCCAGAGCTTTATGAATGAAATCTTCAGAGATATGCTCCACCAGCTTGTCGTAGTCTACATCAACGATGTTCTAATTTACTCACCCAGTCTTGAAGAACATCGTCGGCATGTCACCCAGGTACTTCAATGCCTTCGCCAGCATCATTTGTATCTAAAACTAGAGAAGTGCGAGTTCCATCAATCCACGGTCCAGTTCCTAGGCTATATCATAACACCAGAGGGAGTGCAGATGGACAAGAGGAAGGTGGATGCGGTATGAAACTGGCCTCAACCTACCACGGTAAAGGAGCTGCAGAGGTTTCTAGGTTTAGCTAATTTCTATCGCCGATTTATAGCCCACTACAGTCAATTGTCTGCTCCCCTAACCTCTATACTCCAGGGTACACCGAAGTTTCTGTCATGGACGCCTGACGCCACTGTTGCCTTCCAGCAGCTGAAATCAGCCTTCTGCACTGCTCTGATCCTCTCTCATCAGGATCCTAACCTCCGTTTTTTCAGTTGAAGTAGATGCTTCTACCTTGGGAGTTGGGGCCGTACTGTCACAATGGAAAGGTGAAACCCCTGTACTCCGTTCATGCGCATACTTTTTCCAAGAAGATGTCCCCGGTGGAGCAAAATTATGATGTCGGGAACTGCGAGTTATTGGCCATCAAGCTCGCTTTAGAAGAGTGGCGGCACTGCTGGAGGGAGCTCAACACCCTTTCGAGGTGGCCGACTCCAGTACCTCGTAGATTGGGAGGGTTGCGGTCCCGAGGAAAGATCGTGGGTGGACAGAGATGATATTCTAGATCCATCACTCCTCTCTGAATTCCATCAGTTCCGTCCAGATCGACCTGCTCCCAGAGGGCGCGGTCGTCCTCGCCGTCGGTTACGGGCGCCAGGAGACGCCCATGGGGGAGGGCGTACTCTCACAGAATCACCAGCCACGCCATCCTCCTACACCCAATCATAATAACCTGAGTACTAATTACTCGCATCTGACTCCACTTACCATGCCCTATAAAGATCTACTCCCCTCATTCCCTCGTCGACTGGTCTCGAGGTTACAAGCTCTTCTCTGGTCTCAGCTCTTACCTATTGGATCCCCGTGGCTCTGTGGCTGTCTTCCTCCAATTGATCATCCTTAAAGGGAAAAAGATAAGGACTGTTATTCTTCCATTTATTGAGCTTCATTGAACTCTGAGTTACTGCATTTACCGTTTTGACGCTGCTTTCTGTTTGTTTAAATAAAGAAGCTCTTACTCCTCTTACCCTCGTGTGCCTCTCCATCCAGTTGTGACAGTACGACATTTAGCCTATATGTATAAGTTGCCTATATACTGCATATCATATTTCAGAATATTTTACTCTCTTTCACACATTTCAGTTTGGCAAAATAGGAAAGCCCAACTAGTAAAATGCGTACAAGTTTATGTAAAAAATAACACGTTAACTAATGTAAGTACAGAAAGATCCGCATCGAGCTGTTCTTCTGAGGTAAATTAGTATACTGAGGCTTATTCCTCAAGTCTTCTTCCAAAAACAATGAAAAGTAGATGAATCGTGATTTTTATTAATTTTTTGTATCTAGGTGATGAGGGCGTTTGCACGCAGGTATGTCTGCAGATAATGAGCTCTGAGACGGGAAGGACTGTACCTTGCTTTAGTTTTATACAAATTACATAATCAAAGAATATTAGTTTTCAATTTTGAGTTGGTTCATTTAAAAGTAGACACTTCAAGTTTTCTATAGACGTATTTCTTACGTCGGCGTGTGACGTATTCGCCAAGTTTAGGTTCGTTTTTGTGACGCATTTCAGAAAGAAGTTCACGGAGACCAAAACAGCAGAAAGTGCACCCTGTTTGTTTTGTTTATTTTACAAAAAAAAGTTTTGTCAGTGTACACAAAAGTATACCATTTATAGATTCGATTGATTTTAGTCTTATCTGTAGACTAGGGGGTTATTTTAGGTCCTTTTCTCGCTTTTCAGGAAAAACTGTAAGTGAATGCGTCGGCGCGCAGAGGGTTAAAGACGCTGCATTCAATTTGACCTTTTGACGATAAATTTCAAAATTCAATATTGATTTTAGAACTGTAACGCAAATACTTTATAAGTAACTTTAATTAAATAACCTAAAAATGAACAGTAATCCCTTACTTTACTTTTTTCAGTGGATAAGTAATTTAATTGCAGTAACGCGTTACACCCAACACTGATTATAAGTTAATATTATAATTGGCCATATATCTGTAATTGGCCTAATGAATAGTTTTGAAATATATCTGTTGCTTTTAATTTTTGCTACACAATGAGGTATTTTACATGACAAAGCATCCCATATCCAGAGCATGATGAAGAGCCTTACAGTGAATCTGACAGTACATGCTCAGTGAAGAGAGAGACCCAGGGGAAGATGACCTCATCGTGAGCTCATCACTCAGATCTGTGGTATAAAAGAGGGACGTGTCTTCCCAGAGGGGAGAAAGGTGAACCGAGCACTAGATGGAAGCGAGAGACTAGAGAAGTGAATGTATGTGTGTTTTGGTCGCAGATGACTCACCTACACAGGAGTGTTTCCCTCTCTAAGATGAGGTGAGTCAGATTGTTGACTCACTCGCATCTCTCTCTCTTTCCTCTTTATGGGAAGGTTGGCGTCAGACAGAGGGGTCCTTGGAGATTGATGCCAATGACGATGACTCCTGCTGCTGGGACTATGGCAGATGGTTTAAATAGTCCAGCGTTAATCTGCCTTACCTCATCACCACTGGGCTGTGCATGTGTGTGTTTATAGAGGGAGGAACATCCGCTGGGGTCCATAATTCATGACATATCCCCACCATCAGCTAGTTTATGGCACAGAACGAGTTTATCCCCGAGTAAATGTATAAAGTCTGCCTCCCTTCTCCCTAAATTGCTAATATAACTTTCTCTTTACTGTGTATCCGATATTTTAAGTCAAATAAATTAGCCTGCAGTCGCCATATGTATTTTTAAATGAATGGTTAAGATGGGGCAGCTCAAGTTAATCTCATTATATTGACCTTGCATGCATGCGAAATGAGAATCAAATTGTTGGGTGTATTTTTCAATAATGGCTCGATCATACCCCACCCATGATAATCATCCGCAAATAAGAAGAGTAAATTCAGGGGGAAATATTGCAAATGGGTTTTCAGGGAGGCTGTGCATGAATATTTAATTCTGTTATAAGACGAAAGGTCCAGTAAATTAATGATTTTTTTTGTTTTTTTTGGTCTGTCTGGTGGCCAGCCCTCTTAATTGCAGTCGTGCGGTTTTGCACCTTGCACATATTAAGGCTCTTTTGAAAAGGTATGGATGCCCCTGATAAGATTAATGACATTTTAAGAGGAAAGTTTGGGATGTCTGGCCTATTTGCAGTTTTGGACTGAATGTAGGTCAAGCGAGGGAGGAAAAGTTTCAGCAGGAGTTTATTTAGCTTGTTTAAAATATTCAAAAGAAAACAGTGTCAGTGTGAAAATGACGCTTGTATGAGCCAAACCTATGACATCAAGAAAAAAACTTTTGATACTAAATAAAAATAAAAAAACATTGATATTTATTAATTTTAATATATATTATTTGTAAAATTATATACTACTTCAATTGCTTAGAATTATCACAGTAAATAAATAGAAAATTTTTGTATTTCAATATTAAACTTTGGGGGACAATAATACATTTATAAAATGTATATTTGACTGTATAATATAAAAAAGATATAGGATATATTTTAATAATGATAAAACTTTGTATAAGCAATTATAATATCATAATATTAAATAACTATAGTAAAATTAATACATATATTTTTATTTTAAGAATTGCCCGTCCAAAAGAAAGAAAAATGAGGCAAAACTAAAGTATATTAAGATGATACTATATGGGTGTGTGATATGTATATATATATAGATATAGATATATATATATATATATATATATTAGGGATGCACCGATACCACTTTTTCCAGTATTTGCCCGATACAGATACTTTTATTTTTTTTGTACTTGCCGATACCGAGTAACGATATCGATATTTTTATTGCATTTGTAAATTGTTTAAATATTGGGTACAGAAACCAAAAGAGTATGTATAATGTTAGTTGGTTAACTTAATTTATCAAATAGATAGTCAAACCAAAATTTATTCAGACACCTTCAACATTTCTCACATTACATCACAGTTTATTCGCTATAGTTTAGAAAATGGTAATAAAATATGACAAGAACTCAAGAGTTAAACTGTGTCAGAACAAATTCAGCTTGATAATGTCAGATAACTTTGATAGAAAGGTATGTAATGGATTACAATCAACCAAAAATTATTCAGACAGCTGTTAGTATGACAGTATTTACACAACTATGAATACTTAGTTGGGCAACCCTTAGCCTTAATGACAGCCTGTAGTCTCCTGGGCATGCTGTCACCCAGCTTCATGCAAACCTCAACTTCATCCCCCCCCCAGACTCGGTCTGAATAATTTTTGGTCCCAAATTTGTATCAGTTTTACTGGTAGTCCACTGTATGAAGAATTTTTGGGTATGATTTGTCACAGTTTACTTTATTTTACTATCCTCACTTACATAAATGAACTATAGTGTCCTGCACCCACTAGTAAAAAAAATTATATCTGGTCTCTGAATAATTTTTGGTTTGACTGTATATCCTTCGGTTATTTTCACACTTAATTATGCCCATTAAAATGTATTTTACAAGTTTTTGTTACTTTCACTGTTATTTTTTTGCTCTATGGTACATCATCTTTAATTTAATAGCATTAGAGCTGCTCCATTGCAGCGGCTTAGTACTGTAATCACGCGATTTGCTGTAATAATGCAGGGAACCACTCGTTATAAATCTAACTGTGATATTTTCAGAAATAGGAGTCGCATTTTTTTTTCATCTGAAACGTGCTGCGATTTATATTCCAAAGCCACTCATATAATGCAGAAACACTCAAGCAAGCAAAGCATGCGCAACGCCTGCACGTATTTGTACTGGTGCAGAATGAGAGGGACAAGTAGTAGGCTACATCCTAGCGCATTTCACACAGGCTGCTAGATTCACTTTCGCCAGAAAGTCGTGTATGCCTAAGGTTGAAAATAAATTATGTTTATAGTGAATGCCCCTATGAATGGTCTTATTTTTACGATTAAGTTTTAATCCAAATGATGCATGTGCTAAGTGAGTGAACATCAAAGATCACACAACAGATGTGCGGCTCTCTCTCTCTCTATCTCTCTTCTTCTCTGTCATCTCTCTCTATCTCTCTCTCTACGTTAAGTACTTGTGCATTGTTTTTACTTAATGGTTTTGACTACCGCACAGAACTACAAACTTTCACAGTGAGTCTGTGGAAAGGTATTATTCACTCGGACAAGCTCGCGCAATTCTGCGCGCTGAGTGCTCAAGTCCACTCAGCGTGCTTGCTCATCAAAGCTCGGACGCCCCAGCTTATACAGTCAATACTTGAATGTTACCTTATATTACTTGATAATATACTTCGTAGACATCCTTCCTCTCTAATCACTCATACTGCTGTTGTGTTCTGGTGTGGTGTTTCATTGTCTGATCTGGCACTTAAACACATGTCTGTGGTGGAGTGTGGAGTGGCAACATTGGCTGTATCGGGGCCAGTTAACGAGTACGCGTACCGGAACTAACCATTGATGCATTTCGCAGACGCTGTTACCAAACGCGCACTTACAAGCGGCCTCATGTCCAGGGAGAGGGGAGAATCAATTTTTTAGGAACGATGTATATGCAAAAAATAGATCTCCTTTACATACACCCTATCTAGATGATGTGATGCATATGTAAGGGTGTGTGTGTGTGAAGTGAAGCGTAGAGTGTATTCGATGTGTGTGTGTTTGTGTGTGTGGGTGTGTGTGTTGTGTGTGTGTGCGGGCGAGCCCTACGCCCGCAGGGTTTTTGAAAAATCATTAACTGAAGAGCTCAGTACCAAGGTCGCCGTTTACAATGCGGTATGTCTCTCCACTCTGCTTTATGGGGCAGAGTCATGGACCCCATACCGCCAGAACATTATTAACCTAGAGGCCTTCCATATCCGCTGTCTACAGAAGATCTTCAATTTGTCCTGGGAAGCTCGAATTCCCCACACAGTCATCCTCAGCAACACTGACTCAATCGGCCTACATGGGAGAAGGAAGATACAAGGAGCATGGAAGCAGCAGTGGCCCAAAAACATCTGCGTTGGCTAGGGCACACCATACGCATGCCTGAACATCGCCTGCCCCGCCAAGTCCTCTATAGTCAACTAATGGGCGCAAAGCGCTCTGCTGGAGGGCAAAAACGGCGATTTAAGGACTACACCAGGGACCTCCTAAAGCGAGCGAACATTCCCCTCACGCAACTTGAATCTCTGGCACTTGACAGGTCAGCCTGGCAGGTCACCTGTGCCACTGCAGTTTCTCAAATACATCAAACCAACCAAGACCGACGATCCGAGAGACGCACTAAGAGACACCAGAGGGCGGCTGGTACCCCCCTGGTATCTTGGTATCTGGTTTCCCTTGCTCCATCTGCGGAAGAGTGTGCGGCTCAAGGATCGGACTCAATGCCCACGAGAAGTGGCACCAGCGGCAACATCGCTAAACCCATCCCCTTCCCACTCCCATCTCTGGAGCAAGCGTCATCATCGAACACGATGGACAGCTAAGAGCTAAGAGTGTGCTGGTATATATGGTTTATGAGGACACAAATGTGTATAATGACATTGGTACTACAACGTAAACATTATTTATGAGGACACTTCCTGTGTCAAGGTGTAGGATTGGTGTAGGGTGATAGAAAATACAGTTTGTACATAAAACCATTACACCTAGAGTCCCCTTAAACCACAAATGCAAGTGTGTGTGTCTGAGAGGTCTTGGTTTGGTGTGTGTGTGTGTTGAGAGGTCTTGGTTTTGGCTGTGGTAATTGGACAGAGTGCATTGGGTTTTTTGACATAGGTTGAAGGGCTCTCACCCCAGCATCTGTTGAGGTGAGCAGGCCTCCCGTGTGTCACAGCCTGTGTCTGAGCCCTGGTCTCCCAGATCTCTGACTTTCGCCACCAGTCACCATCTCTCTTCCCATCTCGTTCACCTGTGGCTGTGTCATTGGTGTTGAAATAGAATAGATATTGTGTTCCATTCAGAATATAGAAAGCATTTTGACTCCAGTGAGACCCGGGACACCCACTGTGCACTCCTATGCATACTGGCACTGTTCTGAAGGGGATTCCTTGGCACTCTTTGATAAAGATTAATACAATCCTATTTTCATGCCTAGGATTGCCTCTCCTATGTGATTCTCTCTCAGTCTCTCTCTCTCTCTCTCTCTCTCTCTCTCTCTCTCTCTGTGTCTCTATCTTTCCTTTTCACCTGTTCCTGGAAAACACTAAGTACCTTATCCATGTAGACAGTGACAGTTGTACAGTTTATATTTTACACAAAACTGTGTAATCTGGAGAAAATATCAGTTTGTGTGCATCTATGGCCTTGTGGACTTAAGAAGAAATTCTCTAAATATCCAAATCCACAGCAACAATATGGATCATACCTAATTAGATCAAGTGAGGTGTTTACAAGCAGGCTTTTCATTCGGACTGATCTATTAGTTGGGATTAATAACAGATTATTGTATGTAAATGTAAGTACTATGAGCTAAATAGTGTTTTGAACATCTTGTCTCTACTTTTTCATAGATTTATCATAAGAAATCAGGAGTCAGCTGTCAATTCACAAGATTAGCATGAAAGAATGCACTGCTTGTAGCTGTAACTGACAGAATTCAATGCGGAAGTACAAGGCTAAGAGTTATATAATTGAAGTAAAGGCTCATGTCAATGGTCAGACAGATACATTGCAGCAGCCACTGGCTGTTTCCACTTGGCGTTTCCGTCTGAAATGCTGGATCTGTACCAACAAGGCCAAGCAAAACTAACAAAGGTCAGATCAAAGGAATGGAGCAACTGGCCTTTTTCAGAGCCTCTAATTGGCATAGAAGAAAGGAAGCTCTCAACTGGTTTGAACTGTCAACGGGAGTATTCACATAGACTGAATTGCGTCCAGTGGTAGTTGCATTGTATAAGCGCCTGGTTCAGCGCAAATCATCTCCTTTAAAAAATAAAAAGCCTTTTACAGCCTGCTTTCCAGGTTGTAATAGTGCAAAACCAATGCCAAATAATTAAACTACTCTTGTCTCGGGCTCTTGGGAAAAGGGAGATTGTAGTGTTGCCGCTCTCTGTCATGGATCGTTTCATAAAGACTAACATTAGTTGTGTTCTAAAACCAAGTGAGCTGCCTACTTAGAAAGCATTTTAAGGCATCATAAACATGCTCCTGATGTGAAGGAAACCTTGTAAGATAAACTAATTTTGGCCAAATTCTAAGGTCCAAGACAGCAGCCAATTCTACGACATTGAATAAAAAAATAAAAAATAAATATACTTAATTTATACCTATTTCATTCAATACTGTACATTTTTATTTAAAAAGAGTTTAAAGTCTTTTCTAAAAATAAATTTGACAAAAGTATCCAGTATTTGTTTGTGCGCACTGTGTATTGTTTTGTAGGGTGACCATACATCCTCTTTTTCCCAGATATGTCTGGCAGGATTTGACCCTTGCCTCAACCTATTGGGTTTTATTTTGTCCTCCCCTCTCCCGATCCTTGAATAGGCAGGGGAGATTAGCAACTATCCTTGCTCCCCCAAGTTGACGAATGCCAGTAGTTGACGCGCTGACGGCTGGATAGACGAAGAGCGACGTTCTACGGAGACCAGGTCCCGTATTGCCCATCTGGTACATGTCGGTTATCAGGGCCCGTCGCGCGCCTCCGTAATCGGAAACCACCAACAGTCAGCACCCAGTAGCCCTACCACCGGTCTCCCACACTTTCTCAAATCTTTCGACTGGACGACACGCGATGATGTTGTTCGAGAGGAGGAAGGCGCGCTTGTATGCGTGGTTCTCCATTTCAATTAGATCTTGCTCGCCATGTAGCCCGTGTAAACCGAGGTGTAGAGCACGACAGCGGATATGAACGTTCTGTCCCATGACTGATGCTAACATGCTACTTGTGTATGCACTACATTAGCAGAGTTAACGAGGGTTTGAGGATCGGCCAAACAACTTTGTATTGAAATGCTCTGTAGAATATACCGTAATGTTTTTATGTGTAAGCTTGCAAGCATCATCTCAGAATTTGTTACTTGTCATGTCCTCTCGGATCAGCTCAGCGAAAATGAGAATGCGATTGGTGTAATGTGTGCCTGCACCACGCAGGGCGGCGCTCTGAAACCCTAAACTAATCATGACAATTCGCTTCATGTCACCGCTCTCAACTTGGGTTAACGCAAGGACATCATATATTCCAAAGTAATCAATATAACACGCAGCATACATAACACATGCTGGTTTTAGCAGGTGCCAGCATACTTTTATGCCAATTAAATTCTATTACACGTCAGGGGGATAATCAATAAAATATGATGCGAAAATGCTTAATGTATTGCTAAAAGCACAATGGCAATACTCCACCATCACAACGTACAAAACACACAGTGACTTAATTAAAACGGATTCACTAACGCTCTTTTTATTTTCCGACCTGGCTTCTCATAAAGCCCACCCAAAAAAAAAAAAAGAGAACATGATAGAAGTCACCGAAAACCACGAAATGATAATAGGCCCTGTGCTTACTGGATCATTGCTCATAATCAAAACACTGACCAGACCCATGCTCTACTAGAGCACTAGATTGACTATGACGTCCATTCGTGACGGGACGAGCCGTGCCATCACAAATAGAGTTGAAGGTGGCAACTAGTAATTCATCCCTGACTATTGACTTAATGTAGGAACTCATAGGCGTTTAAATGGAGAACGAGGCGAAGAACGAGTGTGTCTCGCTAACCGAGTCTGGGAATCTATTAAGGTTGAAAGGTTATCCGCGTGTTCATTCACGAGTTGCCCACATATTAAAAGTAAGCATCAGAATGATTCGCAAATGGAAACTAAGTTGCTCACAAATGGTGAATATAGAGTTATGCTTGCCTATAAGCGTTTAATTCGCAATAATGCATTAATTCAACGTAAAAATTAATTTGGCCAACGAATTAGATTAAATTTCAACAAGATTTCATTAACAGGCGATAGACATTGAAGCATAGTTAATGCTTTAATGTTGGTTAAATTATTACAATCTAAGTTTAAAAACATGCGTACACATAAACTACCTCCTATGCAAACTGCAATGCAAAAACGCAACAGAATTGACGAGTCTGAAAGAGATAGGCTCATCAGGACATACATAAATAGAAGCATCATAACATCATTCAGAGAAATAATGCTGATAACCTACAGTACGGACTTAAAGACATGAGCTATTTCTAAGATGATGCATGGTAAACTTTGAATTTCAATACAATATAGAGAAATATTAACGAAGGATTGTATTGTAATATTTATTGTATATCCGAATACATTTTTGATACTAATACAAGATATATGTTCATGTTTAATATTTCCTGCATAATTACGTACACAGAAATATATTTTGTGTTGGATCAGTTACCTGTGTCGGCAAGTGCGCAGCAGACACACCCACCTTAACGATTTCAATATATTGCTTATTCTGCCCAAAAAGACCATAAACATCACAGATAACATCTGAAGTAGCAATTAATTTACATACACATATCCTAAAAATAATCCTGTGTGACTGATACACATCAAATCTGGTGATTTTAGGTCAAGGTTTTGGCTGTCAGTCAATGATGCTCTCTGCCGGTAGGGAATAGTAAGATGGCTGATCGAACACTTCTGGTGGCTTCACTGCCGAATGGCAGTTTAGAACGCAATGAGCAATCCAGTCATTATATAAATCAGTGGACCAGATATTGAAAAGCAGAACTGAGTGTGTGTGCATGTGTGAATGATATCAGTGTATGTTCTCTGCTCTACTATGTGTGTAGTGGCTCTCATGTAGAAGGACCTGCAGTACCACAAGAGTGTTAAAGTACAGCTCTTGAGCTGCCTGCCCTCACAGTATGTGTGGTATGTGTGTCCGCCTCACACTGCAGCATGCCATTGAGGACGCCATCAGTCTTTGATTGGACACTTATCGATCTGAGAGTGTGACCTGTGTGGATTGCTGTAGCCTCTGTCACGCCCTCTCTCCAGGAAACGACCCGCATCTACTGCAGCACATGAATACATAACTCACAAAACGCAATGGATTATGTACACAAACACACACCATTGAAGTATCAGAACAAGCCAAAAAGACAGAGAGAGAGAGTGTGTACAGACAAAAAGCTATCTCAGATATAATATAATAAAGATATGTATATATATTATATATATACTTAATACAGTTATGTTAAAAGTGTGTGTGTGTGGGGTTGGTAAATTACTAAAAAGTCATAACGATAATAATTAATATAAAATGTATTAATATAATAATACAAATTATGTTAAAAGTTATATGAGATAGATAGATTACTAGACCAGCCAGACAGACCGATAGATAGATAGATAGATAGATAGATAATAGATAGATAAAATGAGAGAACGATAGGGGTGCAAAGGATACTCTAAAAAATCGAACCATATGGTTCTCCACACACGGTTCGGCATGCACTAGGAACGCGGTTCAACTTAATTCTGACAATGCATCTGTAATATGGTTTTTTAGAGTTTGGTTAATGCATGTTTCTGTTGATGGATACAAATTCTAGCTTCCCAATACATTACAACAAGAGCAATGAGAGAGAAAAAACAATACGGGACAAACCAGTCACTCTTTAATCAATACGAGTGCTTTATGCTGGAATAACTGTAATTTATGCCACCATCACGTGTTGATAGTGCAGGTGAGACCAGAACAGCACACGTTGCTATCTGTGTTTAAAGGGGTCATATGATGAAAAAGAACATTATTTTGTGTATTTGGTGTAATGAACTGTGTTTATGCAGTTTAAAGTTAAAAAAAAACATTATTTTCCACACTGTACATTATTGTTTCTCCTCTATACCCCGCCTTTCTGAAACGTGTAGATTTTTACAAAACTCATCAGTCTGAAAAAAGCGAGGTGTGCTGTGATTTGCCAGCTATCCAATGCGTTGTGACTGGCCGACTACCTCAAGCGTGTGACGGAAATGTTACGTCCTTACCATACTGTTATGCCTGCGGCAACCACATGTGACGACCCGGGGACTCTGCTTCGTCCACGGTGAAAGCCTATCCGGCGATCCACAGCACAAAGTTGTAGTATTTCCTCATCGACCAGCACGTATCAGCTCTAGGCATGACGAAGCAGAGATCGTCCTCTTTTGGAAGGCCAAACAAAGTAGTTTGCTTTCACAACAAAACACAGCGCCTTAACGACATGGCGGCGGCGGCAACAATACTCCAGCGAGAATAAAAGGTCGCTTCTTCTTTGCGTGAACATTTGTTTTTTTTTTTTGTTTTTTTTTCTTCTTTCCTTTATGGCGTTATGCAAACATTCCCAGATAGTGAGGTAGATATGTGGGGGCGTGTTAGAACGAGCCGTTTTAGGTAGGCGTGGCTGACTCTGAACTTTTATAAAGAATATCTCTTTGGATTTGAGACTTTAGTCTTTGCAAAAATTTACAGATCTTCTTTATGCACCAAAAGATTGTAACACTCCAAAGAGAAAGGAAAAATTGAAATTGCATCAGATGACCCCTTTACTAAATATTTAAGCCTGGACCAGTTTACAATAGTTAAAGAGCCAGAAGACGCGAACTCACGTGCGCAGTGAGAAGATCTGTGTGTGCGCTCATCGGAAGCGTGTGAACCCCCGTCTCAGAACGCGTGCAAATATTAAGCTGTCTGTGAAGTATTGTGTTTGAATGGACAAATTCACTCAAAAATTATGTCAAAATGCCCGTCTTGGTGAGTATCCTAGCAGACATAGTCTGCTGAACGTACAGTATCAGTGCACTGGATCAGTGCGTTCTCTTAAAGTGACAGCACTTAATGTTAATCAAACAGCAACAACACGGAAATCTCTCACTGCTCATGTTACATTAACTTTTGTAACTTTAATAAGGATTCATCTTTATTTATACAGTCAAATATGCAATGCTATTTACATTTGATTACTTTATTCAATTTCTGTACATAAAAACTAATGTTAGGCCTACCTAAAAAAAAGCACTTTATTTTATTTGTATCTTTGCCCTATTGTATTTATTTGTGCTGTTGCTAGTAGTTAGATAGATTATTCTTATTTTCATTATTTTTATTTGACAATATAGTTTTTCCCCCTAAACATAGCACATACCGAACCGTACGGAAACCGTGACTCTAAAACCGTGATACAAACCGAACCGTGAGTAAGTTGAACCGTTGCACCCCTATAGATAGATAGATGATTAGAAGTATTTTTATGGAATTTTTTTTCTTTTTTTTTAAGAGCTTGTAAAAGAAAATAAAAAAGTCATGGTAGCCAAAGCATCTCTGATTGGTGGATCACTCCTAAGAATTCTGGGTAATATACTTCTTAACTGTGAATTCAGCTAATAAACACATTCTAGTTTTTACCTCAGAGCTTATTGTAGGACTTGATGATTTATGTTATTGTAAAAAAATCTATCCTTTTCTTTTTTTTGTCATTTTTTATTTATTTTTTGCTGTGAATAGGCCTAAAAAGAAGTGTAAGATTAGAATTATTCTGTTTCATAGAGTGATATATATATGCACTGTATATGTACATATATTTACATAAAATTGATGTGAAATGCATGACACATTTTTATCTCCAGAGAGAGATAGAGAGCAAAATGTGCTTAACAGGCAGACAGCACAAACTTTGATTTCTGGGTAAAAAAAAATATACTCATATTAATATATCTAATATATCTCAGACTGGATCTGTTTCATCTTTCTGACAGAAGACCTCTGATGTCTCTTTGTTTCTTTTTCAGCAACAGCGAAGGCTGGATCTTCTGACCATCACCAACCCTGGTGAGTATGCATATTTTGGTTTGTGCGCATGTGTGTTTGTTATTCACTGCACAGCACACCACACAACAACATTGAAAACTTACAATGGGGCTTTACGGACAGGATTGTTTGTTCACATGGGTTGGTTGTGGGGGCTTTGTGACTTCTTTTACTTCTCACAACAAGCATCAGCTGCAGACCAAAAACCTGCAAAAAGAGGCCTTTTCCCGTGACTTGTCAGCATTTACGCGATCTTATCGTAGCACTCCTGGCATGCCTGTCCCAGAGCAGCAGGTACAGTCTGCGCTTCTGGGTCTCTATGGGAAGCTGAATGTTTTCTCAATGCATCTGGGTGAAAGCTGAAACTGCATTCAGAGCTCTGGGAGAGACAGATGGGGTAGCCAGGAAGGATGCAGCCCCCATATGTCTAAAATATCTGGCTGCTCTAATACACTTTGATTAAAATAATGTTTATGTAAGGCACATGGAGTAGGCTAATTTTCCCAGCTTTGCCTCAGCATCTGTTACCCAAAGCCACACAAGACTGTGCCGCTGACCTTCACAACTTCACAAAAGACATGCACGATGCAACATGGTTTTTAGCTTACCTCGTTTCGGGTTATATAACGAAAGTGACTTTTTTCCCACCTTACTCTATAGCCCTTGCCATTTTGGGAGGGTAATTTTGCTGATTTCAGCATGCAGTAAAACTCCACAATTGTGCACAAGCAGACTGCAGAGGGGCTCTGGAGAGCCATTGCGCTTTTTGCTGATCTAGAACTCCCCGAATGCAGTTATTAAATCTAACTGTTGAAAGAGCGACTACTAAACCGGTATTAGATCACCGAGCTACAGATGGGCCTAATGACTAATTGATGAGGTGAACAGGGTATTTTAGTTGCTATAAATGAAGAATCACTGCTGTAAATGAGCTCATCTGTTCCTGTCTTCCTCTATAAGCATGCAGCCTGGCTGCCTATTAGGATTCTGTGTACAAAGTGTATATGCAACAACGGTAACCTCTGACCTGCATTGGTCCTCGCTGAGTGTGACGGAAATTTGTTTTCCTGCTCTATGGAAAGCAGCTTTCATTTTTAGATGAATGAGACAGATACAGCAACAGGACACGCCGACCTATGCACATATTACCTAGGTGTGAGTATATGTGAGAGAGGGATGATAAAAATTAACATACATGTATCCATCGTCCTTAATGAGATCAAGCAGTGTCCTTCCCGGTGCCCTTGGAGGTCTTTTCGGAGTACACCGAGAACCAACCCCTCGGTCAGAACCTGCCGCTGTGGTTGAGGCCCTGTAGATCAGTGCGGAGGGGGTCTCGGTGCCCTGGCCCCCTCATTAGCTCTCCTGTGTGAAGAGTGCTTCCCACTCAACCCCTGCCAGACCCTCTTTAATTGGACACTTGAGCAGCACGATGTGAATCTGGCTCCATTGAAGCCTGACATTTCAAACAGCTGACCTTTCTAAGGCCAGAACAGCTAAAGAATGATTAGCCTCGCCCACCGTTCCCATCACAATGAAGAATGCAAACTAAACACTACGTACATGGCAGAAAAAAGGGATGAAGGAATTCTAGAATGAAAGGACTACAGTTGAAGAAAATACTAGTGAATATATATATTCATTCCCAGTGGAAAAATTCCCAGCTAAATGGTTAAATATATGCAAGAAAGAAGAGACCAGTAACAATTTAGTATGCAGATAAATGCAATAAAGTAGACCAATCGCAATTCATCATTCGTATTATGACAATCACGGCAGGTTTGATTTTAAATGGCAGACATTGAAACAATATCAAAAGGAAAATTTAAGACTTCAATCATAATAGAATTTTTAAAAACAGTATAGATGCGTTATATACATAATATTTTTTTATGTAATTTTAAATTATAAAAAAAAAATCACACTAAATACCTAATATAATACATCAAAATGCTGATAAATAATTATAATATATATGGTTGTTGTGGATGTGTCTGTGTGTGTGTGTGTGTGGTGCCTGGGCTCGTGTGTTTGTGTGTGTGGTGGTGTGTGTGTGGTGTGTGTGGTAAATCGTGGCAAAAAATAATCTACAATTTTGACTGTACATAAATACAAATATTATTGGGGGAAAAAAAGAAGTAAAAAGGAAGGCAAAGGGAAAAAAAATCTCTCTGTCAGTGGAGGAGGTTTGGGCACTGTGATAGACTTGGGGTTGCGGGGTCTTAAGGGGGTTGCATTGTATTTGGAGTTTAGAGGGCGTCCGCAGCCAGAAAATTGAGTTCAGCCATCTTTTCAGAAAGGCTATTGTCGATCTATTGATTTGAATGCCCTTTTCATATCTGCATTCTCCGTTACGTTATTGTTCAGCGGGACAATTAACTTTGCTTGGCTAGTGTTTAGTCTCTGTGTCACTGCCCCCCCCATGGCCACCATCTCAGCTGCGTTACAGGAAAAAGGTCAATTACAATTACATTCATGAGACTTGGAGAGATGTGCAAGCTCACTGTTCTGAGAACAGATATTAGACAACCTTCAGATCTTCTCAAATGCTGTGAGCATTTGTTCTGTGCTAGACACACACACGCTCACACATGTGCTCTCATGTCTTCATCTGTGGATATATGTAAATGATCTCCATAATGAGAGCCTGTAAAGGTTCCAAGTCTGAGAAAAACAGCTTTCAATACTGTTGTTCTGTTCAGCTGCTCCTTTATTGACACGTTTACACTGACAGCTCAAAGTATGAAAATAAACTAATTATGATATAAACTTTTACTAATTAGAATTATACTCTGTTCATACTCTATCAATTCATAGATAAAATACATAAATATATTCTTAAAATGCAAATATATTCAAATATAAGATAAGTATGTGTGTCTGTGTGTGTGTGTGTGTGTGTATAGATAGATTATATATATTAATATTTTTTGGTCTCCATTTTGAACAATAGTGTTTATTATTTTAGATTTCAAAACTGGACATATTTTTGTGGTGTTTTGTCTAAAAAGTGTGATTATGCTCTGTTTAAAACAAATGCTACTTGGTTTGATATTTTGTTAAAATAATTTAATGCAATGATATTTAGTTACTTAAAACCAATATTAATATATATATTTTTTTATGTTGATAATGAATTTGTAACTTTTTTCAGCAATAAGTCAGTCAAAGCCTTTTGCATTACAGTGATTTTTTACCACCGTAACACGCACAGTCACTCAAGGTTTATTGCTTTAGTGTATTTTGCATAAGAGCGTTTGGCCTAATGCATAAGAATGTCACATATTCAATGAATCCCTTCTTTTGCTGTGACTGGCCTCAGTGGCCCTCTGATATAGATGTTTAAAACACTTTCTCAGCCTGTTCCACCGCCCTGCCTGAGCAAATGTGTCCCTAAATGCTTCCTTGGCCATTTCTGTGATGGTGTCTGTATGGCATCCAGCAGTAAAACAGGTCTGAGCCTGATGGTCTCTGGACTGGGGCCGTGTGACCAGACACCCTGATGTTTGTGTTTTTGTGTCTGGCCACAGCAACTCTGGGCCAAAGCGGCAACTTGGACAGCTGCACCTCTCAGTGGCCAATACCTGCACCAGTGAGATCTGCCTTTAATGGAGCAGAGGGACCAAGCTTGGCACAGAGAGACAGAGATCAGGGGACAGAGAGGAGAAGATATAGTGCAAAGTACAGCCAGTGAGACTGGGAATGATCATAACCCATTTAAACTTCTCTGTGGACATTTCGTCTTAACATCCAGTTTAGTGACTGAATGATGGAAGGTGGTTAAAAGCGAATACAATGAAACAAATAAATAAATAATGAACAGCGGTTGGTAGAATCCACACAGAGATAGAGAAACCAAAACGTCTGTTCGGCTGCCTCATGCTGTCTATTTTCCAGTTGATTTTTTCCAAATGCACACAAAGGAGCATAGCGAAAGGGCTGTGAGCCTGTTAATGAAGAAAGAATAAGAGCGTTAATGTAGTCTGGAGGAGAGAGAGAGAGATGGTGTGTGCCGCTAGTCTGGCTTGGAAAATATTTGTAAAATATGCATCATTAAACCATTATTTAAAAACATGTCTGGAGCCCAGCCTTGAAGCTTTTCAACAACTAATGCCTCTAGTTAATATCCCCAGCCATGCAAATATCACAATTTCACGCCTTCTTCACATAATCAGCCATGGGTTTTTCTGTTTGCCGTGTGAAAACAAAACGACACGCTAAAGATACTAAATGAAAATGCAATGTGCTGTTTGCTATTAACTTGTCTTTCTCTTTTCACGGCTTGCCATTTGTACGTATGCGTGTTTTTGCACGCGAGAAAAGGGAAGATATGTGGGAAAATGTAAATAGCGTTTTATCAGGCTTTCTGCGGAGACAGACTAGACAGCGATGACTGTTTCGTTGTCATCAGGGCCACAGCTGTTGACAAGTGCAGCAAATCCATAAGGGGGGAAAAGAGTGAGATTTCAGGTTGGAGGACCTTTTGCTATTTCCTCCAGTGGCAGCTGGTGCTTTTCAAGAGCAGGGAATCACTCATTGATGACAAAAGGTGTACTGGGATCTGTGTTTTTATTTGTTGCTACCGAAAGCTGCTTCACAAACTGCTAAAAAGCAGTGAAAATACTTAATAAACATAATTAACCAAGCTAAATAACTGCATCTATGTTTCGAAGTTGACCATCAGACACACTGATTTTGCATTTATGTTTCAAAACAATGTCAGTCATTGTTGCAAAGACCCGCACATTTGAGAGCTCAGCCAATCATCATATAAAGAAGGAGGGGTTTGACCTGAGACATTAATATATTGATGGAAACCCCAGGGACTAATGAATTATCATATATTGTTTCTAATGCAAACATCATGATGCCCTTATAGATTTGATATTAGAATGATTTCTGAAGGATCATGTGACACTGAAGACTGGAGTAATGGCTGTTGAAAATTCAGCTTTGCCATCTCAGGAATAAATTACAATTTAAAATAGAAAACAGTTATTTTAAATAGTAATAATATTTCACAGCATTACTGTTTTTACTGTATTTTTTGCTCAAATAAATGCAGCATTGGTTGAGACGTCTTTCAAAAACATTTAAAAATCTTACCAACCCCAAAGTTTGATTGCAGTTTACTATTTTAAGCATGAATACATGTTTATTCGGAGATGCATCAAATTATGGAAGTTAAAGGGTAGGGTGTGCAAAGACGTTCCTGTTGACTTTTAAAACAATGGCACTGGTTTGCGCTAGAGAGCGAATAATAGAGGTTGTGAAGTTAAGATAAGGAAACATACACGTCAGGAAAGGGACAAAGAAGCAGTAATTGATGAGAAGAAAAGGGATACCTGTGAGACTTCATTCGCACTGAACTACCCCATGCTCTTTCTTGCTGTTTCTTCCATTCGTTCTAAGCAGCTAGCTTGGAGAGAGACTTCATGTGGTTACCGGTTACCGCCAGCTTGTGCAGGGACTTCATAAATTCATCAGGTGAAATGGTGAATGCGTGGGGGGGGTTATGTTTGTGCGGACTCACCAAAGAGCAGTTCCCCTCACGCTCCAACATGCCGCTGCCCTGCTATGGACTCCCACCCCGTACACTACAAACGTTTAGCGCACAGTGAGGGCCAACTATAGGCATGATTTTTAGGCTGTAATATTAGCACCACTAGTAAATCGGGACAAGAAATTAGTACTCTTGGTAAACATTCTGTACACTTCCATTGGGCTGAAGAGTGCGATTGCGAAGAGAGGATGAGAACCAGGATGACCAGAATGCTCCTGAAGTGTTGAGCTAACGCTTGTGATGTGTGTGGGGCGCCTTGTTATCAGATGTTTTATAAACAAGCAAATGCGCAAACTGTGTCAGCGGCCTAGAGGTGTTATTATCTCTATCATCTATCTATCTATCTATCTGTTGTTCTATCCATCCATCTTTGACAACAAGGCCTTGTAAAGCCAACATTCAAAGTTTGTCTTGACAACTTTTTTTTTTAAATAGCAGTCCATTATGAGTAGTATGAATTATGCTAAATTCATGATTTTAATTAACTTCTTACCTACAAAGTGCAATGCAATTCTGCATCTTGTCTAATTTATTCAATCCCGGACAAGTACCATCATACTTAAACGTTACAATGCAGGTGTTCCCAGCAAGCACTGGGTTGTGAATAATTGCATTTTCCCACAGTTTACTAGGGTCATTTGCGTCGTTGCTTATGTTGATGCTGTTGTCAACGACACACGAACGTGGTGTGCAGAACCATGTGTTGGGGAGGTGTTCACATTTCTACTCAGAATTTGTGTTATTGCTCAGCACACACTATTAGTGCTATTGTGTTTTGTGTGCGCGTTAAGGTTTGTGTGGGTAGCTGGTTCCACTGATTTGTACATATATTTCGTGATCGAGACGACGACTGTGGCGTGTTAGGTTGTCAAGTGCGACGCTTGATGCCGGGACAAGACTGGTTCGAACATACCGACTGTACAATCAGCTCTTCACATTAATTGGCCTGTTTAAAGTGTGCTTGAAAGCTAAATCTGTCTTTTACTGTTTTATGTTTTTAGTGCTATTCACATCAGATTTGGAAGTAAAAGTTATTCTGTAAAGATTTTAAATTAGTAGTAGGTTACTTAATTCAATATTATTTTGCAGAGTTAAGTAGATTTTACATAATTATGTACCATTTAAATTTTCTTTAAAAAGTAAACTGTAGATGTAGCTATACATTTCTTCATTTAGCATTTTACTGTAGAAAACTGTTTTAACTGTAATTTTCATCCCTATGTAATTTTGCTCTATATAAATACTGAATGCTAACAGTTTCAGCCCTCAAATTCCAATCTGAATATATCTATTTGACAAAAGCATAATGATTATATATGGTCATCTTTGCCAGTGAACCCTTTATGACTTCTTTCTGATGTCTTTATCGCACAGATGGATCCAGTAATCAGCTCCAAGCAATCAAATATTCACAGTTTATCGTTTGCGCACAATGAGGACAAATGAAGTGTCCGCGCAGCGCGAGTCTAACATTATCCAGGACGATGGGGAAAAGCGCAGTCTAGTCTTTCATATTAATGCAGCCCAGAGATCATATTTGGAGGTTTGGGAGGCGATGCAGATTCTTGACCTGGCCGGATCGATAGCGTATGCCCCAGAGAAATCCTGATTAAGCACACCGAACAGGGCCAAAGTATAAGAAATATCTCTGAAGCTCTCGTTTGTTCTTTAAAAGGAAGATCAATGTCCCCCCTGCCGCCACTCGGAGAATGCGCAGCGGGACACTGTGCTGGCAATGATACCCCTGTAAATATTTGATGAAGGGATTGAGGAACGGTTATACAATATAGTTGCATCTGCTCGGGCTGTCAGTTTTGAAGTCTGTCTCAGGGCAGTGCCGTGCAGAGCTCCGTTTCGGGGCTAATGTTCATTTCACGCACTATCACTTTTTTTATTGCCCGACTGATGACTTCACAGCTAATCAATTATTCATGAGGCACTAATTAAAGGACAAAATAAAGTAACGTAATTAAGGGCAGTTCAGTTAAACAAGAAGAGATCATTGCCTTGTAAGTCACTGGTCAATAGAAGACGATGCTGCCAACTTTTTCCGAACTCGAAACATGGCGTCTTTTTCCCCAACCATGCGGGAGCCTTTATTTTAAACCGTATTTCTAATGTTCTCTAAATGATCCCTGCTGTCCGCCTTTGTGCTTCACAGATTCTGGCAAAAACGGCAGGTTTGGAGCTTGCCGTCTGGTTCTATACTTAGCCAGTCAGTGCCGATGCTCGCGTACACACACGCACCTGGACAAGCGTCTGTCCATCTCCCCGATTGGCACAGGTGCGCTGTTTTGATTGGCTGCGTGGTAATGGCTAATGTGTTCCTGGCTAATGCTGCTGTCACAGCTCCTCATGTCCATCCCTCTCCACCTTCATCACCATCCTCATCCTCTCCCGGGCACCGACCCAAAACATGCCCACCGCCATCATCTCGCCCGACACCCACCCTCTTTCCTATTCTAGTCACAGAGCTCCTACCTCCCTCTCCGACACTCGGCTTCATCATCCACATCATTATGGAGATTATCCCATGTCTTTTATTTAATGGTGGCTAATGTATCACCAATAAAGATGAATGAGGGGAGCTGTGAAGCTCTAATTGGAGGGACATGATGTCTGACTCTGAGCTGCTGATAATGTCGACACTGCCAAACAGTTTATGAGGCGCCATCACCAGTCTAAGTGTGTGTTTAGAGGTGGAGGGGGAACAGACACTTAGTTCAAGTGCTCATTGTTTGATAACTGCGTGTGAGAGAGCGCCGGGCGAAGCTGCGGTGTTATTTGATCTGTTTTCATGAGTTTTGCATGAGAGGTTTTGCTTATGTACTAAAATTCAAAATGACATGATTGTCTCCCATCAGCTCTTGGCCTGGTCTGTGTATGGGAAATCTTGAGGACATATTTAGCTTTAGTTTTCCATCTAGTTATGTATTATTTTTATTGAAATGCACAGGAACAGGAAATGATGGGGGAAGTACTGTGAGCCACTACAAATAATTATTATCAGTCATTTTGACAAATGTTCTCTCATGCTCTGGTGTTTTCCATCATAAAAACATTGTAGTGTGATTTTTATTTTTTTTTTTGTCAAACCCATGACCTTTAGAATTTTTTTCTCTGTGAAGGTGTAAAATGTCAATGCAGTCTTGAGATATGGTCACCTGATTTAACGAATAATATCCAATGAATTATTCCACTGGAATAATTCATTCTCTTTCTAGTTTTTCCTCTGAATTCTCACATCTCCTGGTCTGTTTTCAAGGGGTGCTATACAATTTTCTTCACTTACAGTCTATGTTAGTTCCATTTACTGTTTTTTTTTCTCAAGAAGGAAAATGCTGTCTTTTACTGTCTTTAAAAACTTTCCAAAACTTTCGAAAATGTTAGTTTAATGCAACTTTTTGGTGCTTAACTCTAGGTCACAGGCAAAGTTATTTTGTATCTTTTCAAATGTAAGTTATTTCAAATGAACCTCATAACATAAGTGTTCATGTAAAAGGGATAGTTCACCCAAAATGTAAATTCTGTCATCATTTCCTTACTCTCATGTCCTTCCAAACCAGTCTTCTGTAAAATACAAATAAGATATTCTGGAAAAATCTTTATTTCTACAATAAAAGTCCATTGGCTTACATTGTATGAACAAACTGTTGAAACATTCTTCAGAATTCTTTTGTATTTTGCAGAAAAAAGAAAGTCATCCCAGATTGGAAGAGATGAAAATGAGTAAATGATGACAGAATTTTCATTTTTGGGTAAAATATCCTTCAAATAAAATTCCAGACCTGTTTGCTGGAAAGTTGCTCACAACAGTTTGGAATTCAGTTGCAAAATTCACATTTGATACATTCTGTCCTGAACTCACAGTGCATCAGTTACACCGCTCTGCCCAGCAACACGTCACTGGCCCCAGTCCAGCCCACAGGTCTTCAGCTCAGTCCATTCACTGAGACTGAGATGTTCCTTTTACTGTCCATATAGCTCATGATACAATCACTGTCATTTTGCATATGTGGTGTTTAGCTGAAAACATGGGCAGAAAGTACATTCTGTCTATTGGTCTCATGTATCCTGCAGTCTGTTCTCATCTTTGGTACCGTAAGCACATGTCTTATCCCTGGAGCAAACCTCATCTCTGCACTCTCAGCTCAGGACTTGATGGCAGATCTGACTCAAACAGTGACATAAAATGAAAGGAAATAAATGGAGAGAAAAAAGAAGAAAGGGCAAAGCATCCAAAGTTCTGCATCACTTACTTTTCAATTACGGCAGGCGAAGCAGAACAAATTGTTAGTGCCATTTATTGACTGTGCCTTTCTCGTTATTAAAGTACAAGTGAAGAAATCCGTCCTTTTGTATAACAACCTGCCTGTTTTACAATAACCAAATGTTTCTTCTCCGTTAGATAGCCTTTGTCATATGGAGAGAAACAAGGAACAGAGAATGGCAGGGATAGCAAAACAGCATGCTGGCAGAAACACTGATAGAGTCGGGTGTGATCCTGAAGAATACCTCTTCCCTCACAGCATTCCGCTGAGACCATTGGTGCAGAACAAAAGTAATGGGTGAATGAATCGATTATGGTAATGATTGGCTGCCTGAAAGATTTTTCTTATGCCGTATAAGAGGGATATGAGAGATATTGAAAATGCATTAACGGAGATGCAGTACTGGATACCTAGATGGAAAACCATGGTGTGCTGGCAGGCAGGCATGGGCCTTTTTCATCCTTGACTTGTGATCCTTACACTCATGTTGATGTTCCACATAATAGACCACATACTAAACACTGAAGAATCTCCAGTGCAACTCAAAGGGCTACAACAATGGGTGCATTCATCCCACAGTATTTCCATCTTGGGTCTGCTGGACTGAATCATATTTCTTAGAGTAGACTTGGATTGGATCTGTTTTGAAATATGCTTTTAATAGCAAGTGGTAATTTAATATCTATTACAATATCCAACAACAATTTCTCAAAAATAAATCAATAAAATAATAAATAAATTATTATTATACTTAAAGTGTATGGCATGGTTCAAAATGCTACTAAATATGATCAGTATTCTGTGACTAAACAGCTCAAAAATGCACATACACAACATCTGATATTACACACAATTTTGAACGTTTACTGACAAAAAATATAAATGCAAACCTGTTTAGAAGTCTCTTTAAGGCCGGGTATACACTGTGAGATTTTCATCAGATTTTGAGCCGAATTCTGACTCGTGCAAAGCTTTTTTTGAGTCGGGCCGAATTTCAGCTTTGTTGTGCGTCTTTTGTCTGTGCATTGTACAGGAGGTAACGAGAGGCAATTAGCCTCTCCCGAGCAGCAATCGGATGATTGGATGAATTTCTGACATGTCTGAAATTTTGACGAGGCGTGAGGGTGTATCGCACAGCTAAAGTGGAACTACGAACCGATTGCCCTAAACTCAGTGATTTTTCCCTCACTGCGTCTGCATGAAAACAGAAACGAAACCATTGCACAACTGGAAGCATTACACTCAGTGGTATACGGGACACCCCCGCAGCCCCCGCGGTGCATGGGGACCCCGCCTCTTTGAAGGGCCCCGTCACAGGACATTCTAAAAGGCATTCACAAACCACAAAGAACGTGCTTTTGCTTTGAAAATCGCAAGATGCGGCAGTGAAATTTGGGGAAAAAAACTCTTTTGACTTGATCGCATTCTTAGAATGCTGTGTCATGCTCGAGAAACTGCAAATGCTGCGAGACTCGAGCGCGAAGGTAGTGCAATGGAATGGAAAAGCGTGTGAAAAACTCTTATCGTGGCTTAATAATGTTCTAAAACATCAACCAGGGAAAATCAATGAACTGGCTTAGCTATGCATTAAGACAGTGATATCAAAGATCAAACTACTGAAGAGCCCAGAATATGAACGCAGCGTGCAAAGTTTTACGTTAAGCATTTATCTCCCACTGGAAAAAAATTAAAAAGTAGTAACAATTGTATAGGCTATGTTAAAGAGCTATTTACTTGTTCTTACCCTTAAATTATCGTTTTAATGGTGTAACCTAATATATTTATAATGTTAAATAACATTTTTTAAATAAGATTAATTTAGATGTTACCACATAAAGCACATTATTAGGATTATCTTTACGCTTAACGTGCTTATGCATTAACACTTTAAAAGACCAAATTCAGTTACCTTGCTGATGCAAACTATGCAGGCACGCAGATGAACCTAATATAAACTAAACGTTATAACTTTGCGTCATTTCGGTGCCATCTTCTTCTTGCCTGTTATGACTGTATTAACAAACTGTAGCCCCTACTGACATAGGTCTTAGGCTGTAGGCCATTATGCAACGTTAAGTGTTTTTTTTCTGTATTTATTTAGCTTATTTATTCACTTGTTATTTTTCTTTTTTGCATGGAAAATTTAGTTTTCACAGCTTGTTGTTTTAAAACATTCATTTTCTTACTACACGACGTGAATTTTGCTTGCATAATTTATTTTCTACAATAAATTAGCGATGCTTGTATAGGCCAAATAAGACTTATTCTGCAGCTTGCACCAATTTTATTGAGCCTATATTGTTAAATAAAATAAGTAGACTGGGGCCTAGATGTTTGTGTATTATTAGCCTATTGAATGATCCAATCAAATCGGAGCAGCGTCACTTTTATTGCCTCCACGTTCAGACTGAATATTTATTCCTGCAGAGATTTCAGTCTGACTAAAAAGCGATATCAAAATCACTACGCATATTTGTAATGTTATTCAATATTATACAACAGTTTGTTCTGGTTCTCAAATCCGATTGGTTGAGAACCATGAGATATTGTACTGGTATCGCTACAGGAACGCCCTTTCACAATGGTTCACTCGCTTTCTACGGGGGTCTGTGTGTTTTTTTAATTATTCACTGAGCTAATCGTAGAGTACGTTAGTTAATATAAGAAGGAATGTCTAGCTTCGCAGTCTCTCTCTCTCATTTGGATGCACGTTTTGCCGCATTGTTTCTCTCTTATAACATCATTATTTCTCACTAATAACTAAAGAAGCAGGACATGCCCTTGATACGAATTCTAAAAGTGAAGTATGTTTAACTGTCAACTTGAGCTTTAAATCCGTGGCGGCGGGGGGAGTACAGCTGTGTTAACCGTGGCTTGTGTACTGCAAACAGATACAAGCTTCATCATTGTGTCTGTCACGCGACTCTGTTCCCTTTTTGGGCTCTGTCTTTACATTTATTTTGAAAGCTGAAGCTCGCGATTATGGTAAGGGGCAGTACATTTCCAACGAGTGCTTGCGGTGCTCGGCCAATCACAAAGCACTGGGTCAGCTGGCCAATCAGAGCAGACTACACTTGTCGGAAGAGGGACTTTGTAGAAAACTAAGCGTTTGAGAGAGTCGGGGCATAGAGGATTTACAATAATGTACAGTATTTGAAAAGTTATGTGTTTTTTGAACATTAAAGCATGTCAACATATTCTGTTACACCAAATACACAAAATAATGATCTTTAAAAAAGCATCATATGACCCCTTTAAGAACGGCTTCTTTTTGGTGAGTCAGAAACACTAGCACAACCAGGTAGCCAGGTACCCAATTCACAAACAAAATGGACTGTTGTCCATTATTATATACAATATTATATTCCCACACGCTTCTTATCGTTTGTTTTATCCGGGCTCGCTCCACATCATCATGGATAGCCTACATTTGACATCCGACGACAAAAAATGATCCCGATCTAATCTAATCTTAACTAGACTGACATTTTTTAAATAACTTCCTGTTGGCTAATTGACAAGGTCTTTTCTTAGGTGGTCGCTATTGCTTACGTGTTCTGTTTGACCTTTCATTATGCCTACAGACATTCCTACTTAATAAGAAACCACTAAACCTGTGATTTGTATATCATCCAAATAGCCTAATAAACTTTTTACGTATAGAGACATTAGAATGTGTTCAGTGTTTAATAGACAGTGTCTTGGTGCCCTGGATATTGATATTTTGTCGTTTACGGGTCCAAGCACCAAAGGTGAATTTACTCTCTAATGCATTTATGATGCAAATTCTAAACTAACAGCCATTTCAACTGAAAGATGAAGATAATTAATTTTGTCCACTAGAGGGAGCCAGAATCTTACTAGAGGGGCACAGGATAAGGAACCTTTTAATCCCCCCCCAAAAAAAATTTCTATCAGTTGCCATCTATTTGAATGCAAATAAATGCATAGATTTAGTCCATCTGTATAAGTATGGTGTACTGTCAGTTTAGTTTCATATAATCAGTGTACAGTGAAATGTATATCATTAAACATTTAATTTTTAATAGACCCCAATAAAACATATTTTCAAGTTGCCAGAAATGATTCAATATATTGCTATCCATTTAAAATTAAAAGACTATTTTTCAAGATAACATATATTTAAAACATTTCTATAAGACACTTATTTACCATTGTGGTCGAATAATAAAGCAAACATTTAAAATGCCAGCCTTATTAGACATAATTATAAATTATAAAAATGAAAGAGCCTCGAGATAAATAGTTCAGATAAAATTTTGAGGTGCAAATGATATCTTCACATTCATTTGTATTTGACATCCTATGACATGCAATTTGTCTAAATATAAAATGTTGAATATAAGTCCATACTTACACCACATATATTATGATCACATAGCTAATGAGAGTAAACATGTTTATAGGGCTTTTTCTGACTTGTTTAATCAAACCATCAAACTTTCAGTGAAGATTCAAGTTGGACTTTACTGTAAAAACCACATCATGAGATTAATTTCAGTTAGATTGCTAATCATGCACATGGGCCATTGGTGATTGGACGCTGACTATAGATTAAGTATAGATGATTGATTGATTGTTTGCTTTGGTGTTGCCACCCTTCACAGTCCTCATGCCACCCTAAAAATAATTTTCTAGATCCGCCCCTGATAATAATTATGAAACTCCTTCTGGAATTTAAAGGGGTCATATGATTCGATTTCATTTTTTCCTTTCTCTTTGGAGTGTTGCAAGCTCTTGGTGCATAAAGAAGATCTGTAAATTTGCAAAGACTAAAGTCTCAAATCCAAAGAGATATTCTTTATAAAAGTTAAGAGTTAAAGACTACTAAAATGGACTCGTCCCGAAAACACCCACAAAATATCTACCTCACGATGTGGGAAGATTTGCATAACGCCACCCAAATGTTCACGCAAAGAAAGAAGGCGTAACTTTTATTCTCGCTGTAATAATGTTGCCGCCGCCGTCATGTCGGGGAGACGCTGTGTGTTTCCGTGTGAAAGCGAAACTACTTTGTTTGGTCTTCCAAAAGAGGGCTATATCCGCTTCGTCATGCCTAGAGCTGATCTGTGCTGGTCGCTGAGGGAATACTTAAACTTAGTGCTGTGGATCGCCAGCACATTTTATGGAGGACTGTTTAACGTTACTGATCCTGGGAGAGTAACGTTAGACTAAAATGCCGGCAGTTTGACTCACGTAAGTACGTTTTCATTTAAAAGATTTACCACTGACGATTCAAACGCGAGTTTTAAGCAGTGAAGAGTAGCGCTTGTTGTTTGTCATTTCTCTGATCACAAATGCAGACAGGGTTTTATGTTTACGCGACACGATGCAATGCAACGCAACGTGTAAAAAGACAGTATAAGTAATTATAATCAGTAATTATGTCCCCACTGGATGCAACAAATGCCTAGTTTGTAATGGGTTTTAATGTTTTTGTCTCATCGCTCCGGCTGGGACACGCCATCACAGTATGGGATGAAGACATGGGCGTAAAATTTCCGTCACACGCTTGAGGTATTTTCGGCCAATCATAACGCACTGGATACCTGGCCAATCAGAGCACACATCGCTTTTCAGAACGATGAGCTTTTTAAAAAATCGACGTGTTTCAGAAAGGCAAGGCATAGAGGAGAAAAAATAATGTACAATATGTTGAAAATAATGTTTTTTTTTAACCTTAAACCGCATAACCCATTTCATTACACCAAATACACAAAATCATGTTCTTTTTAACAACATCATAGGTCCCTTAAAATCACATTTCAGAAATCTAAAAGATATCAATTAGAGTATATTTACTAGCTGGTTTATACTACTGTATCACTGCAATATTATTATCATTATTAAGGTTTTTATTTTTTTGTAATTAAAGGCAAACGACATTTTAAAGCCCAAAATAAACTTCTCATCACATCTGTTTTGATTAGTTCAGTCTGTGGCCACCAGGCTCTGCACTTCCTCAACTGATACGCACCAGCCAGACAGAAGCAGTCGATCGCAGAGGCCTCCCCACGGTCTCCCCCCTCTTTGTGTTTATATGTGTTTTTTAATATCTTTTTTGAGGGAAACTGTCAAGCCCTATCCCAAAGAGCAGGGACCAAAGAGCAAAAATAATGTACGCTTTCGTGCGTTTCTTGGAGGACGACATGTGTTACGCGTTACCTGTGTCAGACGTGAAAGATTTCCAGCCTGTGCACAAAAGAGATTTTGATGATCAGAAGGTGTATGTGGTGCTGAGAGGCGCAGGCCAGCCTGTCAAAGCACACATCCTCGCCCTGGCAGGTGAGTTCTGCTCCTCTCTTCTTATTGACTATAATAATAACCTTCATAAATAACAGTAACACGCATGCTACAGTATATAAAAGCTTAACGGTTCACCAGAAATGTCATGCAACTTTAATATAAATCATATTTGCATGTGCATGAAGCATTTTATGTGAAGCATTATATTTATGGCGTAACATGAAAAGTTATTGTTAGTATTTTGTTAATATGATGTGACCTGCATGAACATGCTTTAACACGCATGTATTGGGGTGTTAAGAGAAAATGATAAATGTGTTCAATGGATATAGAAGGAGAATGTCATAGATTTGATGTCTTCTTGATTGCTCTTGTGTTTTTAGCTCATCGTGATTGCGGGGTTTGTGTAATAGAGAGATGTAATAATGTCTGTGCTTGACAAGCACAGCAGTCTGAATATAAACTATAGGAACTGCGTGTCGAAAACGTCTGAATAAGTTCGTGAAAGTAGAAACGAAAGAAAAGGGTTTTAATGCAGAGATAGGCTCAGGATGCTAAGCGATTGTTAGCTTGCTGCTAACGCTTCCTTCATTTATCGGCGGTGCATAAAAGCTAAATCGCTGATAAAATCACTGTAACACTAACAGGCTTTCTAAACCGATAAAAGATACAGAAAAGGCCGATATGATAACCAGAAATTTCAGAATATTAACTGTTTGTTTTTAGCTCAAGCAGCTTAGGTTACTGTCATCACATCAGCTAGCCAGGTAAGGCTTATTTTGTTTCATTTGCATTTTTACGCCCTTCAATTTGCTTGAAACCTTACGTCAGTATATTGTACTGTTAACTTATAGCCAGCATAACTTTGTCAGAGAGTTGTGTGTGGTTTAAATCAGTGCTGGTGGCACATCTGTTATCATGTGACACTTCCTGCTTCAGCTCAAGTTATGAAAACCTCCAGCCACGTTTACACCTGCCACTTCAACCAGGACTATTTAGATATATTACTAATCTACATGTGTGGCTCAACCTGGTTTTACAACCCTGATCTTGTTAGGGACCGAGGTCTGGAGTCCTGTACAGCTTTTAAATCAGTTTGCTTGAACTTAAGCTGTCTGCAATCTGTTGTGGCCGACCTTGAGGCTCATCTCTCATACCTAGCCAATGTAAAACTTTTAATACCTAGTTAACATTCAAGATCTTAAAATGATGATTGAGGGCATTTTCCACTTGACATGATAAGGGGTTAGGTAGGCACATTTATATGGTCTGTCTTCTCCAAGTGGCCTTGGTTACTACACGCATCACACATTGACAGCTGTGACGACCCCGCCTGTCAAAACCATATTGATGCTGTACCATCAACGTCGCTTTGCAAAGTTAAACGCTCCATTAATAGTTTATTGCAACAATAGCTAGTCATCTGTGTCATTACAAGGTTACTGGGAAACTTCTCCACCAAACTCATAAAATATTCTCTTGCTGATGTGTCCTTGTTTTAACCGTATCATTTCAGAGCAAAGAGATGAAATATTATTTGCGTCTCTGACTTGTTTCCTCTCCTCTTTTTTAGAAAGCATTGAGGAATTTGAGCACAGTATTATGCAAAAGAAGATGAAAATACCCAAGGTGTCGAACAGGAACACAGTGGAGAATCATTTTGGTGAGGAGAGAATGCCCCTTAGACATAAAAAGGTTGGTATATAGGTTTTTAAGAAAGGTTTTAAGATTTGGAAGACTAAGACATTTGCAGGCTTTCTGTTACTGGTCTGGATTTGTAGATGGGGAACATGTGAACAGATCAGCTATGGCTCAACGGGGATTTTCTACTGATATTAAGAGTGTATGTTATATTCCGCAAGCAAAACAAGACAAAATACTAGAACATGTTTTGACACTTATGGAATTAGTCCTGATATTTCAAATGTTTCAGTTTAATCTGACAGTTTTAGCAAGATACCAAAAAGGCCTTGTGTTTTGCTCATCGTTGGGCTTGTTGTGTTTCATTTTAGTGCCATGTCTTCTTAATTGTGCAGTCCATTACATTTACGACCCAGCTTTGTGTGTTCCTTAATAACTTAGTGTGAGCTTGGTTTTTAATATAAACTGAGTTGGTGTATAATTTTCATGTCACAGAACATATGAGCCAGTTCAACTCTGAACTGAATTTTCATGAGCCAGTTTAGCTCTCTTAAGTGACATTAAATATGAAAGATTTAGCAATGTTTTGTCCAGTAAGTGATTTTTTTTTAGTTATCAGTGATAGTTTTATTAGTTTTAATTTTATACAATAAAATCAGTCGTGTGTATTGATACTATATGATTATTATACTGTAGAGCAGTCCAGCTTTTCAAGTTCTGTTTTATTCCAATAGTTTTATTCCAACCATGCTATAAAAGGAAAGTCACACTAGACGTTGTGTTCTTCCATTCATACCCATGTGAATGTAAGCATATGAGTAGGATTTTGTGTATTAAAATTCACGTTTTGTGAACTCTGCCCTACAAATTTGGTTAGTTGAAACAGATTTAATCTAAGCATTAAAGTTTGACCTCATCACTTAATATTACAGTTTTGAACCATCATAGTTTACAGTGGGGAAAGTGGAGTAGATTTTTTTTGTTATTTATAATCTATAGTAATACATTAAAAAAGATATATATATACACACACACACACACACATTTAAAAAAAAGGCTATGAGCTACAAACTTTGCGAGAAGCTGTTTGGAGAGTCAGGTGGCCATTCATCCATGTGACGTCACAGTGCTGTGGTGTTCATTTTCAATAAATTGAAAAGATCAAAAGATTACTCATGAAAATTTATTTTTTTTTTTATCTAGCTTGACTACCCTTAGTGTATTTTGTAAGCTGAAAGATTCTCATTAGGTGTGGGAGTTAAAACTTAACTCTGGAGAAAGGTAGATAACCAAAAAAATAAATAGTATATTATTATTTCCTTGTACGCAATTTGCACTGGTCAAGATGCTCAATGTTGTGATGCAGGTCCAGTCACAGGAACAGCATCGGGCAAGTTCCAACTCCTCAAAAAGCCTGGCTGCAGTGGTGGCACGGCTGGAGAGGAACGCTGTCAACTCATGCACAGAGGGAGAGGAGCTGGACAGACTCACAACAGAGGAAGAGGAAGAGCAGGACGAGGCCGTGGTGCCTCGTGTCCTATATGAGGAGCTGGTGCACAGCTACAGGCAGCAGGAAGAGGAAATGAGACGCCTGCAGCAGGAACTGGAGCGCACACGCAGGCAGCTGCTCCAACAGGCCAAGAAGCTCAAGGAGTATGGCAGTCTGCTGACCGAAGTCAAGGAGCTGCGTGATTTCAATCGACGCCTGCAGGACGTCCTGCTCATGAGGCTTGGCAGCGGTGAGATTTGCATAAATCATAGATATCGGCAGATCAATGCTGATTCAACGAAACAGTGTGCAAATGTAAAATATTTGTACCAAAATCATTGAACAGATCTATTCAAATCTGATTCAGAATTTTGATTGTTCTCTGAATCATAGAAGTTCAGTGTTTTGATTAAAACCTAAACCCTTAAAATGCATCTGTATTGTAAATTCATACTGAACAGGCCTTGACAATGATTTTCTAATTAGTATAGTCAGGACTATCCATTTTAAAATGCAATTTTGCTGGTTAGCATTTTTTTAAGGCTTCATAGAGCTGTTTTTACACTTAGTACAAAAGCAGCAATTCCTTGTCAGCTTTAAGTAGGCAATTGTGAGTGGCATATTTAGTGTCCAATTCACTGAAGACAAGATCTAGGACTTACCACATCTTCAGACAGCAATTTAAATGTGCTCTTGTGTAATTTCTAGGGCTGTCGGTCAATTAAAGTGTTCATCATTTGATTAATTTGATAATTATTTAGCATAGCAAGTACTTACTTAATATTCAGCATATCAAGTCATTAATTATGTCATGTAATTATGGTATTAATTAACTCAATCAAATTAATCGCATGCATCAATATTTGCTGAGGATAGCCTCCAAATGAAGATAATTCGTAGTCATTATATCATTGTGGATGAAAACGTTGAATAGACTTTACAAAAAGTGACTTTAGTCAATATATTGTATTATATTGTAATTTCATATTATTAAATATAAGTATATCCTGCAGTCCACAGCAATCCATTTTGCAATCTACAAGACTATTTTTTTGTGCATGTAAAAATGCTAGACTGTCTTTGGCCATTGAATTTATTGTTTGTTTGTTTTTTTTTAGCATCTCTATAATTAATTGTACTAAATTAGCATGTTAAATTGGCAGCCCTAATAATTTAATGATTTTGATGTTATCGTTACATTTTCCACATTGTTCTGAGCTGCAGGGACTGATAAACCACTCAGATGAAGACTACAATAAAGGCTGCTGAAAGAGGACATAGTGTTCAGAGCGCTCAGGCCTGTGTGGGGGTGCGAAACAGACTGTGGTCTGGAGCGAGCTGGTGGAGCAGGCTGAAGATTAGACCAGCCAGGGTTCTTTAGGGTCAGACGTGCAGTGCATTGACCGATATTAAAACTCAACAGATACATTAGAGCTTAGTGCGGCCAGCTTACTGAGCTAAAATGACCCGGTTGTCTTGAGGCATGGGAGAGCCATGTTTCAGGCAGCGCTCCAAAGGGAGTGGGGGTCAGGATTTACACTGGACACATTTCAAAACTGTCATTAGAGAGAGGGGAACGTCTGCCGTCAACACTTTCTTAGGATTACACTCATCTTTCTTCTGTTAAATTGTGCTTCACTGAACAGTGAGCAGTGTTTTGCTTTGCTTCATACAGAGCCGATGCACGACAATGGCACACAGACAATCAAAGCAGAGGTGGTGGAGCCGATCAGTGAACCACAGGAGGTGTGTCAAGAGGAAGCAAACACTAGCTCCACCCACTCCCCATCCCCGAGATCCGTCTACACCTTCAATGATGGAAAAGTATGTAATCCTGTGTGTGTTTTTACCGTCTTTTCAATTTTTAGTTTTTCTGATTCTTAAACAACCCATAAAGTCATGACGCCCAATCTCACTTTATTCTAGCCTTTTTAGCAGAAAGCAATATACATACACTAGCCCATACACTACCATTTAACCAAAGTGCCACGCACACAAACCCCATTCAGTAAGTTTTTTGTTTTTGAAAGAAATTAATACTTCTATTCACCAAAGATGCGTTAAGTTGATCAAAAGTGACTTTTTAAAAAGATGTCTCTTTAATGGCATGGTTATTTTATTAACATTTAGTCATTAAAGAGTCAGTTAAAAAAGTTAACATGTTTTCACTATAATAAGCAGCACAGCTGTTTTCAACCTCTTACTGACCCCAAACTTTTGAACGGTGTTATATGTATATATAAACTTGCACCTCTTTGTATTTATTTATTAGATAACGGCGTGTCAATTGTGATGAGACCTTCCAAAGTTATGGTCATCGTTGATATTTACTTGATCGATACAGACATTATTCACGGCTATCATGACTTGACTTTGGTCATTAGTTCAAAACAGACGGTATTCCAGCCACTCTTGTTGTATAAACAAGACAATTCAGTGGTTCGGATGCTCCTCATGTTAGCGCAATTCAGTGTTTCTTTTAATGTTTTGCAGTAGTTTGGTTTGTCTAATTGACTACCGAAATCCCTTCTACAACCATCCCCCCATCAGTCTCAAAGGGCCTTTTAACCAGAATACTTGCTGTGATTTTGAGCCCTGTTAGCAGACATCGGGTCCTCGTTTTGCGTTCCTCCGCCTGCCTTGCATGACAGGGGGGAATTTGTGTTACATGCTGAAAGGGTTCTCAGTTCAAGCGTGAAGAACAAAAGCAAATTAGGCCCACATACGCACACATATCCGGCATTAATTATTTGTACCACAGGAATTGCCCTGAGTGACAGGTAGCCGTAGAAAAGCAAATCTCCTCTAAGTTAAGAGCAGCGTAAAGCTTGTCTGCTGGACCAGGGCCTAAAGCACATTAGTTGCATTGGGGAAAAGCTGCTGGATCTGAGTCTGAAGACTGCTCAGGGTGACAAAGCAGAAAGCACAATACCTCAGCTGTTACTCAGCAGCTGCCCATCAATCCACTTGATGGCTTGTTGTGCTGTGTCCTCCACAGTGTGGCTTAAAAGTCAACACTCTCGTCTGGCATCTGTCAAAACACATTACTGCATTTAATGAACCCAGACACCTCGCCACTGAATTTATGTGTGACACGTCTCTCATATGTGGTTGTCGGTACCTAGGTCTCAGAGGGTATGCGGCAGGGTTTTAGTATCGTTGCATACCACAAAACACATAAAAACACCAGGACCTTCACTGGACAGGGTTCCTGCAGTCATGGATAATTTGTCAAAAGTAATTTCTATAATGATTATATATTTTCTAGTTATGCTTTGTGCTAAAATATTTCATCAGATAATTATTGCTCTTGAGTATTAAAACTTGGCCTGCAAGCATCTATAAAAGGTCATGGATATTCATTGGTCAAAAGTTGTTGTTTTTTTGTTTTTTTATAATAATAATAGGGATCGTGAAAATGTATTTAGTATTACCTTGATAAAGGCCTTGTGATATAACATATATTTATATATATTTAAAAAATAATCACAAATTTTTGAACAGTGGAAGGGATGCTGGGAGACCTGTGTGAGGCCCCAAGGTGCCTTCTTTGAAGGGGACTGAGGCGTTATTGTCCTATTTACAATGTTTCTTGTTATCTTGTGTCTTCTTTGATAAATGTCTCTATTTTTCATATTACATGGCTGGATACTTTCCGGACAGCCCTCATATATATGATCAGCAAGGTTTATGTAAACTTGTAGGCACAACTGTACAACATCCAACGCAAACTGCTGTTAACGAGCTTGAATCTGAATTAACACATAGAATGCTGCATTTCATCCTCCATAAACAGAGCTGTTTTATTTATAGTGAAGGGAAAGCTACCATGTCTCAGACACAAAGCAAAATCTTGTCTGATAGTTTGTATATTAGGCATATTTGAAGAAGAGTGTGTCTCCTGCAGGTGCACTTGGGTGGAGGGATTTGGGTGGAGGAAGAGAAGTGGCACCAGCTACAGCGGACACAGGGAGACTCGAAATTCACCAAAAACCTGGCAGTGATGATCTGGGGCACGGAAACCCTGAAGAACCGCAGCGTGACTGGCGTCGCTACGAAGAAGAAGAAAGATGCCCTGCCCAAACCACCACTCTCACCAAGCAAGCTCAAAATTGTTAGAGGTAAACACACTAACTTTAAAAAATAATTGTTATTAAAATTAAATGAAAGATTAGGTTGGGGTTATATTTCTGGTTTTGCTAATAGAAGTTTTATAATTTGAAGATTTGTTATTGTTGAACGATTTTTAGCTTCCAGAACCAGTAACGATTTCAATATAACAGTAGCAACTAATGTGGTATTTAAATAAGTTAAACTTAAATATTTTTAAAATGCAAACAAAAAAACTAGATGGAAAACAAGATGGGCAAGGAAAACAATTCTGTTTTCTTTGCTAATTTCTAGTCTAATATTTCGTTCCAGAGTGTCTGTATGATCGTGTGTCTCAAGAAACAGCTGACAGCGCGGAGATCACCCAGCGATTATCCAAAGTGAACAAATACATCTGCGAAAAGATCATGGATATCAACAAATCTATTAAGAACGAGGAACGACGAGAGTCCAAGCATCTCATCCAGCAGATGGTGAAGATGGATAACTTCCCCTACGACGGTCTGTAGGGGGCGATGAAGTTGTCACCATAGCTCATTCTACTCCTCAAGGACTTCTGGTGAACAAGGTGCACGTAATCACCGGCGCTGCCAATTGAGATTTCCACTGATGCCCTCCCAAGACCTCTCTGTCTTTTACTCTCGTAGACCCTGTTTTACAGCCTGTCTTGACAGTTTTACCTCTCTCCGCACTGCCTTAGCATGCTGGTGTGCATTCTGTGAGTGAATGGGGTGGGTTTTTGTAAGCTTTAATGGGGAATCTCGTGGTGGGTAGGATATTATGCCTGATAGACAGGAGCGATCCTTTAAATCGTGTGAGAGAAAAATGTGTTTGGCACATCAGCTTGTGTTCTGTGTCAGAACATGTCCTAATGTACTAAAGAGGTTTCCCTTCTGAAAAAGTCTTCTTGTTTCAGGAGGATGTTTGCGAGGTGTCATAAATGCTGGCTTAGTGTCGGAGTCTTAAGGGGGGGTAGGTCACTTCACAGGGACCATCTGCTAAAGGTACTTAACATAAAGAGTTGCACTTTTAAACAGGGTCACACTCTGCGTCGTCTTAATGAACGATTGATTTAATTAATCAATCTAGGCCTAATTGCTCCTGTTAATTGCTTTCCTGAGATGACTACTGATGGTCTGTTCTTGATTGTTGTTAGGGGTGGAAAGGTCACATGTAGTCAGTGGTGCTAAAACAGTTGTCCTGTAAGATGAATTAGCAGCGTTTCTTTGGAGGCAAGCCACAAAAAGGTGATCAAATTGCTCTTAAAAGTTACATTTAGACTTCTTATGTTTGCTTTAGGCTATGCCTTCAAATCCTGTTGGGAAATCCCTGTGGTGTAGAAATTGTAATTACGATGATGTGTTTTCAAGTCACTTACACTACTGTTCAAAAGTTTGGTCAGTAAGATTTTTTTCCTTTTTTATGTTTTTAAAAGAAAATACAGTAAAAACGATCAATTTGTGAAATATTATTACAATTTAAAATGACTGTTTTCTATTTTAATACATTTTAAAATGTCGTTTATTCCTGTGATGGCAGAGCTGAATTTTCAGCAGCCATTACTCCAGTCTTCAGTGTCACATGATCCCTGAGAAATCATTCTAATATGCTGATTTGGTTGCTCAAGAAACATGTTATTATTATCAATGTTGAAAACAATTGCTGCTTAATAATTCATGCTTAAAATATAAATATTTTTGCTGACAAAGTGTTTATTTCTTAAAAAAAATTAAATTGAACTCTTTTCGAACAAAAATTTTATTTATTTTGAATCTTGGTAAAGGTTGGGGCTGAAGCAAATGCCAGCTTTTAATTCAGATACACTTTAAAAATACATTTTGTCTGATTCAACTCTGAAGAAAGTAGTTTAATGCCACATTTTGAAATATACATAAATTCTTATTATTGGAGATGTCTTGTGTACAAAAGCACCAGTTGACAACAATGCAGTACAAATGACGTAAAGTATCAAATAAGATTCTTGTAAACAACAAGAGCACATCCAATTTGATTTCAGTGTACTTGATGGACTAGCCATGGGACAGGAGTTATTGTATTATCGGGTCTGCAGAGATGGAGACCACCTAAGACCTTTTACCATCCGTAAATTGCACTTGGGACGGAGGGTAAGTGGAAATCAGAGCTGGGCTGCAGGGCCTTTTTCCAGCTGGCAATCATTGGGAACTGTGTTCTCCGTTTTATAGCAAGCCGTGATTGTAATATGAGCTGATATTGCGTTAACTGCACTTTGGTGTGAGTGTGGAGAGATGCCAGGCGCCATGTGTGGATGTGGGGTAAAACTGTCAGCAGTGCTCGGGAGTTCCACATTAGCCTCATCCTTCTGGTTTTACCAAAAGCAGGGTCTCAACTTCAGCCCACCTGTACAGGGTGCACTCATTAGGGGAGGAAATAAGATATCGTGACAACTTAAAATGAGCCATGCCATCCACACTTTAGTCCTTTGCCGTCTTTATTTTCATCACAAACCGTTTAGAAATAAAGACCCTCTTGCAGATTTGGGTTCTTGACTGTGATGCCATATCGCTTACTGTGAATTAACCACAGATCTGCCTCGCAAAAGCCTCCCTACTTCTTATGTTCTCTCTTTTTTTTTAAATCAAGTACATTTATTAGTGGGGAGAAAATTTTAGTGTACATTTGGAATATATTCTCATGTTTATGAACATTTCATCGTTTGCATCCAGGCTGCACCTTATCTCACTAAGCTTCTGGTTCATAACCGAGTCAGACAATGTTGTAATTCTGTCTTTATCTTTGCTGGTTCATATATAGTTTATTATCATTTCTACTTCTACAGTGTATATGTGACGTTTCGATATTAACGTAGATCCTGGGTACTCATATTTCTCAAAGAATGCAGGGCTCTTCACGAATACATCATCTCTATTGACAGAAACCCATATCTTAAATTGATACTATCATGGATTTTTTTCAGTCATTTATGAACTATCATTTCATTTGGAGTAATTTCCGTCGAGAGGCAGCCGTCGCCCGCCTTTCCGTTCCGAGGAAGTCATTGTCCATCTTTGACAGCGTAGCACTTTAATCCTAAGGAGAGAAAAAAAGTATAAAAATCCATCAATGTTGGCTTCTTTGTTGTGATTTACCCAAGCCAATTTAAAAAAAAGAAGTCAACAAACATTTAACAATGCTTGTGAAAAGACATTCACAAGAAAACCTGAATCAGCTATCAGTTTTCTGCCACTCAATAGCAGTTTAGCAGCCATTTGTTTCTCATTCTCTCGAGCATGTGAAAGCGATTCCTTTTTTTCTTTCTTACAGTGACGTACCTCCAATATGTCAAGGCAATTACGAGAGAGGACAGATTGTAATAAGGTTCTTTTGTTCCACTGAAAGTCTCTCTTTTTTTTTTTTCTGTAGATATTTCCTGTATTGTTTGATATGTATTGCCACACTTATTGAATATTTGATGTTCCATAATGAGCGTACATACTGTGTGGGTATACTGGAAAATGACAGTTTTAGGTGTGCAGAGGTTGAATGATAGCAAAACTTTATCAGCGGTCCATGTGGTCATACTTTTTATGTGGAGATTTACTAGTGGAATCATTGCCTTGAAAAAGACTACAGCGTTATGTATTGCTCTTTTGTTTAGTTTTGATGTTGTTTTGCCTCGCAGCTGCTCCGAGACTAAATTCGGGCACGGGGCTGTTGAGATCTGAGGAAAATTAAAAGTTTCTACAGTTGTGAGGTCAAACCAGTGAATCCCATCAGGGAAAATCTGACTTTTAAATACAATCATGTACAGTATTTATAGGCTAAAAGGCTACTAAAGCGAAGCAGTAGCCTCGCAGAGGCTGTGTTTTTCTCTTCTGGGAGACTGTGGTGAGGCTGGTGCCTATGCTTTCAGTGGCTGTGTAATAGCGGTGCTTAGCTTTGAGCTGGTCTCTGCCTGTGGAAAACGGCAAGTCTGGTGCAAAGCGCATGAGGGATCAACATATCATCTCAGTTGTTCTCTGCGTATTGTCCAAGAGATGTTTTGTTGTGTCAAATGAGTTTCGTCCAGTCTGAATGTGTGTTGGGGGTTTGTGTCGTTCTGTTGAAAATAAGCCAAAGTGGAATCTCTGCAACGGACAGTTTTTGATATAAGTCTTATAAGTATGAACCTGCACAAAAACAGCCCCTGCTAAGGTTGTCCACAGTTATCTAAGCTAAACCAACAGGAAAGAAACAGCCAGAATATATTTTTACTAATTTTACAAGGTGTTGCTGTGCTGTCGACATCTTCATTGTCTGATTTGTTGTTTTCTGTTCTGTATCAAAAGAGAATTAAGCTTTAGATAATGGATATGGCTATTTTGTTCAGATTGAAAAATCCTTTTTTTTTTTTTTTTTCTTCATGGCCAAAAAAGTCGTGTGCGGACGTTCTTGGGGAGCAAAAAAGTTAGTATTGCTTCGGTCTGCTTCACTAACCTACATTCTGAGGTTGTCAATCAAATGCTGAGGACCTGCCCACATGCCACTGCAATTCCAAAAACTGCCCAGTATTCCGCTATAGCAAGAACGGCAACTTCCTGTTGGTGTTTCACTTTTTTTCATGGTCACCGTTACAATAAAGAACCCTACTCAGAGTTAGTCTTATTTAACAAACTCTTCTCAGCTCTACTAGTGAAAGAAATGTATTTTTGATACAACACAAGTTCAGGTTATTCTTAGTCTGAAAACAAGCATGTAGAGTCACAGTCCTACCTCATTGCTGCTCAGTGTCTGTGTTCCTAAGACAGTCTCGTCACCCTCGTACCTCGTTCAGATATATGTGTGTGTGTGTGTGTGTGTGGTGTATCTAATATACAGTCCTGTATGTATGGTATAGATTCATTTCAGATATTGTATTTTACTCTCTTAACAACTGTGTTAATGTTTCTGTGGCAGTAGATAGTGTTTCCTTGCAGTAATTACATTTTTATCCCATTTATGGTGCTACAGCAGGCATGGGTTGTCTAATCTGTGTTATTTACCTCAGATGGTGCTAATTTTTCTACTTTTCTGGAGGTCGTTCCGCTTCGCATGAATAAAACCTAGCAGCAGGAATTTGGGGATAAAAATAAAGCATCAGATAAAATCTTAGGAATTGTATCTGGCATGTCGTAAAAATTTAGTTTTTCATATTTCGAATAAGACATACCTCTCTAACAAATTACCTCACATACTCGGTTCCAAATTAACAGACTATTAAAACCGTGCACGCAGGATCTATCCGTGGCCATATAACCTTGTCTTTATTGTACAATACAAACCTAATGCTGGAGTAAGAAACCTGATAATCCAAACCATCTACCTAAATATTACTGGGCAGTAGACTCTCACAATGTGGTCCTCAGCAGTTAATGTGAAAGTCAATCCCACTGTAGAATACAGTGCAACTAACATGGTAGTCTTACTTTTGGTGGTGGTGATGATATTTTGCAGTATGTTAACTGTAGAGGGTTTTCTTAACTTACCAAAGTGGTTCCCTCTCAAAGAAACTCTTTTTTTGTTGTCGTTAAGAACTGTTTGGGAACAAAGTCTCCAATTTGCGTTTCAGTCCAGCGAAAACTGTCTCAGAAATATGGGTGCGTTGAGCGACTGCCACTCAGCGGAACGTAAATTAGTCCATCCACAAAAATACAGTCAGTCGTGGGTATCTGTGACATTTTTTATTAATACAGACAGTTGATTCATTTAGAGCATGTAACATGACAACTGAAGGCAAACGGTGTGATTTTGTTTGCGAACGCTTTCCTGTAAAGGCGTTTTTGATAGTTCTGCGTCATGTGAAGCAAATATGTCATGGGCTTCATGAACTGACCTCAAGACCAGACAGTGAGTTCGGAAATTGATCGTATTGCATTTAAATCGGAACATTTTGCATTTTCATTTAACTTTTTGTGTCTTTATCATGTCTGTCATCTCTTCATTCTTGCTGCTGAATAAATATCTAGAAACCTATATATATGTGTATATATATATATGTATGTATTAATCAATATTTTTGGGGAAATTCATTGATGGAGAATGCCGGATGAAATAACTGTGAACATGCTCTCTTTCAGGTCTGCGTTTGTGGGTATTTTCTTTTGATATGGTCACATACTGGTTAGCATTGATTTTACCGCGGAGTCAGGGGGATCTTCCTTCTCACATCAGTCCCTGTTCCCCATACGTTAGGTCTGCTTTACTTGCACACAGATCAAGCCCAAGCCTGGACTAAAAGAACTCTCAGTGGAGAATTTTTATTCATACTGTTTTTGTAGCTGAACCCGGATTAATTTCAGCTAAACTTGGCCTCGCTGCACCTTGAGTCTGACTCTACGGGGACTCAAACAGAGAACAAGGATAGAAAGACAGTGGAAAGCGAAATCAAATGTTTCCACGTGAGCCAGTTGCACTCCTCACCTGTGCACAGCTGGTTTTGCCGGTTAACATCAGTCGTGTGTGTGTGTGTGTGGTGTGTGTGTGTGGGTGTGAGTGTGTGTGTGTGTGTGTGTGTGTGTGCGTGCGTGCGTGCATGCGTGCGTGCGTGCTGCAGTCTGAGTACTCTTGTTCAATGTACAGATCAACAGAATAAATTCAGACTTTTATTCTACAAACAAACCCTCTCAGTGTGAGCTGTTTTCTTTTCACAAAAAAAAAAAAAAAATTTGAGGTTGATACCATTACCTGGACATGTTTTAAGTTTAAAAATAAATAAATCTGTCCGACCTCAAACATTTGAATGGTTATATTTATATTCTTGCTAGAGATGGATGGATGGATGGATAGATTCATAAGGCTGCATTTATGTGATCCAAAATACAATTAAATAAATAATACAAAACAATATCGTCACAGTCCTTGATAAATTCTAATATGCGACACATTATTATGAATTTGAAAAACATTTTGATGCTTAATTTTGAGAACTTTTTTTATGGATTCATATATATACTGGTTCTTATATATATATAATATATATATATATATATATTATATATTTTATATATTTTCCTATATATATATGAATGAATTTAAAAGAACATTTGAAATAGAAAATCTTTTGTAACAAAAAGTCTTTACTCACCTTGAATCATTTTAAGCATACTTACGAAGGTAAGTATTAATTATTAGATTAATATATATATATTCCCCTCATATAAATAACATATAAAACAATGTAATACATAATCTGAAACCAAAAAGGCATAGAATTTTAATTCACTGTATATTCATACGTATTCTCAGCATGTCTGTCTATTCACACTATAGTTCAACATCACGCAGCAGTGCTTACTACCTATATGAGGTGTATAATGTGAATTCTAGAAGATCAGCCAGCCCCATCCTGTGTCCATGACTTGATTGGACACAGACATGCACATTCACAGGAGGGATGTGATGTTTGTGTTTGATGTGTGGAGTTGAAGTGAGAAAGACTGTGAATGGGTTCAGGATTAAAAGCAAGATTGATCTGAGTGTCAAAGAAAGATAAGCACACTGCCCTGTCTGAGTTATTGAGGAGGCGTGACATTCATATCAGACCGCACACACATTTAGAAGTTCAGGTTGCATTGAGCTCTTGTAACAAATGAGAATGTCAAAAACCTATTCTAATATTAAATGAGCAATTATACCCAGATGATGGAGTTGGAATCACCAGCTTGCTGGAAACTTTTTCCAGGTTTTCCCAGAATCTCAAAGATCTTTCATAGATCCTTAAAACATTTTTGACTGAATAAACTAGCAATTATCTGTCATGGAGATAACAGTCTTCCTTAAGTATTTAACACTTCCACTGCTCGATCAATCTCAACTCTTTTCAAGCTGCTAAGCACTTTTCTGCCAAATGGTCTTGCCTACCTATGCATTCTTTCTCTCTCTGTGTTTCTCGCTCACTCCATCAGCCCAAGGGGACTGCTGAATGTCATTAAAAATAAGTATCCACATGACTGTAATATTTTGCAGTGGTGTTATTGACAGAGAGATGATTTAGTGTAGTAATGATGGATTGAGCTGGGCGTCAGGGCCGGCACACGCAGGACGTTTGTTCACTGCGGAGACACTTGCTCCAATTCCCTCTGTTTCATTGCATTGAATTTTTCACCCTCTAGAAGGAAAAGTACAGAAAACTCTCGGTGTGTTTTAAAGTGTGTTCATTTTTATGGAAAGAGAAAGGGAAATGGGACTGAGACGTGGCTTATTCAAACTCACAAGTCCTACCCCAGTTGTTTGTATGAGACTGACCTTCCATTCTAGTGTGGCAAAGAAACCAGACACATCAGTCATGCTTTTTAACCTTTTTAAGTACTTTAGTATTAGTTTAGTAGTATAATATTTATTATATTTTGAATAAGCTGTTAATTGTTGTATTATTTTTCTTTTATTTTTGTTTTAAAAGTAATTTTGTTCTTTTGTCCTTTTTTGCCCTTTTTATATATATATAGCATTATTTTTAGTTTCAGTAATTTTACTTCAAATTTCGTTATGTCGCAAGGCAACATTCTAATTTCTTTTATACATTTAGATTTTCGTTTATTTCTACTTTTAGTTGCAAATTGTGATAACAATAAACAACACTGTTTTATCATGACTTTGAATCATTATTTGATCGCACTGTAAAGAGAACATATATTTTACCCAGAAGTGGATTAAAATTGCAAAATCAAACCAACTTCAAACCAAAATGATAACAAGATGCCATACTTAAATTAAAACATAAGGCCATGTGGCAACAATGAACCGTGCCTTTGAATGGGTTTTGTTTGTAATGCATATTATTTTTAACATAGACATATTTAACCAATAAGAAACAGTCTATGCTACACTTTGAAAAATAATTAATTAAAAATGTGTAGATATATTATATATATATATATACTATATAATATATATAACTTTATAGACATTGTTTCACGTGAATTCAGTGTTACTTGCTGTTTCTTTGTAATTATTTGTCAAATTTGCTAGCAATTTCTGAGTGAAAATAGTTTCAAAGCCAATTTTTTCATACTGTGCAGTTTGCATTAAGTTAGGTTATTATATCGCTAATAGGTAATTGATATAGGCACAAGTAGGGTGATTTAGCAACAGCTTTGCCTATTACTAAATCTCTGCTGAACCTCAAAATCATTGCTGCTCACTGATGATTTTCCCTCTGATCTCTGGGTGAGTAGCTGGGAAGAGGGCCAGCAGATGAGGGAGGAAGATAGGACGAAGAGGGTTGAGGGCGGGGCCTGTGTGAGAGACATGTTTGATTGGCACTTGTGAAATGTGCTTGTTGTCACATCACCGAAAACCCCAATGACCCTGAGCGCTATTTTATTGTATCCAGCCGCAGTGACAGTGGACTGGGGACAGGCGGCAGATGCGTGCTGCTGGGGCGTGGGGCTCTTTAATCAGGGCCCGCTTCCAGCCCGACGTCCATCAAGGCCTTCATTGATGTGCTGTCACAGAGACGCTGCCGTCAGCAGCAGGGCTTCACACATCATCCTTTACCTGCAGCTCAGCACTCCACTCGTCATCCTTTAGCAGCGGGATTGCGCGATTCAGGGGCCGGTGGGACAAACGCTGTCACCGAAAAGGTGGCTGGAGTGATGGAGGCAGCATGGAATTGGAAATATGTGGAGATGAATAGAACTTTCAGGCAGCTGTTTAGAATTCCACAAGTAATGATAATAAACCGGTGAGCTTTGTGAGAGTAGCGGTGCACTGTGTGCGTTAAAACCAGCAGAGCATTTAATACAATGAAGCATAGGCAGAATATCAGTGACAGTTCACATGTACGCTCGCTCTTGCTTTTTGATATACATGAAACATGAACATAAAAGCCCCCAGGGTATGAAATGTAGTTTTCCAGTTGAAAGACCTGGTGAAACTAGAGTGAACATGTAGGAGTAGCATATTACATTTTCATTTTTTCCCCCCTGACCATTATTTTTTGAGGAAGATCGTACGTTCTCCTGTAAATGCTATTCACCTATGCACACCGCAGCTCTCCGTAGCACAGAAACAAATCAATGGCCGAGATCTTGCTCTAGGTAAATTGTTTTTTAGGGCTGTGATATATTGATGCATGGACATTGATTCGGTCCGACCCTCAACCTGAAAAACGTTGAACAATACTTCAGAGAGGGAAGGAGAAGAAGAAGAGACAAGGACAAATCGCACACTGATCTTCTTTTTACATGGCCAATAAGGTCTTTCTGTGCTTTTCTGTTGATGAGAAATAGACTTTGCTATAATGCATTCTGACTTTATTTTCTAACCTTCTTAAAGAGATAGTTCACCCAAAAGGAAATTCTGACATTATTTACACTCATACATGTCAATCCAAATCTTGTTTCTTTCATAAAACACTTTTTTAAATGTAACGAAAGTGGATAAAGAATGGGGCTTTTAAGCTCCAAAATGGCAAAAACCATCATGGATGTATGACTAGTATGACTCATGCACTATGTTCTAAGTCTTCTGAAGCAATAGATTTATTAAATTTTTTGTATTATTATTATTATTTTCATTTATTTTTTTGTGAGGAACAGACCAAAATTTACTTGTTTATGCTCTGAAAATCTCAGTATTGAGCTTGGCACATTCATGAGTGACTGATAAGTTCATGAGTTCATTTTGTGAATGAATTGTTCATATGAGTTGGATCTTTTCGATGAATCAGTTGATTCCATTCATTAGTCTGTATGATTTGTTGATGAATGTAATGAATTTCTGATTAATTTTCGCATCTTGCGGATTAAATAATGTGGTCATATGAGTTGTATGGACTACTTTTAAAAATATTTGCATGGAGTAGTTTTCATACGGTTTGAAGCTTTGAAGCATCTGCCCCCATTCTTTGTAATTGCATAATTGCATCGAAAACTATTTTAATTTTTTTTATTTTTTTGCTGATAACATGAACATAAGCATACAGTAATAAAACCATACTGAACAAAAAATAAATAAATAAAATGTTGCTCTTATTTTGAGCAGCCCAGAGCAAAATTGGCTCATCAAATGGTGTGTGTTTGGAGTGGGACTATCTGTTGGCTTGACTAATGACATATATGGGGTGTGATTTGGGGAAACTGTTCAAAACACGTAATATATTTAAAACATTTCATTTGGTGATGCAGAAATTACACACTTCACCATTAAGCATAGAAATAATTCAGCTAGAGAAAGGCTATTTTAAAAATCGGATCTTATTTCAAGCTGTGCTCATCTCCTGAAAGCATAGAGTGCAATGTCCACAGTGCTTAATGTCAATGGTTGAGATGTCCTGTTGCCGCCTCTTATGTGGACCTGAACTGTGTCAGATCAGGCCCCATTAAAATAGACAGCTCGCCGCTGAAGAAACGGGTTAACTTGCTGAGAGAGTCAGACGTCTGATTTATTTTCCTCTCCTCTGCGTGTCAAGCAGAAGGCTTTCTAAATGACTTCGATTAACGCAGAATGCTCCCGCAATTAAAAAATCCAAAGCTATCATGAATTTTTCATACTGGGAATGTTTAAGCTAATTATGGCTCAAAATGGAGCTCTTTGCCGAGGCGCAGCGGAGTCGTCTGACATTGACGGCCAATGTCACTGTCACAGAGCTGCTCTTAGCAACACTTCTAATCATCAGAGCTGCTTAGTATTCATGTCATTGTTTCTTTCTTTCCTCTCAGCTTTTCTTTCTCTTATACTAGCCAGACAGTCTCCTCTTAAAGTGTTAAATTGTCTTCTTCATATGATGACATCAGTAGTCATATCACGGTAGATGTTCTGTCTAGAATAACATTGTTCAACGGTAACATATCTATAGCACTTTATCATATGTACAAATTTTATAAACTTATAACTAATAAGGGCCAAGCAGTTTATCACTACCCTATATTGCCATTATTTATTACACAACTTTATGAATAGTACTTGATTTGATTGTTCAGTCGTGGCATCACACCGTGGACTTGAAGTCTCATTTCACAACTGGTGTTCAATTATTGACTTCAGTAAACATATTGTATAATGTTCTGTATATTGTTGTAATATCGTTTTTTTCTTGCTAGGCCATTTGTTTTGTAACACCTTTTTTGTTGTTGTTGTTTTTTTTGCCAAAAGGCCCACTCTTATGTCACAACACCTTTCCCTGCCCCACCCTCTTATATGCGAAACAACAACAACACCCCGTGGCTCCATACCACAGCTACTGGTCTTGTTGTTGTAACCTGTTATTCTTGCAATATTATGTCGCTATGCAAGCCAATCCAATACCACTTCTGTACAAGGCACCCAGGGATCATGTGAACTACTCCTTATGTGTTTTTTTAAAAAACATTAACAGGAGCTATGTTTCCATCCAAAGTTGCGGATTTAACTTGTGTGCAAAATTGAAATATCGCATAAAACATTTGCGAATTAAGCACAGTTTTCATCCAACGAGTCAAAGAGGACAAAATCTTCACTGTTACTCTGATACACCTCGGCACCCTAAATACACTAACGCAACAGTATGAGGAGCTATTGAAATAATAACCCGTTATAACAATAAGTTAAGTGCCTGTGGATTTTATTCGGTAAATGTGTTTCCATCATAGTTTATGCACATTTTTTCTTATCGGATAAAAAGTTTATCCGACACAATTGTGTGCATAAAAATAGGTGGATGGAAACCATACCTTGTTGTCACCCCACTCATAATAATACACACTTCTATCCCCATTATATGGAGATCGTCACACAACGATGGCAGACAAAACTTCTTTGTGCCAAGGCCAGATACACAAAACACCCCAACGCCCAACCTTGTACAATAGTTGATTTGACCCAATGAAATATTCATACACTGAGATTTTGCCATAATATGGTTGACCGCTTGCCTCTGCAGTGAGGATTGTGGCAGGCGTAAAAATCAAAACACAAATTATCTACATGAAATGTTCAGGGATTGATTTCTGTCCCGCTCTCAGTTTGGCTGTGGTCTGAATCATTGGGTTAGACCCTTTTGTTTTTTTTTTTTTTAATCCGAAGTAGGTAGATATTCAATAAGAGGCTGTATATTATGAGTCCCAAGCCCTTCTATAGGAGGCATAGAATCATTCATCTCCCTTGTTGTGGTCATTAAATCAATCCGCTAATAGAAACATTCTGGTTCTTTTTTAGATGCATTGTTTGCCTTGAGTGTCCTCGATTACAAAGAAAATCTATTTTTAGTGGCAATATAATAGTAAAACACTCCATAAGAAGTGGGTTGCAGATGTTTAGCATGCTGTTTTATTTAAAAGGTAATCAAGTGTGTGATTTATTAATTACGCCATGGCAAATGTAATGGAGCAAGCAGATCTTCAAACATTAACCAGCTCTGGTGAGGAAGACTTTGGAGTTTGTCTCCGGCCATCTTCGCTTGTTAACTGCACTACAAAGTTTTGTTCTGAGATGACATCTTCCCCGTTAATCTGAATATTTAATTAGACATGATGAATTAGTCCGTACTCAATGCCACCACCTCAAAGGTACACGTGTGCACACACTTCTTTTGTGTGTGTGTGTGTGGTGTGTGTGTGTGTGTCGAGTATTACAATTTCAGAACCCTGGTGATTAGTATTCTCAAGGTTCACCTGTGTTTCTCTGAAGGTTCAAGTGGACAAAAGCCGCAAAAAAACGTGTCAAGCCTCAGTATGAGGAAGTGAACTTTCATTTCCTGAGATCAGCGGTGCTCTGCGATGACTAAAGAGATGTTTTTTTGTGGCTGAAAAGGAAAATACAAAAGCTTCATATAAGCTTCATATAGGGCCAAAGAACCCTCATTTGCCAAAGTTCTGGCTTGCTTGCCAAATGCCAAGAAACCAAACTAATATAGAGTTATTTCAAATCTCAGATCGAAGAGCCTTCCTGTTTTCTGTACGCATTCACCACCCCCTTCCCCCCCCCCATCCCCCCCCTCCCCCCCCCCCCCCCCCCCCCCCTCTCTCTCCCCCCCCCCCCCCCCCCCCCCCCCCCCCTTGCCATTCCCATGAGAGAATTGGTTAACAGGACGAGCTGGTGCTTTAAAAGTCTCAAGGTGGTTTGACACTAGTTCGGAAAGAACTACTCGGCTCTGGGATGTACCCCTGTGGAGGGATTAAAGGCAGCTGGGAGTTACGCTCACTAAAGTCAGTGCTTAATAACTGTGGTCTGAGGGTTTTGTTTTGAATCACTTGAGGCTCTTTGAGTGGTGGGCCGTGTATGTATTTTAGTGTGCGAGGGTGTGTGTGCTACAAGAGCAGGGTGAGAGAGGTGTTGATAGCCTGGTAGGCAGGAAGGGATCTTTCTGTAGCCACAAAGGCGTCACTAAAGGGGACGACGAGAGCCGACAGAAGTGGCCTTGATTGGCCTCCCAGAGAAACAGAGAGAGTCTAATGTGGAAAGAGGAAACAACTCAAGCTGTAAGCTTGAAAAGCCACTGTCATGTTTTTGTAAGTCTGCAGTCAGCACGCCTCAACAAAGACACTCACTTGCGTTCAAAAACAACTGGATGGAGTGCAAGAGAATGGAACATATTGCAGCATTTTTAAGGTGTTTAAAGCACCTTTTTAACAGCATCTTTAAAATGTGTGGTACAAGATTATGTAAAGCTGTGGGATGTGACGCAAATCTTAATTTGTGGATTTTTTTCCTGTAAATATTTATATAAATGTGATTTAATTGTGATTATACTAAATTAATAAGCATGCTTATTCTTTTGATTCATGTTATTCTTTTGAATAAAAGTTTTAAACAGGGTCATAACCACCTAACCTTATCTTTGTCTTTTTCACTTTTAATTTATAGATTAATTATAGTTTACTATTAATCTAATTGAACACTACATATTGGACTGATCTATTGCCTTCTAAAACCAATAAATATAGGCTAATTTACAATAAATAAATACAATATAAAAATTATGCTGTTTATAGTCTTGTGTAATATGATCATTACTGTGAATGTCATGATATGACTTTAACATGTCATACAGCTTAATTTATGAAGGTCTTTACATAGTCTCTCTTCCATCTTATGTTGATTTTTGTACCCATGCCGCTTACATAATGATAAATTATTAAATCTTTTGGTTGCATTTCAAAAGGTCAGCAGCAAATGCGGTCAAAGTTGAATAAAGTTCTGTAATATATGATATTAATAAATAACTTGTTTAAATATATAACGCAGCCTCATTTGCTTCAGTCAAAAATGTGGCCGAGAAAGGCCCAATGCATTTCAAATGAAATTTCCCTCCTTCCGCATATATAACCAATCATTGTCAGAGGTAACCATTTAAACCAATCATCTTTCAGTATCTCATTATCAAACGTGCTTGTGGTTGCGACAACAGGTGAATAGAAACTTTTGTTAGAATATCAATGAAATATTAGCCTATATAAGGACCAAAAAATTACATATATAAGGATGAACATTCATAAATTTGCAATAATGGAGTAGAGGAGAGAGTTCATTTACGAATATGTGAGTAAACGTTAGATTGAATGCAACTCTGCAATTACACTACAGGATTTTAACCGCGATTAAAGCCCAGTGTTAGGTGTCGCGACGAGCTACAGCCAATGAGAGAGCAAGGCATGGGTTTAAACGTGACTTTAAACGTTGGCAGTTTAAAGTCGTGTAGTCTGAACTAGGCTGATAACGCGTTATTTATTATCAAGACAGTTTTATGATATCGATGGAATGTCATATCTGTGAATGGGAGCATAATTAAATATACACATCAAACATGCACATATTTTTATTGGTTTGATCAATATTAATTTACATATTTCTCGATAAAAAACTGCATTGCGTCACTGTTTATGCAAGTCATGTCAAAGGGCCCGAGATGGAAAGAAGTGGATAAAAGCTAGGAATTATGTTGAACAGGTGAATTAAAGAAAGAAAACCCATATGACAATGACTGATAGAAAGAAACAAAGAGCGAGCGAGATTGAAACAGCGTGACTGAACTGATATACTGTGTCCTGCGGGGGGCCGAATGAAAACACAAGCTGTCACCTCAGGTTTTGTCACACCACAACACACCTGCTTCCCCTCCCACAGCACAGGACAAAGTAATGTCCCGTGTTGAGAGCTGTCATTGAGGGCTACGTGCTCCTGTTACTGGGCCATCTGAAGTGCTCTGACTGCTGTATGTTCTGGGGGTTTCTGTGGTGCTGACATGCGGCGCTCGGGCCTTCAGTGCTGCTTTGGTCTCTGCCCAGTGGACTTCAGAGAGTGCAGGGTAAACTATGGTTTGCAGCCAGTATTAACTAGTAGTGCTCAGTTATGACTAATTTGACAAATATAACTATTGATGACTTGTAATTTTCTTTAATTAAAAATACATTTGAATATTTTTTAAAGAAATTAATACTTATTCAGCAAGATGCATTAAAATTCTCAAAAGTTAGAGTAAATTCATTTGTAATAACACAAGATATTTCTCTTGCAAATAAATACATTTATTTGGAACTTTCTACTTATTAAAGAAAAATTTTATCATAATAACAAGAAATGTTTCCTGAGCACCAAATCAGATTATTTTAATGATTTCTAAAGGATCATGTCACACTTAAGACTGGAGAATAAGGGCTGCTGAAAATTCAGCTTTGCTATTGCAAGAATATTTCATACATTTTCAAATATATTACAGTATAAAATAAGTGCGTGTGTGTGTGTGTGTGTGTGTGTGTGTGTGTGTTAAATATTGTTTATTACAAATAAAAACACTGACGCTGGTTTCCTGGTTTCTTCATAGGAGTAGAGTTGGGTGTATAGTTGTTGTGATTATTTTACACTAGGGTTTGCAGTGTTTTCACAGTGAAGTCCACCATGCTTGATCTCATGCATGTAGGGCAACAGCAGTGTTGTGGTAAACTGTATGTGAATTGCTAGGAAGTGAGAGCGGATTAAAACCCCACAATCCCGTCAATTACTCCTACAGCTGACCCGTTATGGAGGAGGCACTGTTCAGGGATAACTAACATATCTGCAAATCAAAATATGCGTAATTTTGCTAGAATTGACACAGCAATTACTTACACCCACACAGATTTGTTTTGCAGTACATAAGATCTTTTTGTGCAGCTTTCTGAGAAAATATCACCCCTGATCATAGAGAGGCACAGCAGAGGTTTGGATAATGGTCAACCATTTTCAACATTGATAATAATACTAAATGTTTCTTGAGCACCAAATCAGTCAAGTCAAGTCACCTTTATTTGTATAGCACTTTATACAATACTGATTGTGTCAAAGCATCATTACAGTGTCAAACAGGAAAATAGTTTGTCAATAATGCAAGAGGACAATAACAGAGTAATTTTTCAGCAGAAGTCAGTTCATTGATGATTCAGAGATGTCATAATCCAGTTCAGCTCTCTTCAAATAGTGTCTGTGCAATCAGTCAAGCGTTACCAACTATGCAAGCCAATGGCGACTGTGGCAAGGAACCAAAACTCCATCGTTGACAGAAAATCAGCATATTAGAATTATTTCTGAGGGATCAAGTGACACAGAAGACTGGAATAATGGCTGCTGAAAATTCAGCTTTGTATCACTGGAATAAATTACATTTTAAAATATGTGGAAGTAGAAATCTGTTATTTTAAATTGTAATAATGTTTCAAAGTATTACTGTTTTACTGGATCGAATAAATGCAGCCTTGGTGAGCATAAGAGGTTCTTTAAAAAATATTTTTACAAAATATTACACCCAATGTGAGTGGATAATTGCCTTGGATATTTTAATATATGCAACTGAATATATTCATATAAGGTAAAGGTATTTACATGGGACTCTAAAAAGCATTATATGTCGCAAAAAGCATTGTAGTGCTATGATGCATTCTGGTAGTTTTAGTGAAGTTTGCAGCAGCCAAAACAGTTCTGCAAATCTGAACTATGCTTTTTAAACGGCTCAGTTTGTCTCCCATGCAGACGATAGCTGCGCTGTGTGTGGCAGTCAAAGGACTTCCTGCCTGCTGATTGGTGGAAAGCTGTTGAGCAGAGCAGTCATGGATCAGAGCAGGTCAGAATGATGTGTCCCAGCGGATGACTGGCGTAAGACAAGAGTCAGGGGGCTCTGGGGCTTCTTTTCTCTCTTGATCTCTCCCCCTCCTTCGCTGTCGCAGTCCCTCTCTCTCGACTGACAGTAAAGGTCGGGGCCTCCTCATCGTGTCTGTCTCACTCTCCCTTTCCTTCTTCCTCAGTCCGCTGACAGGTCTTCCTGTGGGAACCTGCCCAGGCTCATCTAACTGACACACAAGGCTAATAATTAATATTTCATTAGTATTTTGCGACGGTTCATAACGTGGCCTGGGCTCTCATCCTGAATGTTGTTGAGCTAAGCTCAGATTCAGAACTCTCTCTGCTGTTCTGCGGGACAGAACATGGCCGGCGAGACCCCTGGAGTGCTTACCGACTCGAGTCTCCAAACATTTTTTATTTGTTCAGTCTGAGTGCCTAAGATAATTACAAATTTTCCACTCACTGTACTGTAAGCCACTTACTTGTAATCCCGTCTCTGTCCCCCTCTTCTGTAAAATACCTGCTCCGTCCCACTGTTTACCTCTGAGACTCATTCTCCACAGAACGCTCATGAGCAGATACCTCGACAAATTCCGAGAGAGCAAAGGGGGTATGGATTAGATGAGACAGCAGGCAACAGAGCCGCAAGTAGAGCGTGTCTGCTCTGCTGAGACATTGGGGGTTTTAATACTACCTTAATCCTATCTGATGTTCCCTCTATGCAACCAGAAGCCTGCCTTTCCCACATTCTCTGTGGACCATAGTCCCTGGAATCTCTCAACAGGAAGGGGGGGGAGTCGCAAAGCTCATATAGCACCATTTATTGAGAAGAAGATGAAGCCACTCGCTGTTTATTATAGCGAAGGACCTCAATTAAGTTCTCTGGCTAGATCAGACTCAGAAGGCCATGTAATCCTGCACTGTATGCTTTTGCTCCATGCGAGCCTTCAAAGCATTCCGTAAGACAGAATGAGTGAAAGCGGTAATTATAAATCGAGAGTATGCACTTATAAGTACGCAGTGTTCTCTTATGAAGTGTCAGAGGGGACCATGTTCCCTTTTGAGTTTGCTTGGGTATTTTTAGCAAGGGAACGATGTGATTTTGAAGCATGAGAAAGGGGCAATCAGTATCCTGCCCACAACCGCCCGCCGACCGGTGACCCCGCTACGCTCTGTCCTGTCCTGATTTGCTTTCCGCCATCCTCGGCTTTGTGATGGAGGAGGTTAGGGGCTTTGGGTCACATCTACAGCGCTAAAGTACTTCTGTCTCTCGCTGAGATCTAATGGCTTTAGTGTGGCGGCACCGTGCGTATGGAGTTATTGCACTCCACACACTCGCACACCTACTGACAGTTTCCAGAACATACTCAATCACACACCCACATATAGAGGCAGACGCGTGAAGTTGGAAAATGTACGCTTAACTGCACCAACATGCGCCAGTCACCTATTCGCTTTGTTTTTCAATGACATTTTCTAGTGTTTTAAGAGTTCCTGAGTAGGAAACACACATGTGTGCTGTGTAAGTATTTACTCTACAATGAATTTCATTTGGCAGCATCTTTGTGCAAATATAAGGCTGGCACGCGTAAAACAGGTAGTCAAAGAACATCTGCTCCCTCGGCGGCCTCTCCCCCAAGTATTAGTAATGCTCATGCAGGTTGCCAGATGCAAAAGGAATGAGCGCAACCGACAATGTTAGACAACAAGTCTTACACTGTAAATTAAGTAGTTGATTTATCTGCGTTTTAACAGTCCTCTGGTCATGGAGCTTTTTAGGTGGATGCTGAGGCTTTTTAGGTCGGGTAGAATCTGCTATCTCTGACCCAATTCGTTTGAAAGCTTCCATGGCTGCAATATGCTGTGTTTTCCGCCAACTGGCAACACGGGGGGGGCCAAATACTATTGGGTAAATTGGCAGTGGGCGGAATCACACAGACCAAAACAAAAACAGACATTCCGACACGGAATACACATTTAAAAGTAGAATAACTAGCTGTAGCATTGTTTTTTCGGAGAAAACTTAGCATGTTTCTTAAATTTCGGCAAGCATATTATGGTATTTTTATGCATTAGTACAGTCAAAAAATTACATACAGCACCTTTAAAATATGAGACAACTGTGATACACAGCAAATCATTATGATTCTACAGCACAATTCTGCAACATCACATTTCAGACATTTCCTGCTTCTGTTTATTGTGAAGTCACTTGATTGAATACACTGTAGGTCTACTATGTAAAACTTGTGAAAGTACAGCAACTATAGTAGCCAAATACAAATACAGTTCACACGAGTTGTTTTTTTTGTAGTTTTTTTATGTTTAACGTGTAGCAAATCTGCTCTGCAGGTGAGGAATTCGCTCTCTTATTAACAAACTGCAACTTGTTTGCTAGCTGATTGCTAGTTACTACTGCGTTGTCTTAACAGACTGCCTCTAATATGCAAACGGACATTCTCACAAAATGGCAGCCCACTGTGTGTTGCTCCATATGGAATTTTATTGCCCTTAATGCATATTCATGTGAATGAGTGAGTGAGCAGCCTAGCCTTTTGAGAAAAAGAACGATGAGCTAATAGCATCTTCCCTGTGGGAGATGAACAACTCTTAAAGCAAAATCCCAACTGTGCAATTATCCCGCTGTGTGGGCGGACCAAAGACATTACCATTCTATCGACACTTATTCTTATTAGAAGCTCATTTAAAGTGAAATCTGTGCGGTACAAACTTAGGAAAAGGAATCAGATACACACAATCACATATTAATTTTAAATTTGTATATTTAGCACATTAAACAAACTGTGAAATTTTAATTTTTACAAGTACAAACAAATTCAGGGTGAGTTTGCAATGCATTTCATTTCAGTAAAAGAAGGAAGTGCAAACTTAAGTTTTGATGCATTTAGTTTTTTTGTGAATTTTATTTTGCACTTTCGTCGTTCATCGTAATTACTGCATGCCCCAGTTTTTTCCCCCACTATTTTCCCTGAAAATTAATTAATCTTCTATTTTTACCCTGTCTGGATTTAAGAGCCGTGGTTGGGGTTGAATTCACTGCCATGGCCTTTACAGTGGCACATTTGTACTGGCGCAGGTGGCATTTCAGACATTTGCCTTGTTGTAGACTGCTGTCTGAGGTTAGAATAAATACTGAGGATGCAGCGAGAGCACATTTATGCATATATATTTTCAGACTAAGCTGTTAAATATGCTGTGAGATAAGAGCAGATGTTACCAGTACAAATATTCTTGTGTTAATACCACATAGGCGCATTAATCAGAAATGTATATAGCGGTCCTGGATATTCATATTGGCTGAGGAATGCACCAAATATCTCATTTAAATAAAATATATATTCATGATACCAGTTTACTATGCCCATCTTAAACCCCGGAATACCATATACACTTGGAAAATCGCTGTTCGTGTAAACATATTCGGTGAGATGTAGAGCTCTCTCCTTCAGGGCCCATCTTTTGTCGAACAGTTTCAAACTCTCTGCTCGTTTTGAAGCCTTTTAGGTTTAAAGTGTATCTGCTCAGACGAGGAGCACAGCATACTCCTCAGAGAGAAAAACACACCTCACAAGAGTTCTTTCCTTCCCCATTCTGTTTCCCTCAGAAGAAAGTCCCACAACAGACATACCAATAAAGTGTGAGCATGTTTCATGTGCTGTGGGGAAAAGTGGCTCCTTGGGCTGAAGAGAAACCCAGAGTGAGAGAGGGAAATGTTGTGTAATTGTGACCCAGTCCGGCACGGTCAACAGTCAACTCTATCAATCACCTCCCGGGCTAAATGTGACATAAGGGCTGAAATTAGACCCTCTTTCAACAAGCAAATCCCCCTCAATTAAGTGACATTTCATTAATCTGTATCAAAGTCAGACTAAATGCATCCCACACAACTGTGGCTGCAGTAAGCCCTGGAGGCCGTTATTAAATTTGCTTGTATCATTGTAAAGGAAATGGCAAACGTATTCGACTTAAAGGGCACCTGGCATCTGTCTCTTTAAAACCAAACTTAGCTAAATTAAAAGTGCACAGTTGGACATGCTATGCACAAACTGTGTCTGTGCCCTTTACAACCACTCTTGATCAATTCTTAATATGTCTAGCCAAACATTTTCCTGTGCCTTCAAGTAAATGCTTTCTGCCCTTTAAATCAAGAACTAAACATCTCATATGAACTAGAATATGTTGCTGTTTTCGAGTATGTTTGCTCAGTATGTTGCTTTTTTTTACAACAGATCGATAAACAAGAAGGTAATACTGAATTATTTACTCAGGCAGTGGTGTTCCTGATTCTGTGTTTTTAAACGAATATCAGTGGCTGCATCTGAAATCGCATACTTCCCTACTATATAGTGGACATAAAACAGTATGTGAATGTAACAAATTAGTCCACTGAAGGCGAGCGTAAGTGAGAACCCAAGTGCAGTTTATTTACAGTGTGATCCAAACATCCAAACAATAATCCGTGACTTGACTTGACATGAACAGACTTGACTTGACTAGGCATGAACAGACGAGGCATGAACGGACTAGACTCACCGACAGCGGGTTACAACATCAATACACGACAAGAGACAATGGCAACATGATGGCTATATATCAAACAAATTGGGTCACATGACACAATCCAACCAATGATAACAAGACACATTAACTAGACAACCAATCAGAACATGACACATACACAAGGCAGAGATGCATGAGGGCAAGGGAAGCATGACACTAACAGCATGAAATAATTACAAAATAAAAGACATGAGAACATGAAACAAAACCCTGAAACAAAACCCCACATTACATATCCCCCCCTCTAAGGGCGGCTCCAGACGCCCAAACAAAACCCAAAAAAGTCCAGGAGGGTGGTGGAGTGGAGGCGGAACTGGTGGAGGGACGGAGGGACAGGCCCGTGAAGAGGAACAGGCAGAGCGGGGAGCCTTAGCGGAGCAGGCAGAACGGGGGGCCATGGCGGAGCAGGCAGAGCAGGGGGCCATGGCAGAGCAGGCAGATCGGGCGGCCATGGCGGAGCAGGCAGATCGGGCGGCCATGGCGGTGCAGGCAGAGCGGGGAGCCATGGCGGTGCAGAGACATGGACAGACCACTTGCCTGAGACAACAAGTAGAGAGTTCTTGAATGGCCTCCTTGGCTGTGAAAGGACAGACAGCGAGTTCTTGAACGGCCTCCATGGCTGTGATAGGGCAGACAGTGAGTTCATGAATGGCCTCCTTGGCCGTGGCAGGACAGACAGTGAGTTCATGAACGGCCTGCATGGCCATAACAGGACAGGCAATGAATTCATGGACGGCCTTAGTCGGGGGGGGGGGGGGCAAGGGGGGGGGTGGGGGGGGGGGGGGGGGGGGGGGGGGGGGGGGGGGGGGGTGACAGTGCAGCCTTTAGTTCTTGAGCGGGCCTCCATGGCCATGACAGGGCAGACAGTGAGTTCATGAATGGCCTCTGTGGCCGTGACAAGACAGTCTGTGAGTTCGGAAGCGGCCTCCGTGGCCGTGACAAGACAGTATGTGAGTTCGTGAACGGCCTCTGTGACTGTAACAGGGCAGGCAGTGAGTTCGGAAGTGGACGCCACCACCTCTGGAGGTTCTGCAGCGGATTCAGGCACAGGAAAGGCCCTTGGAACAGACCCGTGGATAGGAGAGGCCTCTGAGACAGATTCATGGACAGAAGAGACCTCTGGAGCAGACTCGTGGACAGGAGAGGACTCAGGAGCAGACTCGTGGACATGAGAGGCCTCTAAGGCAGATTCATAGACAGGAGTGGCCTCTGAGGCAGACTCGTGGCCAGAAGAGGCCTCAGGAGCGCAGTGTGCAGCCCACACGCTCAAAATGGCGACCGCCATTACAGGAAGGGCAGCAGAGTGTGGCATGACCTCTAAGACAGCGTGGCTTGAGAGTGCTGATGTCACCGGGATGCCTGCAGCTCTCACTGACATCATTGGTAAGTCCATCACGCTAGCTATCAGTCCTTTCAGTCCAAGCCCAAGCACCGCGTCCGACTCAGGCGTGGCGGCCATCTTGGCCGGGGACTCAGGCGTGGCGGCCATCTTGTAAAGAATCTCCTGAGGTGCCGGCATGACATGAGCAAGCTCTGGCTTGGCAGATGTGACGTGAGCAGGCCCTGGGGTACAGACATTTCGTTAGCAGACTCTGCTTGTAGACATGAAGTGACAGGTTTTCTGCTTAGTAGATATGACTGATTAAACTTTAACATAACTGCATGATGCGAAGCAGTCCTGGAGGCGCGGGCATGACGTGAGGGCAGGCTTTGGCGGGTAGCAGATCTGACGGTGAGAAGGCTGTGGCCTTGGCAGACATGTTTGGGCAGGTTTTGGCATAGCAGACATGATGTGTGAAGGCTGTGGCTTGGCAGGCATGACTTGAGCAGACTTTTGAGAAGTGTCATGTTCCTTCTCCATGACACCCACAGTGAAAACAGATCCACTCAACTGCAGAGCAAAGTCTATATACTCGGCAAGGGACCAGTGAACCTTTCCCCCAGGAAGCTGGGAGCAAATGGGCTCATTCAGACTCGAATGACCAATGCTTCCAGACCCGAAAAAGGTCCTTTAACGCCACATCATTAAAATCTACCTGGTGATAAAGTCCACAAAAGTCCTCCACGTAATCCTCTATGGCCCGGTTTCCTTGACGAAGGCAGAGGAGGCGTGAAACCGCTGGGTTCATGGTGGTGGTCGTGTATCCTGTAACAAATCAGTCCACTGAAGGCAAGTGTAGTGAAGAACCCAAGTTCAGTTTATTTACAGTGTGATCCAAACATCCAAACATTAATCCGTGACTTGACTTGACATGAACAGACTTGACTTGACTTGACTAGGCATGAACAGACGAGGCATGAACAGACTAGACTCACCGACAGCGGGTTACAACATCAATACACGACAAGAGACAATGGCAACATGATGGCTACTTATAGTAAACAATCAGGGTCACATGACAAGAACCAACCAATGAAGAAACAAGACACATGGCTAGGACAACCAATCAGAACATGACAAATACACAAGGCAGAGAGACATGAGGCAAGGGAAGCATGACACAAACAGAGACCATGAAACAATTACAAAATAAAAAGACATGAAAACATGAACATGAAACAAAACCCAAACACAAAACCCCACATTACAGTGAAAAAGCACTGTCTGATTTCACAGCTATTCGAAGCGAATCATCTGCGTGAATAAATGACTCGATCAAAGTCCATGACATTTCTAAATAAATCAGTGTTTTTGATTGAATTATTCAAATTAATGATTCAAATGACTCATTCACTTATCAGCAACTACTGGAATAATGATGGAACTTTTGAAAATGCCTTAAGAAAAAAAGCTGAGCTATTTTCTATTTTTTTTTACTTTAGAGTAGAGTAGCAAGCCCAAATGAATCATGCACATTTGTATGAAAAGAGTGAGTAGGGCCAGTTTTGATTTCACGTCTTGAATAACAGCATAATGTTATTCATTTACATTAAGGGTTTGCAGTCAGAGCTGGAGTGGGCTGGTCAATTGCAGGTTTGAAGAGGTAATGTAAGTAGGTGAAAATGACAGCAATTAAGACAATAGTTTAACACTCCTGGAGTGTGTTATTTATCTGTGTAATGTGCTTTGCTGTTCTGCTGTTTGACTGCATTAATAGAGAGAGTGTAAAGAAGTGTTATCTATTAAAAAAACAGTAAAAAACCAGCACTCTCTTTCCACCTTCAATACCAGAAGCACTGGAGCAAGGCACCGAACCCCCAACTGCTCCCCGGGTGGCTGCCCACTGCTCCAGGTGTGTGTTCACGGTGTGTGTGTGTTCACTACTGTGTGTGTGCACTTGGATGGGTTAAATGCAGAGCACAAATTCTGAGTATGGAACACCATACTTGGCCACACATCACTTCGCTTCACGTCTCTTAATACTTAAGATGCCGTGGATTTACTTATAGTAGTGAACACCTTGTGGGGACCAGATGATAAATTCCCAAAGTAAAAACTTTTTGTGTGTAATAACATATTTATTATTATTTAAAATATAATAAAATAATAAAATAAAATAACTGTTATTTAATATAATACTCCATTTTTGTATAAGGCGCTTTTTCTAAGACCCAAACCGCAACAAACAATAGCAAATAAAACATATAAAATACATAGGTACAAAAATAATACAATACAAGGAAACTACAAGTCATAAAATATCATTACAGTACAACACAATAGAATACTAATCATGATAAGTCTATATAAGCAATTTTAAAAAGATGAGTTTTCAACAACAACTTGAAACTTATTATTATTATTATAATTAAGTTTATAATCAATTCCAAAATTAGCAAAAATGTCTTTAAAATAATACTGTATAGGGGAAACTATCAATGGAAAGTCCAGTGCGACTGTTAGAAAAACAAATATGTGCTTAGGTGTTTTCCTATCAAAGTCCTGTCTTGTTCTGATCACTGACATCTGAGAAATGACCATGTTGAGTTTGTGCTTCATCCAGAAGTGCTCCCTCTCTCCTGATTAGTGTGGAGAGAGATCTGAAAGACCTTCTTCTCTCACTGCTTAATCAATAAACCACTGACAACCCAGTGAGTGAAACAGCAGAGAAGAGAGAGAGAGCGATCTCACGAAAATAGTTTGCCATCCACAATTGCCGCCCCAGGCTAAAAGCGTGGCCTGTGTGTGAATATATTTTTAGAGAGTATAAGATTGAGATTGACAGAGATGGTGAGGCTGTAAATTGAGTGTCAGGGATCTCACTATGTAGTGAGAAAAGGAAAGAAAAAAGAAGGAATAAGAGCAAAAAAAAAATCATGAGAGAAATTAAACCTTGGAGCTGTAACCGCGTAATAAAGTTGGGTGCAGAGAGAGGTTTCCCGTCTGGACTTTGTTGCTTTCAGAAATTATTTAGAACTCTATGGGGGTCAGGAAACTAATAACCTATATTAAAAAAGCCATCTTTCTTTCAACTGCGCTTACAGTCCAAGCTTTTTCGGGAATCTGAGTGGGTGAAGTGTGTAAAATTACTTGCTTTGTCCCAGCCGGAGATGTGTTTCAGTACAATTGTATCGAGTCTGACATGATCCGAGTGACCTTTTGAGATTGCAGGGGTTTGTTATTGCATGCACATTGTTAGTTATGGCGTACATAGTCTCAGACGGGACGCCCACAGTCCGTTCACTGACTGTCTGGTGCATATATTGCTCACTAAAATGGCATGAGCTGTCTCAAATCACTAGCTAAAAAACACCACCAGTGCAGAGGAAACATCATACTAAAATACTTTGAGAGTGTCCTGCAATATGTATCCAACAGCACTGCAAGACCATGAATGCATCCACAACTTTGAAACGGGGGGGGGGGGGGGGGGGGGGGGGAGCAAATCCAGTAGGTTGTTTGCAGAATGTCTCTTATGAATCAGTTCTTTTTGTGGATCAAAGCCATACAATGCAACCGGTGCCATCCGAATCCTGAACCATTGACTCCTTTGAACCAGGTTTTTTTTACAGCACAAGCAGTGATTTTTCTTTTTAGTGAATCAAACACATAACCCGTGTGACTTAAATCAGTGTAGTTACTGTCTTGCTGTCCGTATGGCAATATGTAAAAAATAAATCTAAAAAATAAATGATTGACAATTGCTACCACATTTTTTGTTCTGTATTTTTAATATAATAATAATAATCATACTAGTTCACTGTACATTTAAAGTAATATTTAATATAATATGTTTTTTCAAAGTACTGAAAATCATCATGGAATCATTAAGGACTGCATCATTAAGAGATAGTTGAGTTTTCATATAATGCATTTGGATGATAATAAAAATAGAATAATTTCATGTGTAATGTTTAATAATACTATTTAATAGAATTATAAGATTTTTTTTTCAAAGTACTAAAAGAATCATTAATGGAATCGTTAAGAAAGTGGAATCATTAAGGTATTTGCAAAGAAATCTTTAAATTCTTTACGAATCCCATCCCTATTATTTTTACAGTAGACTTTATGGTGACTAAGTGGGAGGTCTGTGGAATAAACTACAGTAATGAACAGACTTTAGGCTGCTCTAGTCAAAAATCGAGACTGCATTCTACACATGTTAGAGGAAGTGATGCATCTTGAGGATTGTCTGTATTATACCTTCATTCTCTCTCTCTCTTGCAGGAATGCTGTACCTCAGCCTTTAAAAGGTTCTTGAATCTCATGCTAGGTTTACCTTTGTGGTTGCTCAATGCTTGTTTCGATCTAGGCCTGTTTCCACGGCAGCAGCGGTTGGCTGTCAAGTGGCGAGCGGTTCTCCCCCACACGCCCTTCTAGCCCCCACTGTCACATATAGAGGGGCGGCACAGCTAGGGGCATATCCCAAAGAAATCACCACTGGTTTTTTCTTCTTGTTTGTAACTCATCCTTTCAAGCAAGGCAGCCATAAAGTTCAGTCGTGCATTCTTCAAAAAACCCCATTATTGCCTCTCTCTGATTCCCTGTCATTCTGAGCACAGACCGGCATCTCTTCTTTCTTCTCTCTCCACCTTTTTTTCTGTTCTGAAGGGACATGACAGCAGTCGGGGAGAGCGGAGGAAGACTATGACCAATGCTTCCAAATCGAGGGCGAGCAATTTGGCAAAAGGGCTTTAAGCATGACAGATTTCCCCAGTGTCTGTCTGTCTCCCTCTTTCTCTCTTGTTATTCTCCTTAATGTCAAGAGGCAGCTTGCTGTTTTCTGTTTTCTTTCTTCTTTCTTTTTTCAAGTCCCAATTTCACATGGTCTGTCATCTGTGAAAGCTCATATGTTAAAAGGATAGAAAGATGGTATTGGATTTGTCAGTTGACGCCAAAGGATGGTTTTTTTGCCACAATCAAAGCCACTTTTTGTCTCTCTATCACTACCATATATACAGTATTGCCGTCAAAAAGTATTTAGACACTTAAGCCTCACTTAAAATGAATGCCAATGCATTAGATAGAATATCAAACCAAAAGACTAAAATAATTAAAACTAACCCAATGAGTTTTGTGGATGTATAAAGCTAAATGTGCACCATTTAGAAATGAATTGATAATGCCTTGTAAATTACAATTCAGTTGATGAATTTGATTAAACGGGATGCAAAATTACTTTGAATTTCAATGTGAAAAAATATTCAAATAATTGTAATTTTTAACTTGTCAAGACAGACTTTGAATGTCTCCTTTCTCTTCATTTTGAATAGTATACATATTTTGTCATTTAAAACCTAGAAAACGTGGTTTATTTCAATGCAAGGACATTCATACATTTTAGAGTGTTTAAAAAAAAATTATTTCCGCCGTTTGAATGACTCACTCTCAAAGTCCTCCATCTTCCTTTTTAACCTAAGCCTTTTCTTTCTGCAACACAAATCTTCTAAAGTTCTTTGTTTGACTAAAACAAGCAATGAGCAGTGACCACCCACTAAATGATTATTTTTCTTTCTCTCGCTGCTTGATTCTCTTTCTTTGTCCCTTTCTAGCCTTTCGACTGACACTTCCTCCACCTCTCTCAACCTTAATTGTCGTGAAATACCATGACATTGTCGAGAACAGAGATCTCTCCATTTCACGGAGATGAGCGTGAGCGAGTGGGTTCTTGATTGCGCTAAATCGATCTCTAATCACCCTGCGCTCAGTGCTTTTATCCCTCCAGATCATCTACGGGGCTTAAGAGGGTTCAGAGTTGTATTTACATGCTGAGGTTTGCTGTCTCTCTTCAGCTCCGTCTTATACAACATGCCATTGTAATCCTCTGGAGTGACTCGATTCTTACAGTGCATTGTGGGAACCAAAATCTCTCCGGCACTTGATTGCTCACTTCAGCTTTCACTTACAGGCTGAGATCTGACTTAGGGTCACATATAGCGGGTTGTTGACCCGGGCGTGCACTTTCTCTTCCCTTTCTCCTCCAGTCTGACCTCTGTTATCCCCTCGACTTTGACTGAGACACGGTCCTTTCACAGTCCGGCTTTTGCCCAGATCTGGCCCACTGCCGGCAAAAAACGCGATGTAAAAGAATGAGATGGATGTATTCGAGAGGGTTCTTTGAGTGAGGTGGCGTTTGAATAAAATCAGATCTCAGACTGAAGAGCTAGTCTGATGCTTTGAGGTGAGAGAGTAGCATTGAGGAGCCCAGGGGTGAAAAATGGTTTATGACCTTGTGGCTGGAGAAAATCCATGAGGAGACGCGGTGCGTACTGCCTGTTCTGCTTCCACCTGACCTGTACACAGTCAGGAATCCACAGGCGTAAAGCTCTATTTCTTTTAAAGCCCTGTCCTTGAAGAATAAAGTGAGATGGGAGTGAGAGAAAGAGGGAAGGTTGATGACTGTTCGGCTCCAGCACCCTGTACAGCAGCCTGCGCCCTGTATAAATTTAACACTACTGACAATTTACAGCTACTCCGTGTCCGCTGATATGACGCGCACACATGCGAGCATGTCATTCCACTGCTGCTGCAAACTGATGCTAATTTCACTCACGTGAGGTGTCGTTGCCATCGAATACTGATGGCTTTTGGAGGAAGAAGGCCCTCATCTTCCTGGGGTGGAGGTTGGACGGCACAAAACCAAGACTGTGTTTTCCTCCTACCACTAATGAGACATTTCCTAAACGCTCTTTGGCAGCCATAAAATATTTTTATATTTTTTATGCATATAGGTTTATGTATTATATATATATAATATATAATATATATATATATATATATATATTATAAACACAGAATCTTTTCTTTTGAAATGTATCATAGAAAGTATGATGCCCATGTTATGATGCATAATTTTAGCATAGTGCCATCATGTCCAGAAAACTATGGTAGTATAATGGTACAAGATGATAGAAATTGTTTTAAATTAGGCAACATTTTCACTGGTGTTTTCAGACTTACCTCACTGTACGTTTCTGCATGTCATTATAGTAATGCTAATAATAATAGCGGGCTTGTGGTTATTGAGCAGTAGATCTGGACTCTGCCTCGTCTGACCCTACAGAAAGGACACAGCTGAAATAAATGCAGCCTGTCATGTTTGAGTCATCTATCTCAGGCCGGCGTGATGAAACTTACCCGGCTTGTCTTGAACAGAGAGAAGCTGCCATTTCTGCTGAATTTGATCTGCTCAGGCTCCAGCTCTCTTAAAGATCCCAGGTAATTGTGTTACGTCAGGGCCCTTTCATGTCTTATCAGCTTGCATTAAACGTGGCACGTCAACCACAGGAGAAAAGCCAAACTGCACAATCTGCATAACCTTCAAAATCCATTAGATTTTTCACTTTTTGTCAAAGACACTTCTCTTCTTTTGATGCCATTTACATATTTATCGCACCTGATCATAATACACTCGCGTTTAAATTTTTATTTCCTCGCGTCGGGCGGTAATGTGGGGACTCGTGCTCTCAGGTGAGAAATATGCTGAGGTGGTTGTCTCAGACAAGGTTGTCAACATAAAATTTCTCCCCTGTCTCACTGTCATTTTCCCCTCTGCCTTTCATTTCTTTCCTAATGGAAGCGGGGAGCAGTAGAAGGAGCTGAACGGGGCTGTTGACCTTTCCTATGATTTGGAGTGGTGGGATATTCTTTGAGATGAGGGATTCCCAGCATTACCGGGCCGGCAGCACCATTAAAGGAGATAAAGAGTGGGCATGTGGAGTCCTTTTAAAAGAGTCAGCCCATTACTGGTGCTTTATGGTCTAATTGGGAGCGTGTCTCGTCTATAGGAGAGAGAGAGCTTGTTTATGTCCCACCAGATCCTTATAGGTAAACAGTGAAAGGGGAGGTTATGAAATCGGTCAAGGTAAAGTTCATACATTAAGGCATCAGGATGCCTGACAGGTGTCAAAGGAAAACATAGTGTAAGAAAAGCACTGATGCAGCGAAATGGGTGGAGAAAAAAAACTTTGCCAATTGCTAAAGTACATTTGTCTCGTTTCATAAGACTTTTTTTCTGCCTTTTCTGCAGGGTTGGAGGTGGTGAATTGGACGGCTGTTGTTGATCTTTAGCACCACCTGCAGGTCAAAGGACTCCAAGTTCGACATGTGTTGTGTTTTGTGAGCAAGAGAAATGGAAAGAAAGAAAGAAAGAGAGCTCACGCAGCAGTTCTCAACATAATGATAAACGTTTGCTCTCTGCTAAGCTGCGGGCACTCTGGAAAACGCTGATAAAAACACTGACGCAAATGAACATTAAAAATACATCTTACAGAGTATTAATTCCAAAAAAGAACCGTATGGAATGGCTGCGAGTGACGCATAATGAATGTTTCAGGGCTGTTCGCTTTAATGGGGAGGGAGGTCTATAGGCACAAGGTAAACACACTGCTCGCTCCATCTGTCCCGCACGTCTAAGTGTAGCGTTTGCCTCCAGGCTGCGGCATTGTTTTACATCCGCTGGCTTGTTTGCAGCGGGTCGGGCCCGAGGTGGGATTTATAACTGATGGAGCCACACACCCAGCACCTGCTGAAACGCAAGCGCTCACATTTCCAGCAAACGCCCGAGCCTTTCCACAGAGACTTTTGAATGGCAAAGCCATCCATCTCTGTGAAGGACAGAGAGGGGGAGAGAAGCGGCAAGAGAAATTTTCCTGTAAAATTCGACGAATGTTTTATGATTGCAGCCCATGCTGAAATGTTTTCAGGCCCCCAGGAAGCAGATTAGAATATATATGGATGAACGTAGCATAGCGGCAATCAGCATTTCCTGCAGCTCAGCACAAACCCAGATGAGATCAATACGATATTAGGCTTGTGTACATAGCAATGAGCTCAACGATCACCGGAGTCGTTTAGGACACAGTGAGAGAGGCCATGATATATTATTGTCCGGCCATACAAGACAAGGCAGTCTCATGGGAGGGCAATGTGTGTGTGTGTGTGTGTGTGCGCACGCACGTGCATCCATGTGGTAACAGTTGCTTTACATGACAGATAATCATCTGTTCACTGCAGTGGGGTGTCATCCTGTGCAGTGACCATGAAAAGGATGAAAACTACCCTTACACAAATTTACTATGGAAGCCATGGTTTCCACCAGCATTGTTACAACTATATACTAATACTACTCTATAATAATAGCACTGTAACATCATAATTGCATATTAAATGATTATATTTTATAATATAATTATTCAAAATAATCATATAAAATGAACTAAGATTACATACTTATATAGATATTAAACCATTATTTTTAAGCAAATTACCATTAAGGGGTCATATGATATGATTAAATTTTTCCTTTCTCTTGGGACTGTTACAGCTCTTGTGATACCGAAGATCTGTGAAGTTTCAAAGACTGAAGTCTCAAATCCAAAGCGATATTCTTTATAAAAGTTAAAAGTCAACCACACCTACCTAAAACGGCTCGTTCTAACACAACCCCACATGTCTACGTCCCGATGTGGGAAGATTTGCATAACGCCGCCAAATGTTCACGCAAAGGAAGAAGGCATAACTTTGATTCTCACTGTATTATTGTTGTTGCCGCCGCCATGTCGTGCTTCGTTGTGACAGCGACACTGCTTTGTTTGGTCTTCCAAAAGAGGCCGATATCCGCTTCGTCATGCCTAGAAGCTGATCTGTGCTGGTCACTGAGTCAAAGCATCACTTCGCGCTGTTGGCTCGCGGATCGGCTTTCACCAAGTGGACGCAGCGGAGTCCACCGGGGACTCACATGTGTTGCCGCCAAGCTCCAATATTTAGTGTCCTGAGAATCTTTTAGTATTTCGTCAAGTTTCCATAGCAATTACCATGCGTCCACACCGGTAATAAAACGCCCCATAATTTCCAAACTCCCCACTTGGTTTTCCGTCTTCTTCCATTGGACAAGCCCTCTTGAGAGGCTGATCTTCAGGGAAAAAAAAAAAAAACAGACTTTAAAATCCTCACTCAGTGACCGTCCAGAGTCCGGTGGTTTTGGTTGAATTCCTGAGAAATGAAAATGTGAGCTACAACGCTCAGGACATCCTAACTTTGCAGGCTCGGCCTTGACTTTTCCATCACCAAGATCTCTTACTCAAACTGGTTCTTTCATCAACAACTGCGCAAGTCAACTTGAACCTTCATGCTGCATCAAGCCTCTTTCAACAGACGAGGCGTGCAAGTACGACTTAGTCGATTTAATTGTTGCATTAAGTATCAGTTACACCTTTTTTCAAGGTGTGTTTGAACTAAGAATCTGATGTTCCCTTCAGGCTGTAAATCTGCTGAATATGCTAATGGTTCCATAACTTCATTCCTTATTTTCTCCCTTTTTACCTAAACTTTTAACTCTACTGCCTAACCTTTAACTCCTTTTTATACCATCCTGTATCTGTGTGTGTGTGTGTGTGTATGTTAGAACAGTTTATGTGTTTATGTTAGACTAGTTTAAGTGTTTATGTAGTTAATAAAGTCTTACTTGTATCACACTTGACGTTGTTCATTGTTTGCTCATAACTGGAGTCACTTAATCATGCATATTTATGCTACAAGCTCGGTGTAGAATTGTACAGTAAGAAAGTTATTTCCCTTAACCAGGAAAATAACGTTCTTAGAATTGACAGACAGTTGACCCTGAGAGGTCAAGTAAATATCTACAGCGGATCTAAATATTTATAATTAATTATAACTAGTTATGATTAATTATTCATATTTCCCCATGAGCTGATTCGCTACAATCATATGACCCCTTTAAAACAACTTGGTCTTTATGGCAGGGGACAAGGGACTGCTGGGGTTTAGAAAGTTCAGAGAAAGATGATAAAAAAATTTAATTATAATGAATAGTTATTGTACAAAAATAAAGATGCAATAAAAATAATTACCGTTTCATTCTGCTTTCTAAATACTGGTTGGAAATCTTGAAATTAATTAATTATTGTATTCTATTGACAGCCACAGTTAACAAAAAAAGAGGAAGTAAACATAAGAGAAGAAAAAAACGAAATCAGCTTAATAGAAACTAAATATTTTCCAGATACACTTTTGCCATTTATTATTCTTTACTTTGTTATAAATTGGGTCTTATTACATGACTATATGAAGTTATACCTTTTGTATTTTAGGCAGGGGGTCCTTTTTAATCATATTTTGGTGTCTGTGGCATCATAAAGTTATACGACTGGTGTGCAGAGATATTATGTAATACTGTATCTACCTGGAACACTTTATTGAGCAGTCAGCATTCAGGACTGGAACAATAGCATTTCTTTTTGTGATGAAAGTGGTGGTGAATTTACCACATTTTTCTTGTATCAGCAATAACTGTAGTGGAAACGGTACTGTTGTTATCACAGTCGATTTTTATAAATCCAAACCCTTTTGCTGCTGGTAAAAGCTGCCTTTGAAACGACAGGCTTCCTTGAACTGCTTTAAGAGCAAAATTATCTCAGGTACAGTTCTAATAATTTCCCTTCAGCCTTCGCAACCCCTTACAGACTTAAAGGCGGCCCCACAGGGGCCAGAGTCACCATAGACATAATGTATTAGGCCATGCTTGTCTTTACAGCTAGTGATGGATGGATATAATATTCAAGGAGCCTGCTGAATAATGCATTTGGATATTTTAATGTTTCATTCGTGGTCAAGTCTAGAAGTGAGGAGGATATCTTTGAGGATTGACCTGCTATTCCTCAGACTGCTGAGGCATCAGCACCCATGTGCGTTTGTGCCTTATTAATTCTGTGATATTCCCCTGACTCAAACATGCACACAAGACCCATGTCCATTTTTTATCTTGATGCATTACTTCTGCATTGAATAGAATCATTCATATTAGTTCAAAGACATTTAGTATTTTTAGTGTATCAGTGTCTGTCCTTTTAAAACTCTGTATTTTATCTATGTGCCTGCTAATAGAAAGTGATAACAGTGGCCTTATATACTGCAAGCGTGTGTGTGCTTGTGCTTCTGTCTTCCTACAGGTGTAAATTCTTGGTCATTATGTGATTTCCTTGCTAGAAAAAGTATTTTCTGGCTTACCTGTTCGGACAACCCGTGGCACACACCGATAAGAGAAAACCGTGAATGGCCGAACGAATTCCCCATTGTGCACGTTCCTAGCATCCCGCCTTGAGGAATGGAGTGCTCTGAGACTAAAATGTGCTCGCTTATTTGCCTGGAAGCACATCAGCCTTTAAAGAGGAGCTCTTGTTGGCAGCACTTTCGCATTCGTCCAGCCTTTCTTTTCATTAACTTGAATGGTATTCCCATTCCATTCCCAACTGGCATCGCTCACAAAGAGGGACTGATTTGATTTACTCTGCATTAAATTCCTCTCTGTAACATTTTGGAGATTGTAAAAGAGGAGAAGAGGACGAAATATCTGGAAACAGATCTAGGAGTTATTATTGCATCCACGATGAAGTATCTAGCATGGAATTCATTTAAACACAGTAACCTTGAAATCCTATCTACAAAAAGCTTTGAAAGGGCTAAAACTTAAAAAACTTAGTAAGACTTTTGTTGTGCTTTCTAAATACTGGTTGAGAATCATCAGCTTCATTATTATTTCATTTATTCTAAACGTATTCTATTGACAGCATTGAATTTATTTAAATACAGTGACCTTAACATTTCTATCTCTCATAAAACATAAAAATATCTCACAAAATATCTCAAAGGGTCCTGTTCTTCACTTTTGTAACATTTAGTATTTTTCACTGAAGCCCGCTTATAATGGTTTTCAGGTTTTTGTCAACCAAAACACTTATAATTTAGTTTTACATGACAATTTTACCCCATATCTCTGACCATTTAAATTAAACAGACTATTTGCTGTAACTATATATAAATGACCTCTATTATGATTGGCCAACCTCTGCGTACCGGTGTACGGATACTTACTGTCTTTAATAACTTTTAATGACTGTTCCTGAATGACCCATTTTTGCAGCTTAATTTCCATAAACGGTCTGAGTGGATGGGGTTGGATAATAAACTTCTGTTTTTAGTAAATACTGAGTACATATTGTCTGACATAAATGCTAATTAGCTGTAAATGCTAAGGAAAGCATCTAAAAATATTCATATTTACATTTAGGGATTTGAGCAACTTTGGTGCACAAGTCATCCTGCAGTGTTTATTTATTCTTCAAATGATGAATCTTATCAAAGAGAGGTGTGCTATTCATTTTCTAAGCAATCCAACTTACGATTTTTGTCTGGCGTTTTAAAATAAAAAAAAATAAAAAACAAACAGCTGAAAAAGTCCAATAAGCGTACATTGAAAGAGGTCTAGAACATTATAGCAACTTTACGGATGTTGCTTTTTTAATCTTATTTAAGTTAATATTCAATTGTTCGTTAAAGTCTTAATTGAAAAGATGTAGGCGCTTGAGGATCCATGTGCATTCTCCGGCCACAAGATGTTTTTCTCCTGCTCTTGCAATCAGTAGCTCATTGTGTTTTGTCCTCCTATGGAGTATTCATTATCTTTGACATTTCCTATCACTCCTGTCCTGTCATACTGGGTTTCCTGCTGCATGCCTGAGGTCTGAAACTCCAGGGTCCAAACATATGGCTCCTGACCACACATACACTGTCCTGCCAAGACCCCTACCTGCTGAGACTAACCTTTCTGTGTTTGTGTGTGTGTTTCAGCCCATCTGAACCAAGAGCGAGAAAAGCGGGTGGTGTTTCTCACAGCCCGCGTTCACCCTGGAGAATCACCTGCTTCCTTCATCTGTCAGGGTAAGACCTTGTCTCATCTTGACACACACATACATGGCCTGATGATGTCCTGAGATCCTGGAATCTGCTGAAATACAAAACACAGACCAACGTTAAGGGCGGTTGGCCTCGGTGGGCCTCTGCATTTCATCAGACTGCTTTTCCTTTTGTACCTTAAGTTCTGCACGCCGCTGGGCTCTGCTGCGAGTGAAGGTCAACAGATGAGCGGAAAAACAGGAGGTCAGGGAGCATACGGCAGATTAGAGGAAGTGTCAGCTCATCTTCTCTGCATCACTCCTAAATCTGTTTAAAGCCGGCTATGCAAAGACCTTACCTGTCACGGAGCACAACACTTGCTGACACAACAGTCTGACAAAATGCCCAGATTTCAAAGGCAATACCATCAATAACATCAATTCAACAGAAAAAGTCTGCTTTCACTTTGTGTTACAATACAGAAATGTGGCTTTCCTGTAAGTGTCCATGACAAATGATGATACAATGCAGTCTTTTCACAGGTGGATTATGTTAGGTTTCCATATAGCTCAATGTCAAATCATTATCAGCTGTCTTTTTAACCTTAAAATGGGGGGTCTTCAACTGCTGCAGTACTGAAAGGGGTCAGCTAGATATTGTTTCATCTCCAACTAATAGCAAAATGCCTAAACTAAAATGAAAAAATGCATTGGATTTGCTCAGGACTGCTCACATTTTCTTTAAGAAAAAAAAAGTTAAATGTATTAATTTAATGTTTTTGAAAGAACTCTCTTATGCCTACCAAGGCTGCATTTATTTGATTAAAATATAATACAAGCTATAATATTGTGAAAAAAAAAACTATTTTAATTTAAAATGTAATTTATTCCTGTGATGGCAAAGCTAAATTTTGTCTTAAAATATTTCAAGGAAGTGCTGTGGGTTAGTGATAGATGTTGGTCATCTGCCATTTTGAAATCGACATCCCCTGATTAACAGAAGTTAGCAACTGCATTGCTAAACACTCAGAACAGCTTAGCAACTACATAGCAACACCCTGGCAACCACCCACATAACGAGTTTTGCTCAGAACCACTCACATTTTCAAAAATGTTAAATGTAGTTTAATCATTGTTCATTTGCCAATATTACATTTTATAGCTTGTAGATATACTGGATATTATATAATGATATTATATTTGTGTATATCTGCATGACTTCTGCCATCTGTCATCCTGCATTATAATTTGCAATACAGTCATTCTGTCACTTCTGTGTGCATCCAAATAATTTAGGACTGTCAGTTGATGTGGTTAATAGTGGTTTGTCACAGCCCAAATCTTCATGCAGCTAATTATTGAGTTCGGCCTTTGTTGTAATTCTGAAGAGGGCTTTTACGCTTAACTGAAGTTCGGTCAGTACAAAGCTTCAAAGTCACCTGCCCTACCACCCTAATAACACACACACATGCGGATATGCATGAATAAATATAGGAACTTCAAGCAATTAGATAGCATAGCTGTGTGGCCTGCCTCTGTGCCACATTGACTCAATTAGAGAGCTTGTTATGCCTCCATTAGCACTAATGAGCAGGACAGAGTGGGTGAGGGGTTGTGGAAGATGGGGGAATGAGATGGGGTCTGCCCTCTCTTTCACACACACACTCCTGCTCTCTATTTCTATGCTTCTTGTTTATCTGTCAATTATTCGCTCTCAGTACAGGGCAAATGGAAGGACAACTAGTGATCGCCATTATCGACATGCCTCACTCGCTGCCTTTCTCTCCGTGACTCCGTCTGTCCTCTGTCTGTGTCTCTTTCTCATTTTCTTGCTCTAATTAGTATGATCTTTGATTCTCCGCTGTATAAATCTCTCTCTTTCATTCGGTTGTCTGGTCTATTCCATTTGTGTTGACTGGATATGTCTCAGATATCCTTCTCTGATGTTTTAATGCCAAGTATTTTGTTTTTTAATCTCAATTTGATATGATGTACTTCATTGTGTGTTACACTTTATTGTGTGTATTTGTCTTTCCTGCAGGTGTCATCGACTTTCTGGTTAGCCAGCATCCCATCGCTCAGGTCCTGCGTGATCATGTGATCTTTAAGATCGTTCCCATGCTCAACCCTGACGGCGTGTACCTGGGAAACTACAGGTCAGCTGAAACGAACAATCATGCACATAATATAATATTTTAAATTACATTATACTTGCTTTTTTTATTGCAAGTCATATAATAGTTTCCTGAATCACATAGTAAGTTAAATATAATATAGATGTTAATGTATGCTATTAGATAGATAATTTATGTATTTTTTTAATTTATTTATTTTTACATTTTATTTCTGGTTATCATGCGTCCACAAAATATAAAATCGGGCAACCAGCTGTTTTTTCACATATGATAAGAATAATTAAATGGTTCCTGAAATGAATCAGCATATTAGAATGATTTCTGAAGGATGTGCGCGCTGAAGGCTTGAATAATGTGCTGAAAATTTCCTTTGCCATCACAATAATAAATTTACATTTGAACATATTACATACAAAACTTTTAATATAAAATGTAGTCATATTCAGAGATATTACTGTTTCTACTGTATTTGTTATCAAATAAATGCATGCCTTGGTGGCATGATCGTGTTTCTAAAACATTAAAAAGGCCATACATGTTAGAATAGTCCTGTATGTATGTATTGTTATATAGGCTATAAAATATGAATTATTATATTTTAATAAGTTTACTGTATTATGTCATCATATGCCCCTTATCTGCCTGACTTAAGTGTTGTCAGTATTTTATAAGACATTTTACACAAGGGAAGTGAACTTCTACAGAAATGAATTGAAACACAACTGTGTGTGTGTGTGCAGTGGCCAGTCTACACTGGGGTTGAAGTTGGTCATTCGTGGCAGGTGTTGTCTTTACTCCTAATCCCATTATTGGCTTTTATATAATGGTGGCGATCATTCGGAATACATCAGTGGCTCTCTGCATTTTCCCATAGGCCCGCAGAAACTGCGTTAGTGGCTGCCACCTTGTGACGGCTCTCATGAACTGCAGAGCTGCAGAGGTGGATCAATGGTTCAATGGTGGTGACAGGACTGACATACGACATACGCTGCCACTGACCCTTAAAGGTGCTCTCGGCAGCAACTTTAACCGATGATGCCTCACCGAGAGCCATTGAGGTCCACAATCAGAGATCAGATCCATCTCTCTCGTTCTCTCTGTGCTGAATCAGTAGTTTTTCTGTAGAGAGAGAGAGAGAAGCACAAGCAGCTGCAGGAGGGGACATGGGATCAATCCTTGCTGACTGGGGATTAGTGTTGTTCTGAGAGCACCAGCATTGACTACAGGTTCAGCTCAAAGTCACAGTCACACAGTCTCAGCTGGACAGCAGCAGGGGCTCAGGCGTCTGTCCGTCCCCCATATCAGTCCACTGCCTCAGGGAAAGGAAAATAACAAACAGAGACCTGTAGGAAAGATCGCTTGAGATGGTACATGTCCAATGGTGTGGATGAAGAAAACTCTTAATATCGCCCAAAACACCAGAGATCTGCCACTTTGTGTCTGTAAATGTAGAGCAGTATGGTTGTCTTTAGTGTGGACCGTGATTGCTTTTAAAGGAATAGTTCACCAAAAAATGAAAATCTGCTGAAAATGTACTACCTTCTGGCCATCCACATTGTAGATCAGAACAGAGTTGGAGAAATCTAGCAGTACATCACTTGTTCACCAATGGATTCTCTAAATGGGTCCCATCAGAATGAGAGTTCAAGCAGCTGATAAAAGCATCACAATAATCCACATGACTCTAGTCAATCAGCAGTGGAGCAAAAACGGGGTATGCCGTGCATATGGGCGCCGCACATAGGGGGGGCGCTATTTTGCTGAATTCATTATGTGAAAATCTTCTTTAATAAAACGTTATAAATAATCAAAAGCTTAGTTGTTAAAATAATGTAATGAAACATTTTTATTTAACGGTTTTTAGCATTTTTTATTAGTTCATTGATGTATTTACTATCAACTTAAGACGCTGAACCGCCGTATCTCTTCTCTTTACGACCACAACAAACGGGAGACTTTCAGACACGCACTTCAGCTTTCCCTCAGCGCGCGAGTCAAACGTGTGTGGATTCTGCGGAAAAGGAAGAGCTGCCAAATGACCTTCAGTAGAACAACAGTGAACTGCGGTCTGAAGAGATGTTGTTATATGTCAGTAAAACAAACTTTCCTGTTCTGTCAGACGTTTTACTGTGCTCCTCAACTGTAAGTGAATATGAGGCGCACTATCACTTAATCATAAATTACCCTGCCAAGAAACTACGAGCATACATCGTCAGTTAAATCATGAAATGACCAAAATTGCGATTAAAACCGCAAAACTGCATATATGCATCACATTTAAGAACGTCTCTCAAATGCATGTATTCTTACTGAAATATTCTGCAATTCGAGATCACAATAGGGCGCGATATTTGTAATTTAATGCACAAGTAGGCTAAATGTGAGCACAGTGCAGTTGTACGTTACTAGGAAATATGTGCTATTTTTTCGTTAATTTTTAAAGTACGAAAATGAAACGATAGTTAAATGCATAAAATAACAAATTTTACATTCTGGCATTTATGTGCTGTTGACTTCCGCCCCTTTTCACATTATTGCAGATGGGGATTCAAAAGAGAACTTTTATCCTTTATTTTTTTCCTTTGTACAGAGCTCGATTTAGGTTTGACAAAACTGTTGCAATTAATTAATTTTGACAACTAATAGAATGTTTAACATTGACTGTTTTTTCAGAGTTAATTGATTATATTAAATTCAGAGAAGATGGGCTAAATTTTTTAACTATCTGCATGTCTCATCCATGAGTAGGCCTGTGCAATGATGGAGAACAAGCTTTTGGGGGTGTTGAGACTGAGCAATAAAGCTAGAGTGAGCCCTTTTATTAAAATACCTGGAGGTAATACAAAAATAATACAAAAATGGTCATATTCACTCAGTAATACCTGGTCTAATTCACAACTTCACATATTCTCAATTACAATTACTTACAAATTAATTGTATTCAGTTGTGTTATAGGCACTAAAACAGTCCAGTAGTCAAATGCATTTCTATATTGAAATAGTGAAGATTTCTGTGCCACCGCAGACTGGTTGCTGGCCCCTTCCTGGCCAGTCCTATGAAAACATCCTGGCTCCGCCACTGCCTAAGAGGCAAATATCAGTTTTCATTTCTGAGTATCCTGTTGCTAAAAAAAAAAAAAAAAAGTTTGTGAATAGGCATTTTATTTACATTTGAGAGAAATCGAGAAGATTGTAAACAAGGATACAAACTAGCCACCTTTCACTGAAATTCAAAATAGGCCATCTGTGTGATTCAAGTAGATCCGATGAGTTGAAAACTCTTGCTACTACATACTTCAATACAAAACAATGCTGAATTTTGACAAAAATGAGATTATTTTAAATGCTATAATTGTGATTTTATAATGTCTAAATATAAATCCATTAGCAAAACATGTGAAAATAGCTATTACAAAGTGGAAATCGTAAATGAGACAATAAATAATCCTCTGCTGTCATCTAGTGGTCATAGTGGGAATCATGACATTCATTTTAATAGTATTTGTTTTTCTACCAGGGGAAATCTTGGCAGAAATCTTCAACTTTGCATGGCAAATTTTCCGTGAATTATCTCTATAATTAAAAATGCAGATGTTCTTTAAGTAAATTTTAAAATGAATATTTTGTGTGTGTGTGTGTGCGTGCGCGCGTGTGTGTGTGCGTGTTCTACTGTCTGGGGTCTGCCATAGGAGTTAAAGGGAATGTTATGTGACACACTCCCCCCTTTTTTCCACTTTTTTCACTCCTGATGAGTTTGTTTCTTTTTGTTGACTTTTGCTCAATGACTTGCAGAAAGTTTTCTGCGCGAGTTAGTGCTAGTGGCTACTAGAATACAGGGGGAGGGGGGCGCCAACACTGATCTTGCATACCCCTTGGCAAATGTGCAGTTGCGCTCCTGTCCATCAGTTTACATCTTGTAAAGTGAAAAGCTGTGTGTTTGCAATTAATAAATCCATCAAGATGTTTTTAACTTCATATTGTAGCTTCTGGTTAAAATACGAGTCCTATATCCATGATATCGCTTTCTCTAGTGAAAAAGTAATCTAGTCTGAAATAGGAGAGAAATATGCACCTATCAAGTTCCTATTTACATGCGAAAACAGTCCTTTAAAATATAGTCATTGAAGTATTACATATAAATTATTATAGTATAGCCACAATGAAAGTGTGTGAACTTTTGAAATCTGAATTAAAATGAGTAATATGTCATTTAATTGCGTAAACCAACCAGAAACTCTAATGAATGCAAATCTGCTGATTTTGAAATGTTTATGACAGACGTCACAGCCTTCACCCTCACAGCATTTGGATGTTTTTCACCTTTCATTTGCATAAAGTTGAATATTTCACAACTTTTTGATGCTTACTCCTCTCTGCTGTCAATCCCACAGTCTCCTTCACGAGTCTGCCTCTCATCTCCCATAGAGAATGAATTGTAAACACTGCTCTGCTCGCTCCGCACAAGTGAACATGTACTGCGTGTGTGATTTTCTGCGGTTCTGACCGCAGAATGTGTGTGGATTTCAATTTGAGCTTATCTGTGATGTTCAAACCCAATAACTTATTATCACTTCAAGTACATAACATGAAAGCTTGTGGTTTCACAGCCTCGCCCACATGAAATCTCATTGTTCCAAAATCTCCCCATAGTAATATTTTAAACATCAAATATGTTCATATTCACTGTGATATTATCACTTTGCGCAGTATTTTGCTTTCTGTGAGGTCTGCCAAAAAAGATGAAGGTGTTGGTGTTTTGCCATTGTTTTACTAAGTTGAATTTTTGGTTTGTTTGTATTTATTTTAGGTGTTCTCTAATGGGCTTCGATCTGAACCGTCACTGGCAGGACCCTTCCCCTTGGGCCCATCCCACTTTACATGCCGTCAAACAACTCATTGTCCAAATGAACCAGGACCCAGTAAGTATCCATTCTGATTCTGAATCCTTCCTGATTTCATTTCATTTTCCCTTTTGGTGAATATATATAATATTATTATATATATAAAATTATACATATATAAATATATCGATAATATCTGATATGTTTAATATGCCGAAATTTACATTTACATTAGTAATTTAGTCAAATTAGTAGATTCATTTTTATTTGTTTTGTTAAAAAAAACTATTTAAACCAAAACATTTAGGAAAAATGGTCTACAATGGCGGAGAGGAGATTGGATAAATGTTTAGTTGTAGGGGCATATGGTGAGATACATATTTGAAAGGGCTCAATCGAATATTCATAAGTGTTTTTTACTACACACAAACAACATGACCCAGTCCTGGGCAAAAAAACTGGAATTGATCCTCACTTCTAATTGTCTCTATATTTACAGGTTAGGAGAAAGTATTTTACCGTTGAGCTTTAAAGGAGACATATTATGCCCCTTTTTACAATATGTAATATAAGTCTCTGGTGTCCTCAGAATGTGTCTGTGAAGTTTCAGCTCAAAATACTCCACAGATCATTTATTATATCATTTTTAAAATGCCTTTTTTGAGTGGAAGCAGAAACACACTGTTTTTTTCGGGCCTGTGTCTTTAAATGCAAATTAGCTACGGCTCCCCACCCCCTTTTCCAGTTCCTCTTTTTAGCTCGTATCTGCTAAAAACATCTGTTTTTGTTCTGATTATCTTGTTTATCACGCTGAAATCACGAGTTTTAAACCATATTTGAGATCCCTTTTCCACCAAGGGAGCGAAATCTGACGGCGCTCATTTTCTCAGATGCTTGCAGAAAAAGGCTTTCCAAAACAAAGTTACTGGGTTAATCTTTTTCACGTTTCCTTGGTTGGTAGATGCACTGAGGACCTGATTATAGCACTTAAAGCCTGGGAAAGTCAGATTTTCATGATATGTCACCTTTAATAAAAACACACTTACACACTGTCTTTAAAACACATGGTTATGTATAGTATGGATAACAACCTGACTCAGCATATAGGAACCAATGTACTATTCAAAGCAGCTACAATTCAGCATTTTTCTCAGTGAGTGTATCTGTGTGAGTGTTTGCACTCCCTCTGCCCAGGTGAGTCTACCACACACACTTTCACTCAACTTGTCTTTTGTTTGAGAAAGCACCGCCTCAACTTCCTTTATGTTAATTACAGCAGAAGAGTGAGGTTGTTGGATTAGTGAAGGTCAGATGCTGTCCTGGGAATCGCCTGCCCTTTCCTGCTCTTTCACATCCTGATAAGACCGGCAGGCACACTAAGGAGCGGAGGGCAGCGCCACACGGCTTAACCTTTCCCCCAGGCCTGACACACTGATCTGTATGTTACTTCACGGCAGAGTGATCTTCTCATGTCTCTCACATCCCGACAAACACACACACATGTGCTTCATTACACTGTGAGATTAGATGTGAGGAACATTCCATAGTAACGCAGTTGAATACTTTCCATGGGTCCTCAATGGATCCAAACAAGCAGCTTTGCAACTCTTACTTGATCGCTTCGTTTGATTGAGCACCCCAATCACCTTAAAGGGATAGTTCACCCAAAAATGGAAATTCTGTTTTAATTTCCTCAAAGTTATCTTATATACTCACCAATTTCTTTTCTTTGTGTCAGTCGTCGATGCGCGTTCACGACAGTACTCTTGTGAACGCACGTCGAAGACTGACATGGAAAAGAAGAAATTGTTGAATAAAGTTGAATGTTGAATAAAGTTTTTGTTTTCTTTGTGCACAGAAAGTATTCTCGTAGCTTCATAAAATTAAGGTTGAGCCACTGATGTCACATGGACTTTTTTAACAATGTCTTACTACCTTTCTGGGCCTTGAACGTGGTAGTTGTGTTGCTGTCTATGCAGGGTCAGAAAGCTCTCAAATTTCATCAAATATGTTAATTTTTTTGTTGAAACTGTGATACTTTTTCAGGATTCAAAAGAACATTTATTTGCAGTAGACATCTTTTTTTTTAATTATAGATGTCTTTAATGTCACTTTTGACTGACTTAATGCCTTTTTGCTGAGTAGGTTTTTTTCCCCTTTTCCTTTAAAAAAAAAAGTCTTACTGACCCCAGACATTTGAATGGTGTATAATAATTGATTGGTGATTGTTAAGTGTTATGTATATTTTATTTGTGTTGTGTGTGTGGTGTGTGTGTGGTTGTGTGTATGTATATATAGGAAATTGTCCCAATGAACCAGACCCAGTAGTATCCATTCTGATTCGGAATCCATTCTGATTTCATTTCTTTTTTCCCTTTTTGTAATATATATATAGTATTATATATATATATAATATGAGTATACAAATCAACTAATAATCTAATTATAATATATATATATTATATAGATAATATTATATATATTATCTATAGATCAATTTGCTTTGTATTTGGCTTTTCCATTACCTGTTGAATTTCTTTGAATTGTAATTCAGTAAAATTCCACTTCCTTTCATTCCAATTCAAAATCCAACTCTCACTGTCTTACTGAGTTGAAATGAAATGAAAGAGGCAGCTAGTTTACACAGATGTATAAGATGCTGGTTTTATGAGGAGAGAGTGTATGTAGGCAGGAGAGAGGGACTCTCGGGAGAGGTAAACATTCATAGCTCTCTCTGAATCCCTCACTTTGTGTCCTTGTTTCATTCCCTTCTGTCCTTTTAAGAGATTTAGTGGGGTTTGGGAAATCACAGTGCCCCTTTCTCTTTTTTTTTGTTTGTGTAGTTGTTGCTAATAGCACGCTCACACTAAGTTTGAGTAGTTGTCAGTTTAAGCACATGAAGTCAGAAGTTCACCTATCACTTAGAGGGGTCACCAAGGGGACATAACCAGGTAAATGTTATTTCCCCTGTATGTAATTAGTCATTAAGCTGATGCTTTTATCCAAAGCGACTTGCAGTACACTTATTACAGAAACAATCCACCTAGAGTTTAGTTGCTCAAGGCAGTGTACCACAAATCCTGACAGCCTCGATGAACCACAAATAGTGATGTCATACATGAGCATTGAAATTAACACAGTGTTGATACAGTAATGCTTTTGGCTTGCTGTGTATTAACAGTGAAGATTTAAATGTTGAACAAACAGTAAATGCAGAACAAGAATGTTCTAGAATGGAGCTGCTTCTCAAATCTTTCCTTTGCACCACAAAAGCAGTTTACCTGGCAAAATCTGCTCCTGTGTGTAAATATACAGTATGTTTGTGACTTCTATCCAGTATAAAACTATAAAATCATAATAATAATATTGGGTTGGGTATTAATATAGATTTCCTGATATGTCTGATTTTGATGCCGTTTTTATTCAGTTCTGTACATTTCAGCTATAATGTCCATTTTATTAAATATGAAAGACATCTTCTTAACTGTTGATGTAAATTTTACAGGGGACACCCTAATTTTGTACATTACAAAAAAATTATTTAAAAATAGGGCCTAAATTATTATGTTTGTGTATTTTTTTCCATAAATACAATAGTGTTTTTTATAAAAAATATTGATATATTTTATGGAAATCTTCTGTGAGGATAACTCCATTGGAAGATGTATTTTCTTGTCATTATTGTGTGGTACATGTCTTCGTTATCTTATCACACACTATTTGGACTTTAAACTCCAGTAAAATGTTTATTTTGTCATTTTTATTGGTTCATATGTCTTTTGTATCCATTCTGATGCCTCTTAGGCTTGATTTTAAGATTCACCCCACCAAGTGTTAATCTTGGGAAATCAAGAGAAATCTCAACTTGCAGAATGAGAAGTATTGAGTGTGCTATTGTGAGATGAGCCTATATGACTTGCTAATGTCTGTGAGGCCGTTTAGATTTGGATGGAGTTTTGGATTACTTGTGCATTTGTTGTTGTTGTTTTTGTTGTTCAATATGGGTTTTTGACTGATAAATACATCACAGTATGCACAACAGAGGAGGAAAGATCAGGATGGGGAAGCACTTCCCTCCTCAACATCACACTGAGTATCTCATAGCTATACCGACAAATACATACAAATACAAACAAGCACACTCACACATACATAAACACAAACACATACAAGTATGCGTGCCATGCGAGATCTCAAGCCAGACTGGCATTGGCTGTGTTCTCTATGGGTAATCACGTTAGACACAGCACAGATCAAAGCTATGGGATGTCAATCTCTGTGCCAGCCCTCTGACAGGGGGGGCAATGCCCACTGCCCACTGGCACATTCCACCAATATGGTACACTTTGGTCTCACATAATTTTTTAAAGCATTAGAGGCATAACTCCCATGTTTTTTTTTATAGAGAGAGAAAGAACTATTATATTACAAATAATTAAACTAGAATGAAAAGTAATTAGTTTTAAATTTGTAATTAAGTAGTTTTAATTAACTAGTTTGTCAGATATCTGTATCTTAAAAAAAGAAAGAAAATGTATTTAACACTATTTGCTAATATATTTTGACATTCTACAGACTTTATTTTATTTATTTTTTTTATTTTATTTTATATATTTTTTTATATATATTTTTTTCTATTCTATTCTATTCCAAAAAAATGTCCTGTGATGGCAAAGCTGCATTTCAAGTTTTCAATCTTCAGATCATGAATTCAATGATGAACTGTCTTTAACAAAAAAATTAGTGTTTACTATTGTCATTTTGCAATATTGACACACTATTTTCCTAATTAAAACTGTAAAGCTGCTTTGACACAATCAGTATTGTTAAAAACGCTATATAAATAAAGGTGACTTGACTGACTTGACTTAATCATTCTATATGGGGGCTTTTAATATGTTGATTTAGTGCTCAAGAAATATTTTTATTATTATCAATGTTGAAAAAAGTTTGTGCTGCCTAATATTTTTGTGGAAAACATGATCCTTTTTATCAGAATTATGACTAAAGGTCAAAGAACAGGATCGAGATTTATAGATAAAAATGTCAAAATTTTTACAATTAATTGACATTAATAAGAATAGACTGAAATATATATTTGTCAAATATTATAGATTTTTAACAATGTAAAACTCTTTACTTTTGAATTTACGGCATACAGGTATAACATTATTAATAACAGAATTAATTTCTTAAATATTAATTTGTATATGAAACCTAACCACTCATACCATGTATATGTGCTTTATACACACTACAACATAAAAAACATAACAATGTTATATGAATTAATATTGTGTGAGTCCTTGAATCTGACCTGATATTTCACTAGTATCAGCACATTACTTTCTTTTTTTACTTTTACGTTATTCATTTTTATTATTTTTGTTATAAATATTTTTGTCAATTTATTGTTTGAATACAATAGCAAAATCACACGAATTAGGGTTGTTGCCTGTATTTACATATTGCTAACAGGGTTGAAAAAGAATTTTTTGAAGGATAAGCACCTCCTGATTTTTTTTTAAGAAAATGCATCCTTCCACACAGACACACTATCATATTCAGCTGCACACAAACACTGTAGCACAGATAGTAATTAGTCTGCAAGACTGCAACTACTTCAACAGCAGACAGAGTTCAGTGCCAAGTCAACACACCAGTTCCCCCGTTCCCAGCATGCTAACATAGACCATGCTAAGCTAACGCATGTTAATCTAAAAAAACTCACCTTTTAATTGCATAAACCTTTCTTGGTTAGCTTGCATACCATACTGAGCCAAATATGTTTAAACCTGTGCTGGCAGAAAGAGCACTTAACACCACTGCTCAAATTATAACAATAAAATATAAAGTTTATTGCATTTCTACAACAATTTATATTGGCAATGACTTTGTATTTGCATTGAGGATACAGCTGTTTTGGTCCTAATTATTCAGTTTATTAATGCTAAATGTTTTCATTGCCTTTTTCAGTGGTGTCATTGAAGTTTTTTTTGGTTTGTGCCAGAAACAAGCCCATATTTAGGTACATTTTGAACACCTCATTGATGTGATTTTGGGTTTAATCCATCTCTTTGAGCACTAAAGTCACCTGAGTGGTTTTTAAACCAAAACAATTCGCCATATTACACTCTCGAGTGAGCAGGTGAGAACATGACTCAAAGTTAGTGATGCAGGTGTATATAATCTGTCCATGAGCACTAAGTATTTGTTTAGGAAAAATGAAAGAGAAAGAGAGCGAGAGAGGGAGGGAAAAAATAAGGAAACAAATGGACCTATCCAGGTAAAACGCTGCTTTTCCTGCCCATTTATCATGGAGAGAGAGGGATTCTTTTTGATTGGCTGATTACCTCGATCATTCATTATGGCCCAGATATCCCCACCAATCTGACAACAGCATTTTGGATAATTTGTTAAAGATGACAAAAGGGCCGGTGCTGCCATGGTTCATTTCTGACCTTTTTAATATTAGAAAATTAATTTTCCGTCTGAAACAAATGTATTAGATCCTGTCAGACTGGCCAGATGAATATTGCACCTTGAAACCCCCCTTACCTTTGTGGTTGCTGCTCTTTTTTTGTGTATGAGCTGTTGTGTGTGATTCTGATAGTGGCAGAAAGCGGTCTTGCAAGAGAATGAGAGAGAAAGAAAGACAGAGAAGGAGAGAGTTGAGACGTCCTCTGGTGTCAGATGCACCTTTCTAAGCGATCACTGAGATTTACGGGCAATTTACGTCCATCATCACTTCTGTCCTCTGTCCTTCCATCATCTCACATTCAGTGCATCTCTGAAATATCTGGACTTGTCTTTTTCTCGCTTTCTGTCTGTTTCTCTCATGTTTTTAAGCATATTTTTTATAAGAAAAGTCAGAAACACATCAGATAAGCTTTTGATGTTTGGTTGGAAATGGTTGGTATGGATTTTAATCTTAAAATTAGTCACTCTAATCTTTTATTTGACTATTACGTTTCCCAAAAAAATAATAAATAAAAATGATTATGAGTGAATATTATTCTGTATCATCAGTATTTCCTCTCCATTCTGTATCTGGTTGGCAATATTGGCTGTTTGGTCAAAATGATGATTCCTCTGACTGGAAAAATCACAAAAGTTTTGAGCAGAGCAAATATGAAAAAAAAATACACTACAGTTCAAATATCAATTACTTTATTAAAAATACAGTGAAAACTAATATTTGACTGTAAAAGTACTAGTATTGTGAAATAATATTGCAATTTAAAAAAAATCAATTTTACTATATTAAAAATTTATATATATATATATATATATATATATATATTATATATATAATGGGCAAAGTGAAGTTTCGCCAGTGTTACTCAGTCTCAGTTTAGATGATCCTTCAGAAATAGTTTACTATTCAGATTGTGAATCAAGAAACATTTTCTTATTATATACAAATGTTAAAAAAAGGTGGTGCTGTTAATATTTGTTCAAATGTGATCTTTTTTCGGATTTCTTTGATGATTAAAGTTTAAAAGAAACAGACTGGTGGTCCCCCTGAATAGTAACAATTTTAAAATATTACTTAAATTTGATCAATTTCATGCGCCCTTGGTGAATTAACAGTATAAATATTGCATATTATATATAGTATGTGTGAGTGAGTGAGGAGTGCGCGCGTGTGTGTGTTGGTGTGTGTGTGTGTGGTGTGTGGGTGTGGTTGTGTGTGTGTGTGTGTGTGTGTGTGTGTGTGTGTGTGTGGGACATATGAATGTCCTCACACAATTCAAAAATATTTATTAATGTAGCTATTTTACCCAGCTCAAATTTTAAGCCACATCTGTGTTGAGCTGAAGAGCTGTGTAGCATCTCTAATGAAGGAAGAAAGTAAGGAGGATGGAAACTGTTGCACTATGGAACGCTGCCATTTTCCACCCTGGCAAACATCTGAAAAGCAAGATATAATCTGAACTCTGTCTGATGAGCTGTCTTTTCAAAGATCACGCACACAGACGCCTTCCATCTTTCCTTTTCGGCTTTCGTGTTGCATGTAATTGTGTGTTTTGACCTCAATCAGAATATGTTCCACATCACAACTGTTTCAAGTCTTGCATTATCAAAAACCACACAGACTTTCTTTTCCCCTCATCTGTGGAGAATGGGCAAACTTCTGAGTGAGCAGAATCTGTTGCGTCCTCTCTTCATAGGTATTGCTGATGCTAAGTGCTCTGTGGTTAAATGCATCAGCTTCTAATCCTGCTTAAATCAGCACCATTTCTTAATTCATACAGATAAGCAGAGCCTTTATGGGCCTTAACAGCCCAGACTAATTACTATTCCTTAAGATAAGTGCTCGTCCGACTAAATTCTTTTGACCTTCCATTTATACTAAAAGGAACAGATAGATGTTGCCTGCTATCCTCACACACAAAAAGTGTGATGGGCATTTTTTACATGTACTTGAATATTCAACACGTCAACACTGAAATTATGCTCTATTTTCATATTCCTAATTCCTTAATTGCCCTTAATTGCTTAATTACAAATTCAAATGAACAAATCTGGAGGTCAGAAACGCATGCTAATTGAACAATCAATCAGCATTAAGCTGGCGGAGTATTGTCCACCTTTGATTGACAGCACATTAAGAGTGTGTGATTGGCTGTCTGTTTGTTGACATTGAGGGCTGTAGATGGTGACTGTACTTTTCTGTCATGAATGTCCTTGATATTGCATAAGGAAAATCAAGTCGGAATTTCAAGACGGAAGTAATTTTCACTTTGAAAGATGATGCTTTAATACCACAGGAAGAGATTGGTCATTCTTACTATGCAGTATGTTTTCATGTCCCCATCACATGTCTTTATATAGGGGATAATACACAATTCACAGTTTTTAAATATGGAAATCATATTTATGCTATTTTAATAACCGTATTAGAATTATGTGATTATAGAGGTAAATTATACAATGATTTTAGTCATTTATTTATTTAGATCGTATATAATATTTCATAATATTATTTAAATATTAGTATTTAATAATTAACTATAGTAGTAAGTATTTAATATTAAGAATATTTATTTATTTTTAGTATTATTTATATACTATTATAGTAGTTAATATTTTGGGTTTGCTTTTATTTTTACATTAAATGGATAGTTCACCCAAATTTTTTTTTAATCTGCTATCATTACTCAACCTCAAGATTTCCTTTTTCGCCTTACATTGAAACATCTTAGTTTAAGTTTTTGTAATTTAGGTTTTTGCCTTTTATATATTTATATCTAGCTCACATTTTCATAATATTTATTTCAATTACGAAAATAATTTTAAACTAGTTTTCATTTTAGTACAAATAAACATATAGATTTATTATATGGTACACACCTCGTGTCATCACTTTGCACTGGCCACCCGTAGCTGATCGGCTAAATTCAAGGAGAATGTTGCCTACAAAAACCACACTGATATGCACCCATTACCTAAAATCATTACTTCAGCGTTATGTGCCCTCCAGAAAGCTTGCGTGCTGCAAGTGAACGGGTATATTGTGCCAAGATATCAAATTGCGCTGTGATGCTCTCTACAATGGCCGAGACGATAATATATATATATATACGTATAATATATATATTCCATAGATTTAATTTATTTTTATTGTGTATGAAGTTATGTTTTAATGAATCCATTTGTTGTTGCTTTTTCCATGTCCCCAAATTCATCCCAGATCAGTGTTGAAAGGTTACCTCTAACCTGGAGGTAGAGAACAGCTCTTGCGGAGTGGAGCAGTGGCCCTTTCATTTCCACTCTTAATTATGTTGTTAACGGTGCAAAATGAACCAACGGACCTTGCTGAAAGAACACAGCACTTCATGCATATAGTGCCATTAGACAACGTGTGATCTTAAGCATCTCTTTGAGCAAGAGATAAGGTGAAGGTGTGAGTAAAGTCAGCGGCCCCACCCCGACTTTGTAATGCACTGCGAGTATGTGGGCGATTAGAGAGTTACGCGCCTCTATTGCACACTGGGAACCCCTTGAAGGAGCTGATGGAGCTACCTTAACAGTGACCAGTGCCTCTCGCTCTCGTTCCCTCTCGAGCTTTCACGAGACATCACGGAGATATTTCTCCGTTATGGGATCTCCTACCTTCCAACGTCCTGAAGCCATAAGTATGGCACTCCCGCCAAGTCAAAATGACTGGCAATTGACGAGAAGTATGCAAATCGCATGCAAATACTGAAGAGCTCGAGAGGCGGTATAAAATGCGGTGCACGCGACAATTACGTCAGAATCTTCTACTTCACCTGTTGAATTCACTATGGCAACAATCTGCAAGATCTGCGCGGGACCGATAGAGCCGCCGGATCAGCACGACTACTGCGTCGCCTGCCTGGGCCTGGCCCACGCCGAGGCGGCGCTGGACGAGTCCAACTGCGGGCATTGCGCGGACCTTCCGGCCCGCGTGCTCCGGACCCGCCGCGATGTGGCTCGCGGCCTATTCGGGATGAAGCCCACTGCCGCCAGCGTGCCGCTGGTAGGCCCTCCCGGTGACGGGAGCGTCGTCTTGTCGCTCCACCAACCCCAACGGTCGCCCCGTTCCCCGGTCTCACTCCCCGAGGACTGCTTCCGCCCTCCTTCTAACGTCGCGGAGTTTGTATCCTTTAGCCAGGAGGAAGGGGATGACTCGATGTCCATCTCGGCCTCGGAGAGGGAGGATTGGGCGGGATCGGAGTCCGATCAGCCGGACAGCATGGGGCCCCCAGACCTCCAGGAGGAGCTCATGAGGGTTCTGTCAAGGGCTGTCCAGGAGTTGGAGCTTACCTGGAGTCCTCCAGAGGAGCCTGTCAGGAGTAAGCTTGACTCCTGGTATTTCAGGTCCACCCGGAAAGCTGACTCGAGGCGGTCGGTCCCCTTTTTCCCCGACGTACACGAGCAGCTGGTGAAAACATGGTCTGCACCCCAATCAGCGCACGTCCACTCTGCCACACAGGCCATTTTTACCCACATGGATGGGGTGGATGCCCACGGGTACGTGCGCTCTCCCCCAGCCGAGGAGACCGTCGCTGCGCACCTGTATCCTGCAGCAGCCAAGACCCTAGGCTCAAACATCAGCCTCCCCTCAAAGCCGTGCACGACCACCGCCCACCTTGCCAATAAAGCATATACGTCTGATGGCGAGGCGGCTTCCGCGATGCACACCATGGCGGTGCTGCAGGTTTTCCAGGCGAAGCTCCTGAAGGCGGCAGAGGGCGGAGCCCTCACTGCGGAGGTCATTAAGGATCTGTGCGCGGCAACAGACTTTGCGCTGATGGCGACGAAGCGAGCGGCCCAAGCTGTGGGTAAGGCCATGGGTTTTATGATCGTCCTTCAGAGGCACCTTTGGTTGAACCTAGCTAACCTCAAGGATGTTGACCGTAAAGTGCTGCTGAATGATCCTGTGACTCCCTCCGGCCTTTTTGGTAACGCCATGGAGTCCATTACTGAGCGCTTCGCGGAGGCTCAAAAGCGCGCCAAAGCCATGAGTCACGTGATGCCGAGGCGCGCTTTCCAGCAGCAGACGGCGAGATCCAGATCCTCGTCGGCACCTGGCTCTTCCCAGCGAAGGGATAACCCCAGGCCAGTCCGCAAAAAAAAAACACACAAACGGTGCCGGCTAACGTTACTGCTCCTCGCCAGGAGCCGGATTTCCGCAGGAAGGCGTGGGGTCCCGGGAGGAAGCGCCACGGCCAGCGGAGGAGCCCGCGACGTGACTCTCGCCAGCCGCTGGCTGCTAAGCCGTCGTCCTGACGGTCTGAAGAGAGGAGGAGAATGCATGAGCGGCCCGGCTCCCAAGCGCCACAAGTTCATGCGTTCAAATGTTTGTGTGTTGGATGTTCATTCAATAAAAATGCATACATTCTCACAAAAAGAGCTATTTCCTCCTCACTCAGTCAATGCGGTGCCACTCGCCCCGCCTCAGAGCAGTGCAGAGCCACCGCCCACACACTCGCAGGCGCATCCAACGACCAAGCCGCTAAAGCCGCTATGTCAGTTCCTGAGCGCGTGGGAAGTTATTCCGGGAATCTCGCGCTGGCTACTCGGTGTGATAGAGCGTTGGTATACCCTTCAATTCAGACGCAGACAACCCCGTTTCAATGGCGTGGTGCAGTCTCCAACATTGCCCCGAAACGCCCTGGTTCTGAGACAACAGGTATGCAGTCTGCTCGAAAAAGGAGTGATAGAACGAGTCCCTCCAAGCGAGCTGGAGAGCGGGTTTTACAACCACCATTTTGTGGTGCCCAAAAGAGATGGAGGACTCCGCCCGATTCTAGATCTCAGGCCCATCAACAGAGCGCTTTGCAAGCGTCCGTTCAGGATGATAACGCTGAAACAGATCCTGGCTCAAATTCGCCCCGGGGACTGGTTTGCGTCCGTGGATTTAAAGGACGCGTACTTTCACATTCAGATAGCAGCACATCACAGACGCTTTCTGAGATTTGCTCTTGAGGCACAGCGTACCAGTACTCTGTTCTCCAGTTTGGGCTGGCTTTGGCCCCACGCACACTTCTCGAAGTGCATGGACGCAGCTCTCGCCCCCCTCAGAGCGAGCGGGATGCACGTTCTCAACTATCTGGACGATTGGCTGATTTTAGCTCAGTCCCGGGACACGCTAGGCAGCCATATAAACACGCTGCTTCGTCACTTGGAGTCCCTAGGGTTATGTGTCAACACGCAGAAGAGCATTCTCGCCCCGAGTCGGTCTATAACATATCTGGGAGTGTGCTTCGACTCGGTGGAGATGAGAGCCCGCCTCTCTCGGGAGCGCGCGGCGGCCATTTTGTCTTCCCTGCGCCATTTCAAACTGGGCAGCTCTGTTCACTTGAAGGAATCTCAGAGGCTGCTGGGGCTCATGGTGCCTGCTGCAGCGGTATGTCATCTGGGCTTACCACAAATGTGCCCCCTGCAATTATGGTTGAAATCTCGAGTCCCTTGGACGGCGTGGACTTTCGGCTGTTTGCGCATCGTGGTCTCCCGCGGCTGCATCGAAGCTCTGCGGCCATGGCGCAACCCAGATCTCTTCAGCCTGGGGTTCCCCTGGGCTTGGTGACGTCGCGCGTTGTGGTCACGATGGACGCATCGACTCGCGACTGGGGATCAGTGTGCGAGGGCATGCCGGCTTCGGGCTGTGGTCAGAACCCCAGAGCCGGCGGCACATAAACCGCTTGGAGCTGGAAGCAATGTTCTTACCTCTAAAGGATTTTCGGCCGCAGCCGGAACAGCGACATGTACTGATTCGCACCGACAAAGTCTGTGGTGTCGTACATAAATCACCAAGGAGGCGTACATTCCAGGGCTTTGTACAAGCAAGCAGAGAATCTCCTGCTATGGGCGGACCGTCACTTTCCATCAGAGCAGCGCACATCCCCGGTCTCCTTAACCGCAGGGCGGACATGCTTTCGAGGAAAGGGATTCCTCAAAGAGAGTGGAGGTTGCACCCCGAGTCGGTTCGGATGATTTGGACCCACTACGGGAGAGCGGAGGTGGATCTGTTCACCACGAGCGAGAATGCTCACTGCCCGCTGTTCTTCTCCCTGTCTCACTCTCCGCTGGAGGGGGACGCTCTGACATCGCACTGGCCAGCGGCCAGGCTGTACGCGTTTCCTCCAATCAAGATATTGCCACTGGTGTTATGCAAGATCAGGGAGGAGGGGGCTTCGGTGATACTCAGATGTGTGATCCGAATGGCCGAACCAGCCTTGGTTCCCGGACCTGACAGAGCTGCTGGTAGCGCTGGCCTGGCCGATCCCTATCAGGAAGGATCTGCTGTCTCAAGCAAGCGGCTCGGTGTGGCACAAGAACCCGGAGTTATGGAGCCTTCATCTGTGGCTGCATCGGGGATATCAGAGGAGCTGAGCGCCCTGCATTCCCGTGTTCTCGACACACTCTCGAAGGCACGGGCGCCCTCCACGAGGCGTTTGTATGCTCTGAAATGGGGAGTGTTTGTGAAATGGTGCCATGATGTTCATATCGACCCGGCTGCTTGCTCCGTGTCGGATGTGCTGCGTTTTCTACAGTACAGACTGGATAGTGGATCTCTGCAATCAACACTGAAAGTCTATGTGGCCGCTATTGCCTCATTTCGTTCCACGCTGGGCGGGCAATCGATCGGTAGGCACACGCTGGTGGTGAGTTTTCTTAAGGGAGCGAGAAGATTGCATCCCCCACGTCCGCCTTCAGTCCCGCCCTGGGACCTAGAGGTGGTGTTAAGAGCTCTTTCACAGCCACCATTCGAGCCTTTAGCATCCGTTGATATGAAGGAGCTATCCCTCAAAACTGCACTTCTTCTTGCCCTCGCTTCGGCTAAGCGCATAGGGGATTTACATGCGTTTTCTGTGGACAGTGACTGTATTCGCTTCGGACCCGGTGACTGCAGCGTCACTCTCCGGCCGAGGCCGGGCTACGTGCCTAAATCACTATCTACCCCCTTCAGAGCACAGACTATTTCGCTGTCTGCTCTGTCTTCTGAGTCACGACCTCGTGTGATGCGGACGCTCAGACTTCGGTGTGCCCCGTCAGGGCTTTGAGGATTTACATTGACCGTTCGGCCAACTTTCGGCAATCTGACCAGCTTTTCGTGTGCTACGGTGGTTGTGCGAAGGGCCAGGCCGTGTCAAAACAGAGACTTTCCCACTGGATTGTGGACGCTATCACGGCTGCTTATACGAGCCAAGGTTTGGAATGCCCCTTTCACATGAGGGCCCACTCAACAAGAGCTATCGCCTCCTCCTGGTCATGATCGAGAGGTATGTCTATTTAGGATATATGCTTTGCAGCCGGCTGGACTTCTCAGAATACCTTCGCCAGGTTTTACAAGCTGGACGTTCAGTCCTTAGCCCCCCGAGTGCTGTCGGTGAGTGACTGATTTCCCACAAACGGTTTTTTTTTTTGCTACCTCTATTCGTGTGTTGCTGCCTCGATTATCATGTTATGTGTTATGCTGTTTAACACCGCTATCTCTGTGCAGCCCCTGACAGTAATGTTGTTGCTTCTGCCCTGTTCTCAGCGCAGCCGACGTTATTAATGACCAGATATGCAAATTTAGTATGCCTGGGCATTAGACGCTCATTGGCTTATCTCCACCTATCAGCTGCGAGCCCACCTAACAAGCATCGCTATTGGTTGGGAATTGTGTGTTCTATCTTCGCTGAGTATGTGACTTGTACAGGCTGCTCGTAGACTCTCTCACGGCGGGATTGAATATCGTTCCCACAACGGAGAAATATCTCCGTGATGTCACGTGAAAGCTCGAGAGGGAACGCTCCAGTTACTATCATAACCTCGGTTCCCTGAGGCGGGAACGAGACATCACGGTGTCGACGTGTTCGGCTAATCGATCACTAGAGCTGAGTTTCAGGAGCCGATTCTGTCGTAATTGTCGATGCACGATTTATACCTGCCGTTGAGCTAGTCAGGATAAGTGCATGACAGGTTTGCATACTTCGCGTTCAATTGGCCAGTCATTGCTGGCGGGAGCCAATAGGATTACAGGGAAAGGTTGGAAGGAAGAGTCCCATTAACGGAGAAATATCTCCGTGATGTCTGTTCCCGCTCTCAGGGAACCGAGGTTACGATAGTAACCGGAGCGTTTTCCCTCCTCCTCTTTTTTTTGTCTGTGTGTTGTTCTCCCTCTTCCTTGCGGGCTCCATCCATCAGACTGGCATGCGTGCAGCCGTCCCACTCTCAGCCACCATATTTCACCGCCTGCCATCAGAGGCCTGACAGCCCTGCGCTCACTAGGAAATTGCTTTGGCTGTGAGCAGAATTTCAAGCACCGGGTACTGCCCGATCTCTCCCCCCACTCGCATCTCTCTCGGTCTTTGACTCCTGATGTTTCTCTTTCTTTCTCGCTCTCTCTTCCTTACTTCTGCTTTACCTCCCTCTCCTGATGACCCGCGGGATTCGAGGTGCGCTTCGGAATGCGTAATAAAAAAAAGAATAGGTTCAGTGTAGATGGAGAGAGCGCGGGAGGGGGTCAAAGGGTAGAGGAGTTGGCCCTATTATGCCTGCATCAGATGCTTACAATGTACACAACGGATGGAGAGAGATAGGCAGCTTCAAACAAAATGGCCATTACTTTGTTGCTGTATAGATAGGCGTAGCAGGCTGCTCCTTTTAATGCCTTGTCACCAAAGTGCTGTGACTCACTCTTTCTCTCTCACCCACACACAATAACACACACACGGCGACGAGGCGCATCAAACGGCAGCCGTCCTCCGCCTGGCGACACCTCGTTCTGCTCGACAGCATGATCCTCTCTCGACACAAAACCACACACAAGTGTCTCTCTCATCATCTTGCCAAGCACAAGCTTAATGATGTGGCAGCCATGATGGAGCGGCAGTTTCCTGCACTGCATTGCTGTTAGACTGTAACTGAGCCAAAATGGTGTGTGGGAGGCTTGAGAGGGGGCGTATCTGAAGGATTGTCCACTGTTTGAGCACTTTAAAGGCTTTTTTGAGGATGTAAACACTTTTCACATATTTATATGTCTGTTTATACTGTTTTCACAGAAGTATTACACGTGTTCGATCTTCTTTGTTGAGATGTTTCTTTCTGGTGACACTTTGCCATTTGTTTCCCGAATTGAATTTCTGCAATGTGAGTTTTTTTTTTTTTTGCTGACAAATATTATTGTATGTGTTTCCCGGTCCATATTAATCATTTATTCTGCATTAAGTATCTGAAATCCGGCCCATAGTTGAGGTAGTGAGGCATGCCTGCTTCGCTTGCTGACTCAGGAGCATGAATTAATCCCTCTAAACTATGGCAGTTGTGACAGCTGTTCTATAAAACACCCAGGAGTGTTGTTGCTCTTTCACAGGACTGTGATGAATAATGCTGTGCTTATTTTTGCACTCGGAGCATCAGTGATGTGAAACCACAGCATAGTTTGATAGTTTAATATTTAAGATGTTTGCTTGCTGTTTTTCTATGGACAGTCAATCTCTTATTGTCTGTGTTGTCATCATTTACTTGTTCTTGTATCCAGTTATGAAGTTATACTACCACATGTACCAAAACATTTGGGGTTGGTAAGATATGGATTTTTTGGGGGGTGGGGACTTGTTTGATGTTTCTGAAAAAAAAGTCTCTTAAGTTAGACTGCATTAATTTGATCAAAAATACAGTAAAAATAGTATTTTTGTGAAATATTTTACTTTTTTGATAGGATTTGTTTTAAAATGTTATTTATTCCTTTAATGGCAAAGCTGAATTTTCTTTCATGTCACAAGATCCTTCAGAAATCTTTTTTTTTCTGCTTCAAAAGAACAACAATTATTTACAATAGAAATTATTTTGTAATATTATAAATGTCTTTACTGTCTGTCATTTTTGATCAATTAAAAGCATCCTTGCTGGTTAAAAATACTAATTTCTTAAAAAACATTTCTGACCTCAAACTTTTGAGCTGTAATATATATTTTATGAATATGAATGTACACATTGAACAATCCTTAAAACATTTTAAACATTTTTTATAAAGATTTTTTTTCTCTTTTGTTGATAATGTGGTGATTTATTTATTTCTTTTAAATATTGTTCACAGTATGTGTTCTGCCTGTTTATCTTTCCACTTGTCTGTCTGATTTCTCTCAGTCATTGTGTCTCTCTCTATCTGATTTACAGAAAGTGAGTTTGGAGTTCTACATCGACGTGCACGCCCACTCCACCATGATGAATGGCTTCATGTATGGTAACGTCTTTGAGGAAGAGGAGAGAGGGCAGAGACAGGCCGTTTTTCCTCAACTCCTATGCCAAAACGCACCTGACTTCTCTCTTGTGAGTTTCATGGGTATTACCATTTTAGTGCTTTTTACCTTTTAGTGCTCTTTTGTTAAAAACACAAAGAAGTCCCTCAAACTGTTGTAAGGTTGCCTATTTGTTAGTCTGTTTGTTAGTTTGTGTATGTATATATGTATACGTTTCCTGCATAAACACCTTGGCTTAAAGGGATAGTTCACTCAAAAATGAAAATTGTGTCATAATTTACAAGTTGTTTCAAACCTATATGACTTACTTTCTTCTGTGGAACACATTTTGGGAAATGTAATGTTTTGAACCACAACATTCTTTAAAATATTTTGTGATGACAATTTTTAATTTTGGTTGAACTGTCTCTTTATTGTATTAAAGCATATGCACTAACTACAAGGCTCCACTTTGGATTTACTCCAATTTCTGAAAAATACAGTATGAAATAATTGTTAATATGTTACTATTGCATTATTGCGTTACTGCATATAGATGAAAATTAAGAATAGCAGCATAAATGTAGCGTATGACATTACAAGATAACATTGAAGTTCCAGTCTGTAGTTACACTGATGGGTTCCTTCTGTTCTTCAGCAAAAGAAAATCATTGGCTGAATTTCATCTCCGTCAGCCTTTTCCCTCTCAGCTCTATACTCATTAACAAACAGCGCATGGAAAAGTGTTATTGGTATTTTCTCTAAAAATTCAATACGCTCCATAAATTAGCAAATTTTTTGTTTCCAAGACGAAGTGCATCAACACAAGCTATTTTTCCAGGGGATGGCAAGTAACCTTTTCAATCCTGCAGAGCAAGACAATAACCAGACTCAATATTGCTGATGGGGTGTTTATATGAGAGGAGCAGAGACACTTTAACCATCTGCCACGGTGAAGCTCTTTTGGATGAGTCGGGAACCGCATGCTGATGAGGACACGTTTATATACGTCTGAGAAGATACATGAACCATCCGTACACCCAGTGCCTTCATAACACAGAGCTAGAGAGACATTATTGCGTCTGCTCATCGGCACAGACCGAATCCTCCATATCTCAGCCCCCTTCTCATTTTTTCACTTGCCAGCTATATTAATTGGTAATTTCCACACGGTTTTCAGTGTCAGAATGGGATAACATGAATCAAAAAGATTGGTTGGTCTTTATTTGCTTTGTTTGTTTACAAATTTACTTCTGGTTTATTTGTCGTCTGTTTTCAGAAGGATTGTTTGGATGGATGTGTCTTCCAGCTCATTGCAACCCTTCCACTCTTTCAGCATTCTTTCTTGTTCTACCATTCATCTGGGCTCCATTATAGATTCCAGGGGCTGTTTCTACCTTTGGTCTCATCATTATGATCATGGTGTAGTGAATAAAAGCAAATAGATGGATGGAAAAAGCAAAGATTGATAGCAGACTGATAGATAAACTTTTGGATGATAGGTAAGGAAATAGATGTATGGATAAATGAACAGATGGATGGATACAAAATTTATAAATGAATATTGATTAATAAATTAATATATTGTGTGGTTGGATCGATTGATAGATAAATTAATATACACAAAATGGATACTGGAACTGATTGATGGATGGATAGAAGGAAATGTGGGTAGATAGATGGCTAGTTAGGTAGATAGATAGATAGATAGATAGATAGATAGATAGATAGACACACAGAGAGACAGACAGGTTAGAAGATGATAGGAAATATGGGTAGATAGATGGGTATATAGGTAGGATGGGTAGGGGTGGGCGATATGACCAAAATCGTATATCACGATATAGTAATTTTATTTCACGGTAACAATATAGTTATTTATATATGTAGTTATTCTGAAAATTGACAAAAAGGGCTTTATATAATAATTAAACTCAAATACTTTAGAAATGAAAAGTACCTTGTTAGATTTTTCATTTTCTCTTGTTTGGTAAATTATTTATTTACACTAAAAAATGCTGGGTTGTTTCAACCCAACTTTGGGTCAAATATGGACTAACCCAGCTGTTGTGTTAAATCAGGGGTGTCAAACTCCGTTCCTGGAGGGCCACAGCCCTGCACAGTATAGATGCAACCCTAATTAAACACACCCGATCCAACTAATCAAGTCCTTCAGGCATATTTGAAAACGACATGGTTGTGTGTGGAACATCATGTGTTAGGGTTGGAGTTGAACTCTGCAGGACTGCGGCTCCCTAGGATCGAACTTGCCTACCCCTGAACTAGGGTGACCATACGTGCCATTTACCCAGGACGAGTCCTGGCCAGGATTTCTATATTGCCTAAAATATCTAGGGTTTGGCTTTCTGAGCAGACCGATCGGTGTATGACATCAAAGTACCATACAGACGGTTATGCTTTCGAAACGCTGTCGAGGTACTTTGATGTCAAACACTGATAGGTCTGAGACGCACTGCCTTTAAGTCGAACACACCTAATATGTAATTGCATCGCTTTGACCGTAGATCACGTGCTGTCTTGAGAGACACGCATGATTGGTATAATGTACCAATGAGTGCATGTTATGGTGAAAATACTTTTCGATCATACCCATCCGGCAAGCAAGCAGAAAACAGGAAAAAGACCAAGACGGCAAACAAATTCTGGTCCAGGCCGCGGTACCGAGGATGAATGTGGTGCTGCTGACGGCTTCTGAACGTGAGAAACCCGATTGGTCGACTAAGCTATGTTGCAAGCAGAGAAATGCACATGCATTCACGCTGCTGTCGCCTTCAGGGAGGCAGGCAGACTTTTACACGACGAAGAGAAGAAATGTGAAAATAAAGCTCATTATTTTGGGGTAGTCGGTTGCGCAACGAAAAAAAAGTATTCAGACGGGTAGCTTCACTTAATCATTAACAGTTGCACCAGATGTACAAGTGACACGCTATGCTTTAGTGATGCTCTTTACTCCCTTCTGGGCCTTTGACGTGGTGGTTCCTGTCTATGCAGGGTCCGGAAATGCTCTCGGATTCATCAGAAAATATTAAATGTGGTGCTACCGAATACTGAACCAAATGGTCGGACTGGTTTGGAAAGACCTTAGGTTGAGTCATAAATGGACAAAATAGTCACTTTTTGTGGGTAGGATCGAAGTGGCTTAGGACTATGGAGTCGCACAAATAGATAAGACGGCAGGTCGATCAAAAGGGATAAGGAAGCCGAATGCAGGAAATATGGGTAGATAGAGTGTGGGTAGTGCTCGTAGGTGGGTGGGTACTTATGGAGTGCATGGGATGGAGGAGAAAAAATAAGGGGATAGAGAGGAGAAAGAAATAGTAGAAGGGGGAGGTAGATAGGTATATGAGATTGGAATAGATAAAGGATGGAGAAGATAGCGTAGACATTACCGATAAGAGAGGTGGATAGATGGAGGGATTGAAACATCGATGGGTAGGAATGTAAGATAGATGGGGGAAACCAGAATATGTGTAGACACAGACAAACAGATAGAGGTAGATAGGTGGATGAATAGAAATATGTGTAGATGGATAGATGGAAAATTGCTAAAGTGATTAATAGATGGACAAGTAAATGGATGGACGGACAGATGGCTGTGCTTGTTTCCTGGAGGGCGGTGTGTGTGGGTGGTTGTGTAACCTCAACACAGCACTGTTATTTGCCTTAAATACAGTTTATCAGTGATGGTCCATTGTGGCAGGTCCCCCACTGCCCCTCACCCCCCCCCCCCACAACACCCACCCCCCCCCCCCCCCAACCCACCACAACACCCCACACTGCGGCACCTAATGGCTCTGTGTCGATCTCTTGTCAGCATGTGGTTCCTCAGCCTGCATCCGTGACTTCAGCGCAGGAAGTGTGACATTTCAGTAGCTCAGCCAGCAGAATGCAGGCAGAGGACTAACCTTTACTGCCCAGTCACCCATCAAGAACTCACAGACTTCTCTCATTCTTACACAAAGAGCCGCTTTTCACAGCCCATGACTATTCTCTGCCTCGCCGAAAAAAATGTCACCACATTATTTATGATCCTCTATAAATGCTGTTTGTGTTTTGTGCGTGTGTGCATGCACAATTTAAAGGTAAGCTCTGTCTTTTTGGATCTAATGCATCATGTGTGTTTTGAAGCTGAGCTCTCTGAAGCATCGTTACGAGTTTGTTTTGTGTGTGTGTGTGTGTGTGTGTGTGTGTGTGTGTGGTGACAGGAGGGCATAGAGGGCAGGTCTCCAGCTGGCATGTTGCCTTTTCTCTCTGCCTATTCAGCACAAAACCATCCCAAAGTTCATCTGGCATTTTGAGGGAGAGCTGCCTCTGGAGAGTCATGTCTCAACTGCGCTTAGCCACCAGCAACGCGTCACACTGACACTAGATCAGTCACCTTTCTTGGGCAAAAGCAAACATTTACTAACCATTATAGCTGAGCCATGGAAATACGCAGAGAGTGCAGTGTAAGCAAGCACACAGCTGCAGGAGAAGTGGAGAGCAGGGAAAAGTTGCCAGCATACTTAAATACTTCTGTAATGGACAGAGTGGCATAAATTATCAGGCCAATCCAATGTGATCCATAATTCGTTTCCTAAATCCAGTCAATAGCTTCTTTCTTGCCTAGTGTACGATAAAATGGGTTTGTGGGGGAATCTTTTCAGGCTGACTACTGTGCTATTTTTAATTTTTTTGTCAGTCACCAAAAGTTGCTGATATCTTCTGAGCGTATGTTTGTGGTGGTCTTATGAAATTAGAAAAAAGGAAGTCCCTTCTGCCACAAATTGGACTATCAACACTATATTTTTATTATCAATTCATTTTTTTCTTTTGTATTAGTTTTACATATTGATTTATTTTATATGTTGTGGTTTCTGAGTAGGTGAGTTTTTTACTCCTTCCATTTTCACTAGTTTGACCCATTCATGCAGATAGGTGGGCATTGAAAGGGTTATCAGCCAATCACAGCAATGATTTTTGTGGTTTCCCTACTCAAAAAACACACAAACAACATCCCTGCTCCCAAGTACAGTATCTCACAGAAGTGAGTACACCCCTCACATTTTTGTAAATATTTTATTATATCTTTTCATGTGACAACACTGAAGAAATGACACTTTGCTACAATGTAAGGTAGTGAGTGTACAGCTTGTGTACTCACTTTTGTGGCCAGCGGTTTAGACATTAATGGCAGTGTGTTGAGTTATTTTGAGGGGACAGCAAATTTACACTGTTATACAAGCTGTACACTCACTACTTTACATTGTAGCAAAGTGTAATTTCTTCAGTGTTGTCACATGAAATATATAATAAAATATTTACAAAAGTTTGAGGGGTGTACTCACTTCTGTGAGAATTTGTAATGTCTCTTTGTTTGTCTCTATTCTTGTTATTCAGCTGGTGATAGCGTAATTTAATGCTTATCGTTCGTGATGTCGGTGTGCGTTTATGTCTTCCTTTGGGAATCCTCACTGCCAGTTCCAGTACCTGCGTTGGTTGAAAGCGGTTTATATGGAGCAAAATGTGGCACTGGTACTCACCGAGAAAATAGCGACACCCTAACTTCCAATTGTTTTTTGAAGTTGAACGTTTGTAAACGTAAATCAAGTCTATCAATGCCAAGTAAACTTTATTTCATTTCCTCCATGTGGGACTAAGTGTACTGTTCAAAAGTTATTGTGTTCAGTAAGATATTTTTAATGCATTTAACTATCTGTTCCTTTTGAACTTTCTTATCAACGAATCAAAAAACAAATCTGATTTCCACAGCAATATTAAGCACCACAACTGTTTCGATACTGATGATAAGAAAATGTCAGCATATCCACATATTAAATGATTTCTGAAGGATCATGTGACACTGGCAGACTGGAGTAATGATAACTGAAAATTCAGTTTTGCCTGTCACAGAATAAATTCGCATTTTGAAAATATATACAAAGGAAACAATTTCTTGAATATTCACATATAATGTTTTGTGATTAAATAGCAACCTCTACTAACCTCTCTCTTCTTTCAAAAACAACTATACTGCCTGCCTCAGACTTTTTGAATGGTGTGGGTGTGTGTGTGTGTGTGTAATATAAATACAGTATATTATAATCTATATATATATATTATATAATATACTAGTAGGTGGATGTAGCACGATAATATATATTTGTTTATATACTGTATTTTGCCCTGTCTACTACCTTTCACGTCATGTGCTAGTGAAGGATTTGGTACTGTGTGCATTGAGATTAATGGGAATGCTAACAGATATATTTCTCCAGTTTTTATAGACCACCTTGCACACTTCTATTTCTCACTTTCTCCTCGGGTATCTCTGACCCTGAAGTCTCCTTCTGACTGAAGGAGCAAGGGAAGATAACATGAACAGATGAAGGACAAACTTCTCATTTTGTTTTGCCTCTACAAAGTTGTTCTGTCTAGTGAACTGATTAAGTTCTGGGTGTTTAGATACAGGAACCACAGGTTGTTTTATTGACAGATAGGCTTTGAAGTGGAGCTGGATCCTGTTGGTTATAGGTTGTTTGTGAGTTGGTTTGTTCAGTGACAAGCAAACAGCCTGGTCACTATGTATCTTCCCTGAAGACTCTTGCTCCAACTAGAACGATCGAGAACTCCACTCATTGAATTTTCCCCCTCATGAGGAACATATGGCTGGTGTAAAGACCTGATTTTCTCGAATCGATGCTGCAGCTCGGTAGACAAAAGCCAATGACTTGTACTGCTGTCTCACTTTCTGAAATTATCTCTCCAATGTAGGTGCACCAAGCGACATACTGGGGTGGTGTCATGGTTCGATAATGAAGGTTGGGGTGATAATGTCACTCTATTGAAGCTTGGCTCTCTTCCCTGCGTTTAAGCTGCATGCTGGTCATACAACTCTATCCCCTTATTTACCGAGAGCAATGCTCACTCATTGATCTCTTAATTATTTCAGGAATCGTTATCAGAGAGCAAGGCTTTGTTGACCCTGTTGGCTGTTAGACACATGAGAGACGTCAGCTGGCTAACGGAAGTGCGCCGAAACGCTCTTGTCGTTGAGTCGTGTCAATGAGGATGTGGTGTGAGGATGTAGATCTACTTCTGTGCAAACACCAACAGGTATACAATCCATTAGTAAGATCAGGGCCAATTGGTGGACTCATTTAGAGAATATTTATTCCTTTAATTGGAAGAGGATGGGAGTTTGAATCATGTTTGGCTGACTTGAAATACCTAAAATTTAAAACAACAACTAAAACAATTGCCCGGAACACACACAACACACTTGTGTGCAGGTGTGTGCGCTTGTCAACTATTGCCACTCAGAGTGAGCTCTGACCGGTTTCAGCACTGACTAGATGGATAAATAATATTTAATAAGTACTTTCAATGACTGATTACTGAAGAATTTATGGCTTAGTTAATCACAGATATTTAGGGGGGCTGAGATGAAAGACCCTAAATCAATACCTTTTTGTAAGATAATACTTTCTCAATGAATAGAGAACGGGCAAGAGCGATTGGGAAACTGGTATTTTGTTATTTTATTTTATTTATTTATTTTTTGTGCTCTGTGCGAGGTTAAAAGCCACTTTATATAAAGGAGTGAATTCAAAGGCTAAAAGGTCTATGCAAACTCCAGATGTGTGTAGCTAAAGTGCCCTCTAGTGAACGGAAAAAGGTTGGTTGAACTTTGAGCGTGTGTGTGTGTGCGCGCTCATGTGTGAGCGTTTCACCCCTGTATCGATCTGTCACGCACCCAGCTGCTAGACGTTCATATTTACAGGCGTCTCTTGCATTAATTTATTTATTTGTTGGGGGTTTATCTCAGAGCGAGCAGTAAAGCTGCTGACTGATGCCTCATCGCTTTCACTGTTTCTCTCCGCTTGCCTGCTGCCTCGCTGGGCTGTCATCTCCAAGGCCCAGCCGCTTCAGTCGCAGTAATAAGAAACCCATCCATGTAGAATTACTCCACAGCCTTGCAGATTATTTTCCCTTAGTGACAGAGAAAAGATAGAAACAACAAAAAAGGCAATTTACAGCTTGCTGTAGTCATAACTTACCTGTGAGGCCTCTCTTGAAACAGCATTTTTTCCCCATCACTTAAAACAGCTGTGCCATGAAGTAGCGACAGGTTAAAGCTGATTGTGGGCTGTGCTATTTATTAGTTGTGCAAACACAGCTAACACTTGGGCGTGTTTCCATTACAGATTTGCGCAAAACTTTGGCGATATTTTCTGAATGTCTATAAAAAAGTATTGCGAAATGACGACGTTTCCATTAACTAATGTTATGTGGCTAAAACATAACCTTTTGCCTCTCGCGATAAGTCATGGCAACGGATTTTGGTGGGATTTGACGGATTTTGGCTATATTTATTCAAAGGAGGCTTATGCGTGTATCTTTACAGAAGCAGCAAAGAGAGCCGCTTCAGAAATGTGCGTGGTGCGGCTGGAATAAACCATAGACTGTATAAAAACATAAACACAAGCACTGAGTGGCCGCAATCAGCTTCAGTGACCGTATCAGAGCCACACTGCACCGCAGACGTGTGCAGTGTAAATTATCTAAGCATTAATGGTAGGAAAACCCCTTTTACTGGAGACCGGTCACGTATGAAGTTTTTCTTGGAGGTTATAGTACATTGAAGAATGATCATATGACATACGCCATGTGACCTGTAAATGCGAAAAAGCCGTTTCCATTGCAGTTTTGCGAATTAATCCTTTTTCGCATTGCCTGAAAAACCACCTCATGCGAGCGTAAAAACTTTTTTGCGATATATGTGCGTTTTTTTGCGAAATTGACGCGTTTCCATTAGGCGTATTTTCAATTCGCAATTTCAATTTGCGCAATTTGAAGGGTAATGGAAACGCGCCTAATGAGTAACCTGCCACGGAAGAACATTGTACACATTTGGGCACACACAGACATTTATGAGCCTTTCATATAGTGAGAATATCATTATGTGTGTGTATATACTGTACAGGTGCATCTCAATAAATTAGAATGTTTTGGAAAAATTCATTTATTTCAGTAATTCAACTCAAATTGTGAAACTCTTGTATTAAATAAATTCATGCACACAGACTGAAGTAGTTTAATCTTTGGTTATTTTAATTGTGATGATTTTTGCTCACATTTTAACAAAAAATTCACTATCTCAACAAATTAGAAAATGGTGACATGCCAATCAGCTAATCACTAAACACCTGCAAAGTGTTCCTGAGCCTTCAAAATGGTCTCTCAGTTTTGGTTCACTAGGCTACACAATCATGGGGAAGACTGCTGATCTGACAGTTGTCCAGAAGACAATCATTGACACCCTTCACAAGGAGGGTAAGCCACAAACATTCATTGCCAAAGAAGCTGGCTGTTCACATAGTGCTTTATCCAAGCATGTTAACAGAAAGTTGGAAGGAAAAAGTGTGGAAGAAAAAGATGCACAACCAACGAGAGAACTGCAGCCTTATGAGGATTGTCAAGAAATCGATTCAAGAATTTGAGTGACCTTCACAAGGAATGGACTGAGGCTGGGTTCAAGGCATCAAGAGGCACCACACACATACGTGTCAAGGAATATGGCTACAGTTTTCGTATTCATTTTGTTAAGCCACTCCTGAACCACAGACAGTGTCAGAGTTGTCTTACCTGGGCTAAGGAGAAGAATAACTGGAATGTTGCCCAGTGGTCCAAATTCCTCTTTTCATATGAGAGCAAGTTTTGTATTTCATTTCAAGGTCCTAGAGTCTGGAGGAAGGGTGTAGAAGCTCCTAGCCCAAGTTGCTTGAAGTCCAGTGTTAAGTTTGCACAGTCTGTGATGATTTGTGGTGCAATGTCATCTGTTGGTGTTGGTCCATTGTTTTTTTTGAAAACCAAAGTCACTGCACCCGTGTACCAAGACATTTTGACATTATTTTGGAGCACTTCATGCTTCCTTCCTCTGACCAGCTTTTTGAAGATGCTGATTTCATTTTCCAGCAGGATTTGGCACCTTCCCACACTGCCAAAGCACCAAAAGTTGGTTAAATGACCATGGTGTTGGTGTGCTTGACTGGCCAGCAAACTCACCAGACCTGAACCCCATAGAGAATATATTGGGTATTGTCAAGAGGAAAATGAGAAAAAAAGAGACCAAAAAATGCAGATGAGCTTAAGGCCCACTGTAAAGAAACCTGGGCTTCCATACCACCACAGCTTTGCCACAAACTGATCACCTCCATGCCCCGCCGAATTGAGCAGTAATTTAAAGCAAAAGGAGCCCCTACCAAGTATTTAGTACATGTACAGTAAATTAACATACTTTCCAGAAGGCCAACAATTCACTAAAAATGTTTTTTTTTTTTTATTGGTCGTATGAAGTATTCTAATTTGTTGAGATAGTGAATTGGTGGGTTTTTGTGAGCCAAAATCATCACAATTAAAGATTTAAAGACTTAAACTACTTCAGTCTGTGGCATTGAAGTACCACGAGTTTCACAATTTGCGTTGAATTACTGAAATAAATTAACTTATCCACGACATTCTAATTTATTGAGATTTGGCACCCTGATATTTATATTTCAAAATTATAAGAACTATAAATTTTGCATAAAAGAACCTAAAACAGGATTATTATAGTTAACTAAAACTAAATCTGTAAAAAGACATTTTCATTACTTTAAATAAAACAGATGTTAATTAAAATAAAATAAAGTAAAACATGTAAAAAACAATATAATATAATAATTCATCCAAGGAAACATTTCTCATTTTAATTTAGTTTAACTTGATGTAAATAACTAAAACTGAAATAAAATTGATTAAAACTATATAGACAAACTACTAAAATGACAAAAACACAATAAAATTACTAAAACTTTAAAATTAAAGTGAAAACCGAAAATATTAAAATAACTGATTCAAAATATTAATCTAAACTATAATAGTATGTCAGTGATACTAAAATAACCCTTTTCTGAAAATATATTCTGTAGCTACCTTTATATTTTAGAAAATATCGTTTGCAAGGCATTCATCATATTTTGGGGTCTTTGGCATTAAAAGGTTTTAAAACCTCTGGTTTTAAATTGTTAGTGTAATAGAATGGAATTTAGATTCTAAACAATTGAGGAAAAACTGAATATGGTATGACTTTTTAAAGGTTATTTCGTTGTAGATCTGGGAGGGTGTGTTAGTTTGTGTGTGTGTGTGGCACGGGAGGGTTGAGGGTGTCAGCCTCCAGTAGTGGAAGGGTATTTGCCGTGGTATGTAGTGCAAAGATTGGGGGCAAAGAGGTTACCAGAATGTGACATGCCACTTTTTACAGGCCAGTTGGCAGGTCTATGGAGCATGCAAATTATCAGCAGAGACCTTTACAGACATGACTTCACTCCCCGATAAAAACCAAAACAATGACAACATTATAATTACCTGCAAAGGAATTCATTCACCTTTCCTAACCTCACTAAACAAACACACACCTATACACACATGCATAATGTACTGCTAATGTTGACAGTGGCACCACCTGGATAGAGATCTCACCATGCTCCCTAAAGCTGTATTTCATGACAGAAGACATTGAAAGATCCTTCAGTCAAATGGCTCAATTCCTCTCATTTTTGCTCCACCTTTGTCTCATTATACCAAGCATATCGGCAATATAGAACAGCAGCACTGAGGGAATAATTTAACACATTTAATGATTTATCACCAACTGTAATGCCACACAAAACAAGGAAATTTATGATGGATGCACGGCCCAGTCGTTGGTAACCTGTAACTGGTTTTTATCGTCGTCACAGCATCCCCCGGGTGATATAAGCTGGTTAATGCCTGTGGCGGCAAGGTTCCTCTGTACGAAGCTGCTGCAGGTGGTTATGACTTCTTATTCATTTAGATTGACAGCATAGAGAGTGGTTACCTTACCTTATAAGGAGCTTAATGTGTTACCTGAAAGATGTAGAATTTGTGGGGAAAAAATGCAAATTTTAAACAAAGTAGTTATTGATCTATACATATATATATAAAACTTAGAAAGATTACATAGAAAGACAACATAATATAAACAAAAAGTGTGTGTATAATAATAAAATATCATTAAAAAAAAAAAAATTTATATTAAAATCTTTATATATCTTTAAGGTATATATATATATACACACACATACACCAGGGGTGGCCAATGTCGGTCCTGGAGAGCCACAGTCCTGCAGAGTTTTGCTTCAACCCTAATCAAACACACCTGAACAAGCTAATCAAGGTCTAAGTGTTACTAAAAAGCAACAGGTAGGTGAGTGTTTTTTTTTCAAGGTTGGAACAAAACTCTGCAGGACTCTGGCTATCCAGGACCTACGTTGGCCATCTCTGATATGCACTATGCTCTATATCAATCTCTATAAATAATGTTGTTTGAGTATACATATTATTATATTATATTATTATTTATCTTCTCAGTGCATTAATAATAGTAGTTTTTAATAATAAGTAAATTATTTTAACCTAACCCTAATGTTTATTATGATATTATATGTATATACACGTACATATGTGACCCTGGACCACAAAACCAGTAAGAAGGTCGTTTTGTACAGGGATGAATTTATACATCATCTGAAGCTAATAATGAGCTTTGATGGTGGTTTACAGTTATGATAGACAATATTTGCACGAGATTCAACTATTGAAAGCGCATCTGAGGGTGCACAAAAAATCAAAATATTGAGAAAATCACCTTTAATGTTGTCCAAATTAAGTTCTTAGCAATGCATATTACTAGACAAAAATTAAGTTTTGATATATTTACCGTAGGAAATTTACAAAATATTTTCATGGAACATGATATGATTTTTGGCATAAAAGAAAAATCGATAATTTTGACCCATACAATGTTTTTTTGGCTATTGCTAAAAATATACCCAAGCGACTTAAGAATGGTTTTGTAGTCCAGGGTCACATATAAATATAACATTTTTTTTATATATTTACGGTAGGAAATTAGCAAAATATCTCCATGGAACATGATTTTTACTTAATATCCTAATGATTTTTGGCATAAAAGAAAAATCAATAATTTTGACCCATACAATGTCATTTTGGCTATTGCTACAAATATACCCCAGCGACTTAAGACTGGTTTTGTGGTCCAGGGTCACATATATATATATATTATTTCCTTAAAAAAGTACATCCTGATTGGGAATCACTGAATTATAGAACAGCCCAAACTGTTGTTAAAGTTGATCAGTTTAATGATGTCCTTTTGTTAGTAATCTCACTTCATATTCATCGTCATTTATCTGCAATCAAACAACTTAATTGATGAGGGATAATGGAATACTTTTTGTCCAAGTCGTGCTGTTCCCGAATTCATTTGAAAACGTGAGAGAGAAGTTCTGATGATACACCATCGTTAGAATGTCGAAAACAGGTGAGCGCCGAGTGAGTCTGGGATCTCGTTCAACACCCAGCTGGATGCTTTGATGGAGCGAGCTCACTCTCTGACTTTCAAATCACTTTGAGAGCCCATCGTCCTAAGAACTTCAGAAAATGTTGAATAAAGTTTTGGTTTGTTGAGTTTAGCAGACATCTGTGGTGCAGACACATCCATTCTGATTTACTTTTTCTGGAGATATTTGTCTTGACATAAGCAAAGTGTGCTTGGGGATCGATTAGAATTACGATAGCTAGTCATCCTAAGGGATGAAATTATGTTGTTTTAGTTTGTAATTTGCCATACATAGTAAACACATCAGTTTAGCGGTTTATTTTTAAAACTGTGTACTGTTTTGAATTACTAGCATTGGTCAGAAAAGTATTCTTTTGTTGTTTAATGATTAATCAGTTAACCTTCCATATGCCTAATTACGGTATCCATCAAAACTTGACAAACTGGTCAGGGTTAAGCAATAATTTTTTCTTGGATTTTGTATGTATGTATAATATAGATATATATATTTATAATATCTATATATATATATAGGATTTGTTCCAGGACCAACCAAGTTTACCCCCAAAAACATCACATCCTAGTTGGCTAAACATATCGGTGTGAATATCTTCAATGACAACTCAAGCTTGTTGTGGAGATTTGATTAAAATTACAGTGGCATTTAAAGATGTGGTTTTTGAACGAATATTTTGGGTAAAGTTTAGTATTAGGCTTAGTGCTAGACACCCGAAATGGGGAATGTTTCAGAGAGACATTCATAATAATTTTGCCTCTGCCCTTTACCGACTGACAGGTTAACAAGTCTTCTACTTCCCGTCATCAATGAAGAGAGAGAGAGAAGGAGCGTGAGAGAGAAAACCCGCACCGCGTTATGGCGACCGTGCCATTTTCTTTTGTCCTTTAGGCAACAGACGACTACTGAGAGAGCTGTTATCCCTTGGCTAAGCTATAAAAGTCCCACTCAATCAAGCACCGCCCTTCAATGTCAGACGCTTCGGTTTGGATCCAGCGAGCTTAAATGTTGCACTGCTGTCTTGAGAACGAACCGTACATATAAAGTGATCCAGCACAGGCACAATGTCGGATCAGGCAGCTCAGTGGATCCAGCTGCCTTTAACATCAGTCAAAGCCTTTTCTAAAGACAGTTCTATTGGTCCTCAAGTTAACTGCCAATGGCTGACATGAGATCAGCCCGAACAATAGCCTGAATTATAGTAAAGAGCATAAGAAGGGCCTTTTTTGGATGCCAAATAATAGCATTTCAAACATGACAATACAAGACCATATTCATACTGTATATTTGAAATGTAGCCCTTTCAATCAAACTAAAAAGGATGAGAGGTCTTTAAATCCTCCAGAAAATTGAGTTATCAGTAACCTGTAATACAACAATGCAGGGATACACAGGCCTCAGCAAGACTGTGGAAATCACATGCATGCTTCGCAGAAGGCTTAATGTGATTAACCTAAGACAGACATATTCCAGGATCAATGTCCTTTCTTGATCCTGGAACAAAAATCTGTAACACTTTACAATAAGGTCTCATTTGTTAACATTAGTTAATGCGTTAGCAAACATGAACTAACAATGAGGAATATTTTTCACAATACCCATTAATATTTGTTAGACTTAGATAATAAATTACAGTTGTGCATTGTTTGTTAACTAATTTAGTTTGCTAACTATGTATTAGTAAATGTTGAAATTACCATTAACTACGATTAAGAGATACTGTATAAGTATTGTTAATTTTTAAGTTTGTGTTAACTAGGCAGTTAATGTTAACAAATGAGACTTTATTGTAAAGTGTTACCCAACATTTTTCTCAGCCTTTCAGATTTTGAGGATAGTGTTAGAGTCAAGAAGGTCTAAAATACTTGAAAAGCTATCTGTTAACATTCCCGCAGCATTTTTGTTATTTTCGTGCTTTTGTGTCTATTTCAAGCTTGAAAGCTTAATTTTCTATTTATTGCAGTTGTATAGAAAAAAAGCAACCAGTTAATTGCTCCTTTTGTGTTCCATTAAGAAAAAAAAAAGCCAGAAAGGTTTGGCATGACAGGGTATTTATTTAAATTTGATGCTGTCACTCTAATTCATTCTTAAATCAGCCTTTATTATCTTTTAATCTGATAATTATATAGTTTAAAAGATAATGCCCCTTAGCTTCAATGTAATTAGCTACTTTTTGTTATCTTGTAGTGTGTTAAAAAAAAAAGAAGCTAGCTTGGCTGTATTTAAATGAAATTATGAATAGCTTGTAACTTCATAAGCTACAGTTTCAGAGTGGCTTCCTCACTGCAGCACTCTTAATGCCTCATTAACTGTTCCTAATTTTTATGCGTAGCATGTCTGCAGCAGTGATAAATTAAGATTTTAATTACTTACTATTATGAACACTTAAAGGGACCGTTCACCCAAGAATAAAATTGTCATTTACTCACACTTATGTTGTTCCAAATTTTCATGACTTACTTTCTTCTGTATAGAACATAAATCTTGGCAAATGTCTCATTTGTCCATTCAATGAAAGTCAGTCCAATGCTTTTTGGACCCCATTGACTTTCATTATATTGACAAAAACAGTTTAAACACTTTTCAAATTATTGTTAGGAATATAAAATGGAATATAAGATGACAGAACTTCATTTTTGGCTGAACAATCCCTTTAAAAGGATTTGGATGTCTGGAAAGGAGATGTTCTGTCATCAGTTGTCAGTTCTCAATCAGATCATTGTTTTATACTCTTTGGCTGATGGATTAAATGGGCTTAGATGTATTCAGTGTTTTCCAGTGTGAGTTAAGAAACTTCTAATGGTCATAACAGAATGGATATGGTTCTCTCTCGCTCTCTATCTATGGAGTAGATTGTCTTGAGAGGTCATCAGATACGGCAGTGTTCTGGTCTTTGAGAGCTTTATGGCATGAAATGGATTTGATTGTGTGGATGCAGTCGCATCCGGCCTGTGGCCAATCCAGACACTGTACATCTACATTGCTCTTAAAGCCAATACTTCATACCAGAGAGCTCATCTCAGCCCTTTAGCACCACTGCTCATGGTCATCTCCTTCCTATTAACACTACCAGGGCCTTCTGATGGGAAAATGGCAGCGATTGGTCTGCTGAGTAACATCATGTATGATGCAGACTGTCTGGATGCATGTATGTGTGCGTGACACGTTGTATTTGATTACATAGATGAATGTTGAGGCACTTAGGAAGCATTATTAAAATTTCCTGCTCGGATTCCTGCCAAATGCACTTCCAAAGCCCGAGTTTGTCCTCTACAGCTGTTAACTTCGGTTTCGCCCTACAGAGGCCGGACGAAAGGTCCTTACTGGGAGTTTGAGCAGAGGGGAGATAATGCCCGCGTGCTTTATGTGCTCTTGTTTACTGTTTTAATTAGCATTGTTAATTGGCACTTTGTGACACCCCAGTGACAGGCCTGTCACTCCACTGTATTGATGCCACTCTTGTCCATAATTTGTCTGCTTGTTAACACACGGCCGGCTCCAGACCAGGGTGCCTTGTTTCTTGTCATTGGGCCATCATTGCCCGGTTGTCTGTGCGGAAGCGTTTGCGTGCGAATACACAGTCCGGAAAACAAATTATTTGTCAGGCCATGGAAAGGTCCATCTCCGTCTTGTCTCATCAACCCCCTTGGAGACCTGTCCTTGAGTCGCAACAAAGACGGAAATCGATCCAAACATCCGAGCGTATGCCGATGACATTAAAAACCTCACACGCATGAATGACTCGGACTGTTTAACCCATTTAAGCCCACGGGAAACTGAAGTCATAGAAGGCTCTATAGCTCAAAAGAGCATTTGAAAACTTGACTGCTTGATAATTATTTAATTCATGCTGCTATTTCCAAACATTTACTCTCATTATCTCAATGTACAGTATGCATACATTTCTGTTGGAATTTCTATTTAGACGTAGAGAATTAGCTGTATTTTAATCAACTTTACATGAAAAACACTTAAAATTGCACAATATGTTGCACAGTGTGAAACATTGTGCAAATTAATCTTACTATGACATATCTGAGAAAAATCTGTGCATATTAATTTGTTAACTGAAACCGCCAGACTTCTGGAACATAGTGTGAAGACACATGCTGAGATTTTAGACTTTACAGCCTTTTGAAGTGTTGTATTTCTATTAATGCATATAGTAAATTTTCATAAAGGTACAAATAAAACTGCTTTATATTTAATCATTTAGGTTACTCCTAGGTATTAAATATGCAGCATCTCATAAAATATTATGTGAAATGCAGGCTAAAATAGACACAAAGGTGAACTTAGCCAGCTGCTGCAAAGGGTAAATATGCATAAAAATCACAGACTGAGTGCCCTAAAACAGCTGGTACTGTCAGCTTGCACTTATTTGTGCAGAATCCAGCACTCTTGATTGCATTAAGACCAAATACAATCCATATTGGATGCTACAGAAGGGAGTGAGATGTTCTCTTTCAACTAAAGATTGGACATTTACATGTGTACATTAGTAATAATAAAATAGATAAAGAATGAATAGTAGAGTAAAATGTGTTGGTTTTTGTGAGAATTAATGCCTGTGAGAATTTTTGCAGAGAAATAGTCACAGACCCATTTTTTTTAAATAAAAATGACTGACAACATCTGGTTTATAGGGTTATTTTCATGATGTTAAACTGTTTACTTCTAAAGAAAACTTCCCCCATTTATTAGGATTCCCTTCACATCTGAGTGATTAAATGTGAAGGGTAATTCTGTCTCATGATTTTTGCAGTCTGGCATCTGTTATGTGATCGTGACCACTTCACGACACGGGATGCCTAACCTTCATGTTTCATTATTATGCAACAGCTCTGGTGGAACGGTGGAAAATTCCGGCCCTCCACAGGCCACATCCCACATTCTGGCAGTCCCTCGCATTTCCCCCGCTTCCAGGTTGTTCTATGCATTCTGGTTGTTGCTGGGCCGTGGCCAACAGCCAATCAGTGCGCAGGAGAGTCCCGCTCACAGCTGTGATGCTGATGAAGTCTTCTCCTCTTCCTCATCAGACCTTCCATCACATATTTCCTGTTATAAATGGGTATGATGTGACATCACAAGTGGAGAGGCCATCTGCACACAGCAGGGTCCCGGGCTATTTCTGTCAGGGTTCCACGCACACACACACAAGCTCGCTGGAAGAATTTCTGTTTAGCAAGGGGAAGCATGAAACTTTTTACGAGGTCAAAGCAAAGATGTCATGGATAAGAGAGATTTGAGGACACTTTGGCGTAATATTTTGTTACTTCTGCCAGACCAGGCCAGTGGTTCTCGACTGGTGGGTTGCAAATCAAAAATGGATTGCTGGTCTGTTCTAAGAAGTGCTAAACTATTATAAAAGCTAATTATTATTATTATTATTATTAATGTATGTTTGATTTATTAATTGGGATTTAGTATTATTATTATAGTATAAATATTGAGGAAAACCAACAATTTTTAAATTTTGCATATCATTATTTTAAAATACTTTTAATTTTGCATAATATTATCTGACTAATTTATTATTATTATATGTAACATGTTTAATTTTGCATAGTAATATTATTTTGGATGATATAATGATTATTATTTTGTATTATTCTTTTTAAAAACAACTTTTAATTATTATTAATCAAACAATTTATTTACTTTTTCATACTGTTATCTTAATCATTAATTTTTTTTATTATTATTATACATTTAAGTCATTAATTTTTCAGTTTATTTTCTTATAATATTGTCATATTTATTTTCATTTATTATTAGTGTTATTAACATTATAAATTTCAGTAATTCCTTTTTTTTCTTTTTTTTAATAATATCGTGTTTAATTTCATTTACTATTATTATTATTTTAAGACATGTCCATATTATAATATTTTGCGTAATAAACTATTTCGGTACTGTGTTGAGTCACCACAAAGCAAAACCAATTGAGCACCATTGAAGTAGCCATTTTCTTTGCGGTCTTTTACGCCATTGCTTAATCTGTACGGTGCACATTAGAAACATAACAGAAATGCCATGTCTTCTGTGTCATTTTTTCAAAGTAAACCGTGCCATCTTCCCTGCCTGGCATCCAAAAATAGCTGTTGTTTTTGGAGGGCTGCAGTGTTTGCAACCCTGGCCAGATGGGGTGTGAAGACAGGGGCTAGAGTCATGGAGAGAGTTCCCATCAGCCCGCTGGGTGAAGGATGGAACCCAGAATGGCTCCATACACTGCAGTGGCTGTCAAGGCCACAGAGAGCGGGGGGGTGATGAGCAAACGGCTGGATCCGAGAGCCCAAATGGAAGGTTTAAACATAGACGCTTTGACCTCTCTGCTCATCAAGGTCATGTCGAGCGCCTGTTTATTTCACTGACAAATGGTCATAATATATTTGGCGATTGATGCGGTAATGAATAACACAGTAGTGCACAAGTAAATCAGAGTAGAAAATGGATTGAATTGTCATTTAGGGTGTGAATATGTGTGTGTCATTTACATGCACGAGACATGACAGAAAGTCCTTTGGTTGATGCATTCCCATCAAAGAGGGATTGTTTATGAGTTAACAGCTTTGGTTAATAGGATTCCAGCCATGGCCTTGGGATTTATGTGACCAGGGAGATTTTTGACTGTTAGAAGAAATTGGAAAAATACAAATAAAAAACGACTGAATCGCTTTGCACCTTGTTTTTCTTCCAGGGCTCTTGTTTCACTTCAACAGCCCTGACAGTCAGACATGTCATCTCAGAACATCAGTAAAGGGCTGACAGCCAAAGGTGAAAAATAACACCTCTGTGTTCATTCATCAACAGTGTCCAGCCCCAAAAGAGCAGCCCGTTAACCACAACACACAGCTGGAGAAAACCTTCCTTATCAGATCATGATGGACCATCAGTTCTGAGCTAGTGTCCTGCAACACAGACATCCATCACAGTCCATAACACACAGACTGTATGATCTATATCACAAGATCAAGCTTTTATTTGAAATCTTGTAAAAATGTACAGTTTCAAGACATGTCACCTATAAATTTTAAAACATTTTTCTCATGTTGTTCCAAACCTGTATGATTGACTTTCATCTGTGGAATACACAAGAATATATTTTAAATAACGTAAATGCAGTTGTGGCCTAATGGTTGGCAAGTTGGACTTGTAACCCAAAGGTTGTGGGGTTGAGTCTTGATACCGGCAAGGATTGTAGGTGGGGGGAGTGAATGACTTGTGCTCTTTACCACCTTCAATACCACGGTGAGATCCTTGAGCAAGGCACCGAACCCCCAACTGCTTCCCGAGTGCCGCAGCAAAAATGGCTGCCTACTGCTCCATGTGTGTGTTTACTACTGCGATGTGTGAACACTTGGATGGGTTAAATGCAGAGTATGGGACACCATACTTGTCTACACGTCACTTTCTTTCACTTTCGTAATGGAGCTTTCAAGCTTCAAAAAAGATGCAGAAGCTAATGAATCACAAAAGTAGTTCATATGACTCATGCTTTATGTATATTTTGTGAGAAAAAAACACAAATGGAAGCTGTTATTCACTGATAATATTAATCTTTAGTGAGATGTTAACCACTGATCATTGAGCAGATCATTGAGTCAGTGATTGAACTTGTGAACTTTATCAGGCCAATTTTGGAATGAGTCATTCAGACCACTTTTGTGGACGAGATCAGCCAAAACAAGATCCGACTCAAAACAATGATTTGTTCAGTTGGACATCAGTCCACTGTTCATTTATGATCATTATATTGTATGTCATCCGAGTTGTCGTCATATGAACTACTTCTTTGTTGCATTTACATCTTTTTTAAAGCTTGAACGCTCCAGTCTCCGTTATGTGTAGTTGTATGGAAAAAATGTGCAGTACATTCTTTATCTCCTTTTGTGTTCGGCGGAAGAAAAAAAGTCGGGTTTGGAACGACACGAGGGTGAGTAAATGATTGACAGAATTTTCATTTGCGATTAAACTATTCCTTTAGGTTAAAAGGAAATGATTTCCGTTTAACGTTCATCTGGCTTGTTGGAGTTAAGCGGCTCCCACTCTTTCAGCTGCATTGTAAGTGCCCTCACAGCTCTTTGATGCAGTGCTTTTGGTAATTGATGTGCTCTGTAACGTGGGCACGGTGGAAGAAAGGCTTGTGGGGGGGGGGTTGTGGAGTAGATGCATGAATTTAAATAAAGCTCCGGCTGTAAGTAACTGCAGGAATGAGATGCATTTTTTTCCTTTTGGCTGACTTGACTGAGAGGCGTTTGATTTGAGAGCGCTGGCTCTCCTGTCCCGCTTATTTACTCTCCGCAGTGCTCTGCTGGGTATTGGCCAGTTATTTACTGCAAATGGTCGCGTTGGTACGAGATTGGAGAAAATCAAGCTCTTATTTATTTATTTATTTTTCAATTAAAAGTGACACATCAGAACAGAGATTTAAAGGTTCTGAGGCATCCGACGCTCTAACTGTGCCGGGGCCTAGGAGGCGTTCCAATATTGCTTTGTTGTCGACTGTCTCTTTAGGAATACAGAGACAGACTGCAGCCGTGGGTATTTGACTCTTAAATGCTGGCAAGTTTTTACCAATGACAATAAAACAGTCAAAAGACGAATATTTTTGCATATGAAGGTCACTTTATATTGCTGTTTTTTCTGAGCAAAAAAAAAAATCAATCTGTGTGGTTTTTTTTAAATCAGTGTTTTCACAGCTGAGAGGTGCAGTAGTTGTACAGTAATTATCTGTGTAATGTGATCTCGAAGGTTCCTTAATTTTCTCATACAGACATGAAGCTTGGTAGAAACGTGGCCCGAACTTTCCTGGATTACTACAAACTGAACAACCTGATAGATGAAAGCAAGCTCACAGGACACATTAACAGGTGCAATTACATATTTCGTCATCTCACAGCAATGTCTCTGATCTTGGGTTTGTTTTTGTTTTCCATATCCTTATGAATAATATTGCATAGATAGTGAGTTTATACTACAGTCCAACTAAAAGACACTCTTTGCATAAGATGAGCTATTTTTATTACTTAATTGACTCATATATTTGCAATATTTAATCAGGAGACATTTTTGGGCTTAAATTGTTAATACCACTTAATGTTTTGTTAAATGCTTCACACAACAGATAACTTGCAGATTTTTGCTTAGTTTTTACATGTCCTCTTATGAGAGCAGCTAAACTGTAATGCATCTCAACATTTGTTTTCCATCATCCCAAACTTTTTGAACTGAAATATTTTAGTATAGAAGTTAATATTTTAATAATTTAACAACACATTCACATGCTCAGTTGAAAGCCACATGCACTAAACAAATTAAATAATAATCTTTTTTATTATTATTTATTATTTTTGTTTTATTTTTCAATTTTATATTTGAATTTGACATTTTCATGATTTAATTATTAGCTTTTCATCAACTCGCGACCCCCCCCCTCCCTTTTTTTTGGGAAATCCCTGTTCTTAATCATCATATAATATGGAATTCACATATATATTATGTACTTCTTTCACCGTGTGCACTTACAGATAAATGAAATGATCGTCTCTTCCTGTAAATACTGTCACATGCTTTATTTTCTATATGGTTACCTCGAAACAAGGGGTGGCTCATCAACCCTGAACTTCTGATTCCTACAAAACTCCTCTAATAAACATCCTTTCTGACTTTCAGCCCTTTCGATGGAACATCCACCAGTTATCAAGGAAACAATGCTGGAAATGGGAAGGTTAAAGGTGACAGAAAACCCTATGGAGTCAGGGATTACTGAACACAGAGAACAAGGAATACTGTACGGTTCCTCAGTGAGCATCACAACCTCGACTAGGACGTTGTGAACCACAGTCCACTTGCAAATTGCATTTTCATATCAGCCCACAGCAATCCACCAGATATTTGTTGTCTAAGTTTTTATGTGGTGATAGGACTCAACAACTGTGAATAAGTCTTCGGTATTAATTCTCACTTGTGAGATATTGCACAGAGAAAACATCAACTGTAAATTATCCCACTGGCTACATTTGTTTTTTCAGTGCTTTGTTGAATACCAACTACTTTCTTTGCCTTGCATTTGGAGTTGCCTGCTATCAGTTCAGAAATTGTATTTCACTCAGCTGTACTCATTCTGATAAAGTGATTACTTTTATGAATTCTTTAATTGTCTAGATAGTCATCTTGAGTTGTTTCTTCAAACCTGAATGTTTGAAAATTGCTTAAATATAAAGCAGTTGACCTGTAATGGTTTATTATATTCATGCTTTGTGTTCATAAATTTGCTTCTAATAAAGTGTTTGATAAAAAATGGCTTTCCAGTGTATTATTAAGTGCTTATATGAAAATCCAGCAGAAGTAATTTTGAAATGCTGTTAAAAAACAATGCATTTTAATCCTCTCATCATAATCTCAGGGCAATAAGCATCAACACATTGTCTGCTGTTCACCAAAGTACTCTAACACAGAGTCTGTTAAACCTGTAAAACAGTGTCTCCAAACAAAGTCTGATCTGTCCACACACAATGAATGCACACAGAACCCAGTGTGAGGGTGCAAAAATACTGAATGGCTCAAGCTATCAGTCAAGAGGTGTGAAAAGCAGTGTGTATTTTTCAGCCCAGTCTCTTGGACTCACGGACGGTACTCCGTCTCAGGAACCGGCCTCCATCCCACCTGACTTCCCCCACTGTTCGATGTAGCAGAGACGCCGGTTGATGAGTGCACCGCTCCTGTTGCATTGAGGGCAACAACCTTCATTACAGAATCCGACCCAACACACACACAGTGAAGCAATGTCATCCTCCAACGCACTTTGTGCTATGGGAGAGTCATCACCTTCACTGCGCCACTCTGTATCTTTCGTCCCCTACAGAGCGACCAACCCCACCACTGTTTAGTCCTTTCTAATGCATGGGTGGTCCCAACCAAATCCTAATGCCCTACGGTGCTTGTGCAAATGTTTGCATTTCCCTTCTTAAACATCAACATGGTCCATTCCTGTGTACAAGTTAACTGGCCCCTGTGCTTCTGTCCCCTTCTTTGTGGGCCCTCACCTGTTCGAACAACCACCGACAACATACACGCTGCGTACAGACTACAGGCTTGACCACCTCTTGCGACGGTCCCCATCTCTTGTATCCTTCACTACGACCACCTTCCATTAAACGCAGCCATGATTACAACTGCGCACACAGACTTCCATGACCACTATTACAATGTCTACCTCCCCCCACTTTTAGAATTTCTACTTCCCTTCACCCTACATTTTGAAAAATAGTCATTACTTTTCAAATACATGTCTGAATATCGTACGTCATGTGTCTTTTTTTTAAAGCGATTCCCAGTGTAGACCCCCTTTGACTTGAAAGCAGCTGTTCTGAAAGGAAACAAACAATCAGAATGTTCATGGTCTTATCAAATTAGTTGGTTTTATTACAGATGATGTATTTTCGAGTTAACTCAATCTTGGGTTTTTTTAACCTCCCCTTGCGCTTCAGCATTTAACAATTTTTGTCCTGTTTAGAAATATCCTGTTAAGACTGCTCTTTTAATTTTAGTTATTTGTTTTATGAAGTAATTCATTCAGTTATCGCAAATAATGATTATTAATTGAAAAAGGAAATCTATTTCACTGTTATTAAAGCTACAGCAGCTGTAGCTTTAGTTTTAAATATCTAACCACTGAAAAGAGGAAGCATCCATAGTTTACGTCTAAATGTAGAGAAAAAAAATTATTTTATTTTATTTATTTATTTTTAACGTGGTTTTAACGATTTCGCTATAACCATATGAGGAGTACATTAGGATAAACAGTAAAAGATCAAACGTACATATACGGAACAAAAAATAACGTAATGGTTTTAACTAAAACAAAATGTGTACAAATATGACTTGGCTCTTATATATATTTATTTTTTATTTTACAATTTATTTTATTTTCAGACTATTGTTTTAGGGAGTGTTGAACTCATCTCTAGCTGAACTGCTGCCTTCCGCCATGAAAACAATAGCTTATTTCCTCTATGTTTATTTTAAAGATTTTCTATTTGTTTAGTCACTTGATCGTGTCGTCATTTCCTCGCAGTTTCAAAGCAGAGGCCGCTTGGGCTGTTGTCATAGCAACCAAATAAAAAAAAAACATGGGTGGACTAACGTCGCCCAAGAAGCCTTCAGCCTCACAAATGAGACAAAAAGCGCTCAAATGCACTGTCGAGTTGGATATCCAATCTGTAAGTACATTAGCCCGCGTCCCATTCTGCCTTTTTCGCTGAACAACAACATAAATATTCCTGTTTGCGTGTGTTATGATAGAAGTTATCGTGTTAGCATTCTGTTAGCAACAAGTGGCTATCACGGATGACTGAGTCAGTCCATCAGCAATCAGTCAAAGTTGCAAAAAAGCAGAGCCATGTTAATAAACGCTCTTGCATTCATTCCAGTCTCCGATGTGCTTATTTGAAGCAATGCAAATGCAAACTCCTCCATTTTCAGACAAGCTGTTAGCATGTGTTAGTTTTGGGTTCAGACAGATCTTGTATTTTTCCTATACTGCATCATGAATATGAAAAAAAAGTATCTTCTGATCTCCAGGATTTTTTTGTTGATTATTTTAATACTATTATCGAAATGATCACTTCTCAGACATCCACATGACGTGACTAGGAAGAGGAAGTGGTTGATTTACATTCGGAGAGAAGCAAGACAATGTGGAATGACAATGAATTGATATTTATTATCTAATATGTAAGTTTGTGTAAAATGATAAGTTGTGGTCGGTAAGATTTTTTTCAGGTTTCATGTCAAAGCTGCATTTATTTGACTAAAAATACACTAAAAACAGACAGTAATATTGTGAATGTTATTACAATTTAAAATAACTGTTTTCTATTTTAATGTATTTTAAAATGAATTTTATTTATGTAATTATTCTGTGATGGCATCAAAGAATACATTTCTAATCCTGTACAGGAAAAGCATAATACAGACACTAGTGTCATATGATCCTTCAGAAATCATTCTAGTGTGCTGATTTGGTGCTCAAGAAACATTTTGTCAGTTGTACTGCTTAATATTTTGTCGAAACTGTGATAAATTTTTTTCTGGATTTTTTGATAAATCGAAAGCTCAAAAGAGAGGCATTGTTAATAGAAAGCTAAAAGAGCGGCATTGTGTGTGAAAGTTGATATAAAATATAATGGTATAAAATTTGGTGCAAAATGACCATGTTAAAGGGGTCATATGATGCTTTTTTAAAGATCATTATTTTGTGTGTTTGGTGTAACCGAATATGTTGACATGCTTTAAATGTTAAAAAAAACACATTATTTTTCAAATACTGTACATTATTGTAGGTCTTCTATGCCCCGCCTCTCTCAAACGCTTTGTTTTCAACAAAGTCCCTCCTTTGACAAGCGTAGTCTGCTCTGATTGGTCAGTTGACCCAGTGCATTGTGATTGGGCGAACACCGCAAGCACCTGTCGGAAATGTAACGCCCCTTACCATAAAATCGCAAGCTTCAGCTTTCAAAATAAATTTAAATACAGAGCCCGAAAGGGGAACAGAGTCCGGACAGACACAGTGATGAAGTGGTATGTGTTTGCAAGGAACACAAGCCACGGGTTAATAAGGGGGGACAGATGGTAACTCACTGTTGATGTGGGAAACACCCAACCCTATCTCTATCTCTCACACACCACACCACTACACACCACACACACAAATCACGATAGCGCAGCAAAACTCCGATTTGAACATGTCTAATAGCAGAATACTTAAGCTAATAACAAAACCGTTTAAGTGTGATTTCAGAAGCTCCAGCTTGTCGATAGCAAAAGTACATGAATTACTAATCTGCCTATAGGTTCACGAAACGGTCGTCCCTTAAAACATGACATTGTGTTCTGTTGTAATGTCATCTAGAAGATGACCTCATAAAGGCAATTTACTTCGGAAGGCCAAATAAATGCTTTGCTTTCGCCTAGAAACACAACAGGTTTCCCTGGACCATGGGCGCTCAGACACTAACTGCGGTGTACTGGACAAACCCGGCTGTCTTTCTTTGCGTGAAAGAAGGCGCAGTATGCAAAAATTTCCACATCGTGAGAAGATATGTGGGGGAGTGTTAGAACGAGCCATTTTAAGGGGGCGTGTGGCCGGGTTTCTTACAAATTTGATAAAAGAATATATGCTTTGTTTTGAGGACTTCAGGGATCTTATCTATGCACAATCAGCTTGTAACACTCCAAAGAGGAAGAAAAACTTGAAATCGCATCATATGATCCCTTTAATGTTTTTCCCCCTATAGATAACTTGTCCAGGGGTAGTGTTACCATCCCAAGAAGACATTTATGTGAGGGTTCGGATAATGGGCGTATCAAGTCCAAGGTGTCCCGCCGTGTTCCCCTCTGCGGCTACATGAAAAAACATATGGGTTTGTGAAGGTACGACTTATTAAAAATGGGCTGTGATTAATCGGGCCTGTTGACGCATGCTATCTAACTAAATTTGAATTTCTTTGTTTTCTATCCCTCCCATTCTCTTCGACAGACCTTTGTGGGAGCAGTTGACCCGGCTGCTGTAGCTGAGCATCTGGAGAGTAAGAATCCTTTTGGCTGTCTTCAGTTTGTCCTGTGTTCTTTCATAAACCTCAGATCGATAAACTTTATATACCTTTCCATCATGTTGTTTTCCTCCACTGCAGATGATACAACATCTTTGGAGCTCATTCAGCTCATTCCTCCAGGTAAGATCTCACATCCATTCCAGCTGTAACACTGACAGATATTTGAGGCTGGAGATTGAGTTCTCCAAAATAGTTCAGTAAACTGAAAACATTACATTTGAGCTCGGCTTTGATTGAAGGCTCCAGCTTTTGCAGTTGACGCAACGGCTGAATTCTCAGACCTGCTAGTATAATTAAAAAAATTAACCAACATCAGCAGGGGAATACATACATTATTGGGCCGAGCACTCTCATTAAAGAATGCATAAATCATGCTGCTTTCAATGGAGGTCTCTTGGGTTTAAATTTGTATTTTATTTTTTGCACACAATCTGACACTCATTAGTTTCTTTTGCGTTATTACTTTAAAACGCAAAGAAACCACTTTATTGGCCCAAAACAACTTGATTACCCAGAGCTGTCAAGAAAAATGGACAGAATTCACCATTCCATCATGCATTTCTATTTGACTGCAGAGGGTGAGATCCTGGCCACGTTTGAAGAAGACACCCGGGAGTTTCTGTATCCAGGCCCCCGTTTGGCTCCCAGAAGCCCTGGCCCAGAGAGAGAGATTCTGATGAAGAGATCCATCTCCTTCCCCGTGCGTGTGTCTTCCTCTCAGCGTTTTTGTCATATCTCTGATGCATCTTAAAAGCCGGTCCCATTTTCCTGCTATTTGCTTGAAGACGTAGATTGTTTTGGTAAATTGATCTGCCAAGAGTGTTATTATCTGCATTTGCCCTCTGTCTTTTCATCATTCGAAAAGTTTTGTAATTTTTTTTCTGCTCTCTATCTCTCCTGTCTCGTTCCCTCAGGGAATCTCTCCCAAAGTGGAGTTTTCAACGACGTCTATTATTGAGGAGTGTGATGTGAAACATGGTCAGCCTGCCATGTCTGTGAGTCTCAGCGCTTTTATTATTGCCATTATATTGCAGCTGGTATTTGCTCCGTTCCAAAAGCTAGTGCGCTGCCTACATAGGCGCCTGGCTTCTGAAACGGCTGCATGATGCTTCTGCCCATTATGTTGTGGAACAGAGCAATTATTTGTGATGCTAAATGAAAAGAAACACTGAGGTTTAAACGAAAAGGATCAAATGAAGGCTTTTTTTAGATGTACATAGCAGTACAATGGGTCTCCCTGTCAATCAAACGGTCTGTTACCATCTGTGCCACTTTCTGCTGTCCTTCTAGTGGCCTCACGCCCCCTTTCAGGATGTTCTTTTTACCATGCAGGTAATTGCAGAGAATTGGCTCGTTTCTACTCGGATCGGCGCTGATCAGTTGGACTTGACTGGTCCAATTTGTTTCTTCCATTAAATGCTCACAGACCTCTCAGTCCGTTTAGATTCGCTGAGTCTGTATCCTTCATGTCAAGTTTCTCAGACTCTCGTTAGACCGCTTCTGCTGTTGACCATCTCATTGGGCCCGTTTCATGTGCGAGTCTTCCCTTTGTGGATGTCTCTAGTTCGGACTTGACACGGCATTCTGTAAAGCGGGCTTTCTCGGTGTGATTTGCATGCATTTGAACGGTGCTTGTTTCTTGTTTAATAAGCTACTTGTGGTGCTGGCTTTGTTGTTTCAAGGACATCCGGCTTTATCTCCCATTACCAACACCAGCCGAGCCACTAATCACATCAGACAAGCACGACTCCTGCTTTAAAATGGCTTCTTTGTCCCTCTGTCCAAAGAAAAGAGAGAGGGAAAGAAGAATAAAAGGAGAAAAAGCCACTTAGTTTAATTTCATTAAATCTCGACTCTTCAAACAGCAATCGCTATCAGGATTTACTTTTTTCTTTCTCTGCTTTTTAAAAATGACTTAATATGCCAGGATGTTCCAATTAGCATTTAAATTATTGTTGTTTTTTTACATCCATGTAATGTCATTATCATATTAGGTTGAGACTGGCCATCAAATGCAATTAACATTTTTAAAAACGTATTTACCCAGGCAGCGCCTGCAGGAACAGAGTTATTGGGGCTCAGAATTATGTTAGCTGAGATTAGAGTTATTGAAGTCATTTGCCTGCAAAGCTGAGATTGGAACACTGAGGAAGGGTGTACATCAGGTTACATGTGTACATAACAAGGAAATTAGTGGATTAGCACGGTACGAACAGAATAAATAGTACGTTCAACAATATCATAATATACCAAATAAAGCATGCCTGATTACTCTTCTTCCTCTGGGGATTCTGTCCTTTTTATTTCAAAGGTGAAGAGTGTCAATTCTGCGTTACTAGTGGCAACAGACAGAAAAATAGTGATTTACACACAGGCCATGCATCTAACTATTTATGCGGCTGCGGGGGTGAATGGCCAATCAAATTATTGCTTATAGTAAGGGATTTAAACAAACCCCTAAGCCTTAATATTAAATACTGGCTGTTTAATAGAAAACATATGTGCTACGGACATTGACTCGCCACCCTCGACAACAACTTCTTAGCAATAACTGGTTGCCAATATGCATTAATAACTTACAGGGGGGGGACATAATCCTTTAGCAACCACTTTCGTAATACCCCGTGACATTTGCACTTAGACAACCATGTGTATTTTGTCTGGTGACTCTGAGCTTCTGACAAGTTATGAGAATATATATTATATATAGATATATTAGTATATAATCTATATAAATTTAAATAAAGAGATATTCAGTCTCAAAACAAATAATATTAATAGATATATACTATATAATATAATATTATGGTTTGATCTGCATTAATATGTTATTTAACTATTTGAATGAAGTTGTTAATGTACAACTGTAGTGTTATTGTAGATTAGAGATTAATGTATACTATTGTAGTATTTCTTAATATTTTGAAATAGCTTTTTTTGTTTGTTTTCCATTTAAATTTTACATTTTAGTTACATTTAGTTTTATGTGCATTTGCCATCTTTATTTGTTCTCTTTTTTTATATTTCTGTTTCACTTCAATTTATTTTTATTTCTGTTTTAGTAAGTGAGACGCCTTGTAACTTACCAAGGTTCATCTGATTTTGTTTAAGTTTATTTTATTTAGACACTTGATTTCATTAACAAAAACAACAATTTTGATAATAGTTTGGAGCTTTAAAGGGATAGTTACCCAAAAATGAAAATTCTGTCATGAATTACACACCCTCATGTTGTTCCAAACCAAAGACCTTCGTTCATTTTCGGAAAACAAATTAAGATATATTTGATGAAATGCGAGAGCTCTACAGACCCATCCCTAGCAGCAACGACGAAGGTTTGCCAAGGCCAGAAACGTAGGAGAGGACATACAGTAAAAACAGTCCACTTGGGGACATCAGTGGCTGCAAAGCTTGTTGAAAGCTCAAAGACACTCAAAACACACAAATTTTTTTTAACCTAATGATTTACCAATTCTTCTCCCTGCCGATGTAAGTTCTTCTGCCTGAGTTTGGAGATTGGTACCAAAGCGCAGCGAATCGGCATAATCGAGATGCTTTGGTTACGTTCGGGGGAGGGAAAACGAGCGGGCATGATGTAGAATGAACGTAATCTGCGAATCGTCGTCAGTTTGTTTCATGTTAGGGCAGCACGCGTGCGTCTAGTCTGTTTATCTGCTCTAAACTTTGCGAGGACGTAGAACCGGGGAGAACAATGGTTGGAAAAAGACTTCTTTGCGCTCAAAAAATTCTCGTAGCTTCGCAAAACTGAATTTGAGCCACTAATGTCACATGGACTGTTTTATCGATGCCCTTACTATGTTTCTGAACCTGGGAACATTACAGTTTAGTTGCTGTCTGAGGGGGAAGGGTCGTATGAGAGGCTCTCACATTTCATCAATACATAGATCTTACCTTTGTGATATCACCCGACAGATGAATATAACCGAAGGTCGTCCGGGCATGGAATCGGGACATGAGGGAGTTACTTACATGACAAAAAATTTTTCCTTTGGGGGAACTTATCCCTTTAATTTTGCTATGTTAATGGTAACAATGCACACTTATGAATTCTTTTCAGTGAATTATGTCTTGTTCCATCCAGTCATTTGGTCGTTCCTCAAGTAAGCCGTAGGGGAGTACTTGCCCTGCGGACTCGAAGAGAAGAAGAAGCCCAGTCACAGCGCAATCTGTGGATACGAAAAAAGCAAAAGTGTCAATCCCATAAAGCCGTGCTCTTCACCCTACACCCACCGGCAAGAGTTGTGCAGGTCCGAGTGAGGCCCGACAACGGGACTCGGCAACTCAAACTGGGGCCCCTACACACGTTAGAATAAAGAGCGGTCCCCGGGTCCATTTGTGGTGGTGTTCTATTGGACTATGATGTAACAATATCAAGAAGAGTTTGTGTACTTTTTCATCTTTGATGAATGATCACGGGGACAAGAACTAGCTCAGTTCGCTGCATGTTGTTACAGGAGGGTTGGAATTGTAAATCTTTCTTCTTCTGAGGATGGTGTACAGGAACAGACAGGTTTCCACAATCTGTAACTGTTTTTTTGTGAATGAAGTAAAAGCCAAAATTATCCCTATTGCTTATTTTCCAGGTTTTCTAGAACAACAGTATCATCCTGGTGGTGCCAAATATCAAAGAGGTCATGTGGGATAAAAGGCCAGCTTTGGATTTGGTGTTGAGTATCATCATAGGCATTTCTGTGACCAGGCCTTTTAAAAAGTAGGGTCAGCCGTTCAAAGAAAATCCCAGGCTACCAAATTACCTAAAGGAAATTAAGATGGAGTCAGCCTGATTAGCCAAATTATTCCTCTTATCAGGGCAGATTATTTAGTGTGTTTTAAGGTCGCTACACGCTTGTTGGAGTCATCACGAAAACTAAATAGCTTTTTTCAGTACTTGCTGGTCACTTTACGATTTAAATGAAGTCGAGATTGACTAATTGTAAGTTATGAGAGTTCGAGTCTTTTTATACACAAGATACATCTTGAGGAGTTGAGTAAACTCCCTCTGACGTTCCCTCTCAAATTTTCAACTTCCTAGAAAAACGTGATTACTCTGAAATGAAAGTCAAAATTCATTTGAATAAATCAATACTCGTGTTAGTCAATGGAGTATGATGCACGCGAGTCCACCGCTAATCAGAAGATGAGCGATTATCTCTTTAATGGTGCAGCGTAGCTGATTGCTTCTGTTTGCGGGGTGCCCCGAAAGCCAAACACGTCCTACGGATGGAATCCTCCATAGGTCTATATGGTCTCAGTCATCACTAAAGAAGTGCCCCCCTTACTCTGCAATCCGGAGCTACAGCCACAGGATCCACGACGGTTAACTATTAATATTTGGGCTGTTTACATATCTATTTGTGGCCATGTATTCATCCTCATGTTGCATCCAACACCTGTATGGACTGCCTTTTAGCACCCAACGGACAGGATATTTGGAAAATTGAATGACTCGTGGGGTCAGTGTGTTTGGAATCCCCACTGACGTCTTTACAATTAGTATGACAAAAGATGTATCTTCATATTTAGAACAATACGATTAATACTCCCTAGGACAACATTAAATTGATAAAAGTGACTAGTAAAAAACTGGAAATGTCAGCAAAAAGCTTTCTAGTTAACAACAGACAATAAAAATGCTAGTTTCTTTTGAAGACTTGTTCATTCGCCAAAAAGTGATCCTAAAAAAAGTTCTCACCGTTTCCGCAAAAATATTAAAGCGCCCAATGATTTTTCAACATTGATATAATAATTTAAATATCTGTGAGCATCAACTCGGGCAGTATTTAGAATGATTTCTGACGGTCGCAATGTGACAATGAAGACTGGTGAGTAATGGCTTTCCATAATAGGAATTAAATTCGTCTTCTTTAAATATATAAAAATAGAACAATCTATTAAAAAACAGGCAGTATACATTCCACAACTAATTATACTGTTTTTCACTCTAAATGCTGTTTTACATGTTGATAAATAATGCTATCTTGAGTCGAGTAATTGAAATTTTTTTAAAAAGAATTCGTTCTAAAATAAAAAAGGTTGTTGATAACAGTGTGTAGCTTCGTTTTGTAGTTCTGAAAAGATAAAGGTCAGGTTGGAGGTTTTTGGAGCGACTGTCAGTGAGTACTGATTACGCATTTGACAAATGTATCGAGATGCTTCTTTTGAGTATTGGATCGATTCTTTGATTTTTAAATAGCGGTTATCAGCTATGTGTTTTTGTGTGTTGTGGAGTGATGGCATTTTACCATTTTCCAACAAAATGTCTCTAGTATCCCTCTATACTTTGCGAAGATTTTAGATCAATAGCCGTCAACATGTAAGGAGAAAAAGTGCTTAGTTTGAACTAATTAGAGATTAATGAATGTACATGAATCCTTGCCTATTCTGACACTGTTTTCTCCACTATATCTCTTGGGGTGGCATCCACGCAGACAGCCAGAAGTTTTCAAAATAAATCCCCCAAAAATCATTCCACCCCTGTGTCCAGCACGCTCCGAGATCAGAGTCCAGTCCTGACCCGCTCTTCCATGAGAGAACGGTACATTTAACAACTTATTCTGCATTTACACTGTTTGCTGCAAAGCGATTTAACACAGACAGTCTTTGCTCTTCTCATACTGTTCGATTTTGTCATTGGATTGATTTGTTTTTTCATTAGGGCCAACATTCAGAAGCATTATACTTACTTATCCTTCCATATGTTTATTATATGTCATGCTTGTGCCAAAATACATATTTTATTATATGCATTTTTCTCGAAACTATAAAGGTGCAGTGAGCGAAACTAGTGCTACCCCTTCGCCCTTTTCCTGTGAATTTCCAATTACGTGGTATTGACTAAATGTGCGACTCATAAAAACAAAGCCCAGTAAACAGAGCGTCCATTCCACAAATCTATATTGTGATCACACACAACAGACAAGATGAATTTACTGCCTCACCTTCAAATGACAGAATCTGATGTTTGGTCATGTTTGTTCATTACTTATGAGAAGGGGGAAAAGCTGCTGAGAAAACAAGGGGAAATGCTATTGATTGGGTTTCAGTGAGATCTAATGCGTTTGACCCGACGCACAGTTTAATAAATTCCGAGAGACCCTTGTCATTGATCTGAACATCGGCTGCGAAACCGGCAAATGTTTGTTTGTTTGTTTGTTTGTTTGCTAGTCTCTCTACCTTTTCCACACGAGCATGAGCAAACATTTCAAATCAATAGACAATCTAAGTCTTGAGAGTAAATTGTGGGAAATATGTGATACTATTGTCAATGGAAAGCATGACCGGAGTCACAGGCCCGGAGATTAAGGCTCGCTCCACAGATTCACACAATGACAGATCAGGCACGACTTTTTGAGCTGCTGATGGGGGGAAGTGAAAGAAATTATGGTTTCAAAAGTTCAGACTGGCCCTCTCTGGCCTTCTTGTATGGTAATTATAAAGACCATCTTATGGCCCACCTGCGTCACGGCCATTAAAGATAAAGAACCACAGTGATGCATGACCTTTCATACAGATCTGCTGGTCTTTTTACCTCTATATTCCTTTTCATAAAAATTCTAATTAATTCTCTTCTTCTATCTTTTTAACAAGCTCAGTGAGTTAATATATTGCTGGTTTATTCACGCACAGGTTTTGATATTGTAAACCCAAGGACACAGCTCAAATGAATGGGTAATTCCTCATCTGAGCTTCTCTCTTGTGGGATATTTAGATGCATAAAAAGAAAATATCAGCATTTGCTACAGGGCTGGAGATAAATGTCTCTGTACGTGTATTTGTGATTTAACTTCATGATTTAACTGGTCTGAATTTTTTTCAAGTCGTATTTCCCAAGATGACAGAGCTCCAATGTAAGGGCGACAGCACAGACTAGTGGTTTAAGATGGTATTGTTGGTATTTATTTCAGTATAGATTTTGGTTTCCCTTTAATTTTTTTCAACTTGCTCAACAAGATTTTTCTCTCTCACATATATACAATAAGCAATACATGAAACATAATCAGAAAAATAAAAATATATATTGAAATTATGTCGATTAAAAAGAGATATATATATATGATTTAATTATATTAAATTTAATATTACATCAGATAGGTTAAATATATTAAAAAGCAATTGCATGCATATATAACACTACGTCAAAAGTTTGGGATCAGTTAGACTTGTAATGTTTTTAAGAGTCTATTATGCTCATCAAGGCTGCATTTATTTGATCAAAAATATACAGAAAAAAAAAAACAGTATCGTTGCAAAAAATGCTAATTACAATTATAAACAAAAAATGTAAAGCTGAATTTCCATCAGCCATTACTCCAGTATAAGTGTCATGATCCTTCAGAAAATCATTCTAATATGCTGATTATAATTAGAGATTATCAAATGTTAGGCCAAAAACAGTTGTGCTTGCCAAATAGTTTTTGGAAACTGCATACATTTTTCAGGAGTCTGTGATGAATCAAAAGTTAAAAAGAACCAGCATTTATTCAAAATTAAATCTTTCTAAACCAAATAAATTCTTTGCTCAGCTTTCAATTTTAAACAATCCTGCTGAAATAAAAGTGTTAATTGGTCTTTCAAAAAAAAAAAAGTAAAAAATTTACTGACCCAACTTTGAACGGTATGAGTGTATTAAGTTAGAAAAGATTGGTCTATTTTAAAAAAATTCTCTCGTTTTAATGTTTCTATTCATCAAAGATCCTGAAAAAAAAAGGATCACAGGTTCAAAAAAATTTAAAGCATAATACGAAATCAGCATCGTAGAATGATTTGAAGAAGTGGCACTGAAGGACTGGGAGTAATGATGCTGAACAAAAATTCAGCTGTTGCACACAGGAATAATTAGATTTTAATGTATGTTCAAATAGAAACAAGTTATTTACAATCTAGTTATTTCACATATAACATTTTTTACCGTATTTTTGATTCAAAAATGGCAGCTTGATGAGCATAAGAAAAACTCCTTTAAAAAAAAAAAAACAACTGAAAAATCGTTCGATGCCCAAACTTTTGAACGGAAGTGTGTGTGTGTGTGTGTGTGTGTGTATGTGTATATGTATATATAGAATATTAATATAACACATGTATATATGTAAGATATGTATGTGGTATACTATATCTAATATTTATTAAAAGACATACAGTGGGGAAAAAAAGTATTTAGTCAGCCACAAATTGTGCAAGTTCTCCCACTTAAAAGATGAGAGAGGCCTGTAATTTTCATCAAGGTTTTACCTCAAACTTGATTTTTTTTCTTAAAAAATCCAGAAAATCACATTGTAGGATTTTTAAAGGATTAATTGGTAAATTCCTCGGTAAAAAAAGAATTTGGTCAATAACAAAATTTACTTCAATACTTTGTTATATACCTTGGTGGCAAGACAGGGTTCAAAACCGTTTGTCTTACGTCTTCACAAGGTTTTTTTTCACACCAACTGTTGCTGGTATTTTGGGCCCATTCCTCCATGCAGAATCTCTCTAGAGCAGTATGTTTTGGGGCTGTCGCTGGGCAACACGGATTTTCAACTCCTCCAAAGATTTTCTATGGGGTTGAAATCTCAAGACTGGCTAGGCCACTCCAGGACCTAGAAATGCTTCTTACGAAGCCACTCCTCGTTGCCCGGGCGGTGTGTTTGGGAACATTGTCATGCTGAAAGACCCAGACACATTTCATCTTCAATGCCCTTGCTGATTGGATAGGAGGTTTTCCACTCAAAATCTCACGATACATTGGGGCCCCATTTCATTCTTTGGGGGGTTTTTGTCTACACGGACAGTCGTCCTTGGTCCCTTTTGCAGGAAAAAACAGCCCAAAAGATGATGTTTCCACCCCCATTGCTTCACAGTAGTATTGGTGTTCTGGAATGGCAAACGCGTTCTTTCGACTTCCAAACCACGACAAGTTGAGGTTACCAAAAGTTCTATTTTGGTTTTCCTCTGACCATATGACATTTTCCCAATCCTCTTCTGGATCACCAAATGCTCTCTAGCAAACTTCAGACGGCCTGGACATGTACTGGCTTAAGCAGGGGGACACGTTTGGCACTGCAGGATTTGAGTCCCTGGCGTCGCAGTGTGTTACTGATGGTAGCCTTGTTACTTTGGTCCCAGCTCTCTGCAAATCATTCACTAGGTCCCCCCGTGTGGTACTGGGATTTTTGCTCACATTTCTTGTGATCATTTTAACCCCACGGGGTGAGATCTTGCATGGATCCCCAGATCGAGGGAGATTATCAGTGATCTCGTATGTCTTCCATTTTCTAATAATTGCTCACAGTTGATTTCTTCACACCAAGCTGTTTACCTATTGCAGATTCAGTCTTCCCAGTCTGGTGCAGGTCTACAGTTTTGTTTCTGGTGTCCTTTTACAGCTCTTTTGTCTTGGCCATGGTGGAGTTTGGAGTTTGACTGTTTGAGGTTGTGGACAGGTGTATTTTATTTTGATAACGAGTTCAAACAGATGCCATTTAATACAGGTAACGAGTGGAGGACAAAGGAGCCTCTTAAAGAAGAAGTTACAGGTCTTGTGAGAGCCAGAAATCTTGCTTGTTTGTAGGTGTCCAAATACTTATTTTACCGAGGAATTACCAATTAATTCTTTAAAAATCCTACAAGGTGATTTTCTGGATTTTTTTTCTCATATTGTCTCTCATAGTTGAGGTATACCTATGGTGAAAATTACAGGCCTCTCTCATCTTAAGTGGGAGAACTTGCACAATTGGAGGCTGACTAAATACTTTTGGCCCCACTGTATATAATAATATTTATTTAATATTTTGTAAATACGTGATTTAATTATTTTATAATGATAAATAAGTAAAGTCTATTATTAATCTAAATTTATATTAATTAAAAATAAAACAAAAGAAAAATGTAAAAAAAAAAAATACTGTAAATATTAGTTCTTAGCAAATTTGTTTGTCATTGCTCATATTTGAACCCCCCCGCCCGACACAAAGACTTTGATCCCCTTGTTCAGCTCATTTTTTTTTCTAGTACGTCATGTTTTCTATTTCCTACAGGTTCCCGAGTGCATCCAGTCCCTCACAGTCGGAGGAGACCACAACCACCAAACCCAACCCACCCCCCCCGAACGTGCAGAGAAAAGAATCCTAGACATCCACGGACCTCGCTGCAAGCTTTCTTTTGTACGTCTCTGAGATCGCAACTGCATGTAATGCTGTCATTCAATGCGCACATTAACCCATGCAGAAGCATTCTCCAAAACACTCGTTACGGCACATGTCAGTGTTTCAAACATCCTCCATTGATTCTGTCAGGCACTCTGTATTCTTCACATCCATTGTGTCAGGATGTGCCACCACTGTCTCCCAGGAAGTGAACGAGGTAATCACCTTACGTGCTCATTCTTTCTGTTCGCTTGAGTTGTGGGCCGCTTAAATGCATCACCGCCCACACCATGTTTCATTGGAACACCCTGACGTGAAAGAAAAGCGAAAGAGTTCTAATTACTCTAAAGCTTCCCCAAATCCTCCCTTAGAGGAAAAAAAAGAGCGCATGTACACTGGGAGGGAGGTATGCAGGCTGATGGCTGTTGTTACAGGCTCATCTTTTACAGACAGAAGAGAGAGAGAAGAGATGCCACAGTGACACAGTTGGGTGCCAAGCGCTGCGTGGCTGAAGCCCAGCTCGAGAAGAGAAATGTGTAATCCACTCCAGAGTTAAAAAGAGAGAAGGACTGGGATTTCTTTAAAAAAGTTATCAAGCAGATTTGCTTTTATGAGAGTTTCACTCTTTGTTGCATTAGCAGATTGTTGGGGAAAAAATCATTAGTTTGGGATATTCGGCAGTGCTACATATCTTTGTGCTAATTTCACCATATTATAATTAAACATTAGTTTATTGCATTATTTAGTGATAATGATTTGAATATTTTCATGACTAAAGTGTGTGTGTTGTCAGGATGAAGAGAGTGAGGAGGAGGCGGAGGGGTTCAGACAGAGTTCACGTGTTTCCACCCACCGTGACTCAGTGATTGGCAGCCGGCTGTCAAAGGACAGGTAAACATCGCCTCATTTCAAACCGTTTAGGATTTCTAGCCTAAATTAAAATTGAAAGAACCTTTCCTTTGGGTGATGTGTATGTATGTATGTATATTAATCTATTATGTATGTATAGTCTATAATAAAAAGGATTGTGAAACACGGACTCTATGTCGCAATTGTTGAACGTGTTACATTCAAAATGTATATACATAAAATGTAAATATATATATATATATAATGTATACAAATAAGAAATTAGCTGGAAATAAAAAGCAGGTGAATTGAAGGTCTCACACATATATATATATATATATAGGCTATAAAATATTATGGTATGTTTTCCACATGTAACGTTTATAATGACATAAAAATTAATGGAACAAAAACGTCCACATTGTTTGAGCTCCTGAGAGTGAGTCGTGTATAGGCTACTATTAACGAGTTATGGCTAAATAATTTAATGTTTAGCCATTTCTAGTTAGCCTTGAAAATGTGAGCTTGTCATAGTTGCAGTGGAATATGCAGTTATACATTTTAATTTGACATTCCCATAAACATTGTGTCCTGTCCATACTGCAGGCTTCTTTCTGGAGATCCATCTGTTCATTTAGACAATGGAACAGTCTGGACTAACAGAGCAGCTGCGTACACAGGAAAGGTGCAAAGAGCTGTGTTTGAGGACAGTTTGAGCAAAATCTACAGGAACCTCTACAGAAACGCATCACAGCCTGGACAAAACACCTGAACACAATAGCCATAGATATGTTTAATCAGTTATTTGGTGTATTTGCGTTTGTCAGGTAAATCAAATCAGGAAACAGTATGGGTGGTGGAAGCTTGACAATGTGTAACATACTTTAACTTCCATAATGATGACAGCATTAGTAAAAAGAAAAATACATCATTTTGGACTTAATTTATTGTGAACCCAGAGAGGAATGATCAGTCTCTTCAGTCGGTCTTTCAATCTCGATCCATTTAAGAAAAAAAACTCTAAAAAGTTACATTTTTACAAAAAGTTTTTTTTTTTCTCCATGCAATGCAAATGATTAAAAAAAGCATTTATTGATCCACTGAAATTTTAAAAAATATAGTTGCCTCATATTTCAAAATCAAAAACTGATTTGCCTTATGAAACTTTATTAATTTTCTTTTTGTGGAACATGTGCTTCTTTTTGTTCATCTTGCCAGCGGCCTGTGCTGCTTTTTCTGCCATGATCTCTTGATATTTCCTTTTGTTATAGCTGAAAAGAGGTATTTTAGAACATGACAATTAATCTAAAACAATAGTGAGAGAACAGTCAATAAAAAAAACATTTTCATGAATACAAATCATTTATCTCAGTTTACTGCATATAAAGCTAATCAGCCATAGTTTTCTTACCTTCTAAACTCTGCATCAGCAAGCAGCTCTTCAACAATGGTCCTTTTCCTTTGTTTCTTAGGGATTCTTGAACTATAAAAGTCTACTGGGTTGTCAACCACTGTACCAACCTGAAACAAAAAGATCAAAACTTTACTCGAAAGAATAGAACAATGGCTTTTTGAAAAGTTGTTTGAGGGGAAAAGTTGCTGATAAAGACTCCCCAACCTAGGGCTGGTCGGTATATCAAGTTTGTGTGATATATCGATTTTTTTTTTTTTTAATAAGCGATATGTACGGTGCACGGCTATTTATGATGGCAGATGGAGTAATGGCGTAATCAAAATATAATGCAATTAATCTATGCTCTTGTGTTTACTTTCATTTTTTAGTTTAGTGAATTTAACTTCTGCTTTAAAAATCATTATTTTTGTTTTTAGATTGTAATATGTTAAAATTTTCGCACAATCTACTTTCACTATATTTGTTTTCACCAATATAAACATTGTTTCATTGGAAAACATTGGGCAGGGTATTAAAAATAATAATATATAACATCCTGCCCAATGTTGTCCAATGAAACAATGTTTATAAAAAAAAAGCACTGACAACAAATATAGTGAAATATGTTTTTTTTTTTTTTTATCCAATTAGAAAATACTGAGATATATACCGTATATCGCATTTCAGCCAAAAAATACCGAGATATGATTTTTTTTTGGCCATATTGCCCAGTCCTACCCCAACCAACCTGAAAGTACTTGGGAAATCCTTCTCTGTCATTCTTCTTGTAGAAGCGCTTTGGGTCCATGGCTGAGCGCATCTTAAGTGCCTTCAGGTCATTTTTGAACTCTTCTGTTAATTCAGGAGCTCTCATGTTGAACCAGCCATCACCAGTTGTCTTTTCTCTTTCCGCCTGTATATGACAAATATCACACAAATGAGATTAGTACATTGCTTATAAAACCCTGATGTAATCAAAAGCATGAGAATTACAAACTTTATTTGTTAACACTACTGTTATAATGACTTGAGATATCATCAGAAATCATAACCATTGCTTGAGTATTAAAGGTTTAAAGTGACACACTACCATTAAAGTTTTTCATCTCACCAAGACTACATGTATGATCAAAAAAAAAAACCGAAATACTAAGAAATATGATCACTTAAAATTACTTTTTCGCTAGTTCTGATTTTAAAATGTAATTTATTCCTGCAATGGCAAAGCTGAATTTTCAGCAGCCATTACTCCGTCTTTGAATAAAATGTCTTTTTCACTTTTGATCAATTTAATACACCCTTGCTCCTAATTTCATTTTTAAAAATTGTAATGATTTAGATTGAATAAACTCCTTATTTAAAAAAAAAAAATCCTTTTACCGACCCCAAACTTTTTAATGATATTGTAAGTTTTCAAGATGAATTAATAAAAGATAAAAACTGTAAAACAGCTTTCCTTTTAAGGAGACAAAATATGAGACTATCCATTTCTACATGAATGGGTGTACCCACCTTACGCTTGAGTTTAGCAGCATGTTTAGATTCACTGTATGGAGGCACAGCATCTTTCTTCTCAAATTCCGGAACGATAACACTCTTCTTCAGCAACTACACAATGAATACAACATTTTTTATGCCCTTTAGCTTAAATAAGCATTACAGCTGCACAAAATGCTTTGAACTGTCATCAAATACAGCCAATGTTTCATCCAGAATAATAAATGATTATTTACCTCATCCTGATTGTTCAGGTCCTTCTGGCTTTTCGAACTGTTGGAAAGACTCTTTGGCTTGTTGCCATCAAAACTGATGTACAAACCACCAAGTTCCTTCATTTTCAGACCTGTGTCAATGGCACTAGATAGCTGTATCCTGAGCAAGAAAAAAACAGTTTGACATTTTCAGACTAAATATATTTGAAATATTACATGTAAATATTTAGTGAAGAGTTAAAAATATTGAAACGTTTTTAATATTTAAAAAAACAATACAATAGGAGAAACAAAACCAACTTACAGAGGCTTTTTGGGAGCAAACAGCACTTTTGAATCTTCGTCATCATCGTCATCTCCATCCTCATCAACAAAATCCTCCTCATCCTCTTCCTCGGTTTGCTTGGCATCAACATAATACTGTTTCTTAGACCGTAGTCCAGGTTTAGTGTCTATAACAAACAGTCCGTTACCATGTGCCTCCGCTTTTTCTGACACCTGATTTCCATCAGGGCACATCACATCGTCTTCACTCTGCACATCTTCAGCTTTATGTGAACAGCCTTCCTCCTCTGAAGACAGACCTTCATCAGCACTGTCTTCATCCTCACTGCTGTTGAGTAAACTGATCATTTGTTTCTGGGGAGGAGGTTTCTTAGATGTTTCCTCTGTGATGGTCAAATTTGTTTGAGTGTGTGAGCTTGTAGAAGGGCCTTCAAGGTCATTCAACGTTACGGAGTCGTTTTCGGTTGTCTTAACGGTGTCATTAGCTTCCTCATAAATGATCACACTTTTCTTTTCGCGATCAACCTTGTCCTCATGCTCCTCAACCACAGCTGGTACAGGATCTTCTAGGGTGGTTTCTACCACATCCTCCTTCACAGGCTCAGTAGAAGTCTGATCCTCAATAACCTTCTCAATCACAGCTGGTACAGGATCTTCTGCCGCAGCTTCTACCGTATCCTCCTTCACAGGCTCAGAACATGTATGAACTTCAACAACGTGGCTTGTCTCCACAAACTCTGGCTCATCATTTTCCATGGCAACATCTCCAGACTCTTCAGTTAGCGTAGCAGAAGTTTCAGCCGCAGGTTTTTCTTGAAGTGTCAGAGTTTCAGTTCCACTGTCCTCCACCGGCTCAACGTCTTGCATGCTGCTCTGGGGTCCCTGCATCTCAATGGCCTCATCCTGATCAAGAACTACAGTGGTATCTTCAGCTCTCTCCTCAATCATGGTGCACTTCTGAGCTTCACTGGTGTCCACGGTCACGGTGCTGTCCAGTTGATCTACTGTGTCTTCAGCTTCATCTCCATCAGGTACTGGAATACTTTCATGAGGAGGTTCAAGCCCCTCACCCGGTTCCTCAGGCATGGCAGCAGCAGTTGTAATGGTGTCACTTACATGAGAAGCCCCTTTTGCTTTACTTCTTGTCCTGGTTACAGGAACCGCACGGCTACTACTAGCAGACCCGGTTCGGCTACTACAAGGAGTCCCCCTTCCTCTTTGAGGGCTGGGGCTCCCTTGAGAAGTGCAGACATCAGTAGCTACTGATTCTGAATCGGATTCACCAACCAGAGTGTCAGGTTTGGGCTGACGCCTGGTGGATCTCCACGGACTCATGCTGGGACCAGACTTGTATCCATCAGAGTCAGTTTTGTCGTCAACTACTGTTTTGCGCCTACTTGCACTCTTCCTGGACATTGGAGAAGGGGTGTCTGTGGTTTCCTCAAAGCTCAAAGGGATCGGCTCAGTCGGTTTTACTTTCTGGTTTCGTGCAGATCTGCGGACCACAGATCCACGTAGGCCAGAAACACTGGAGGAGCATGACTCTGGTTCAGATGAATCTGCTTCTGTGGAAGGAACAGCAGTCTTCCGATGGCTCCTTGTTATTGGACGGGTGTCCATAGCTTTAGTGACGGATACAGAAGAACTGCACGACTCAGCCCCTGAGGGATCATCATCATCATCCTTTGTGGCATCTTTTGCAGCTGCTGAAGTCAGAACACGTTTCCTCAGGCTGTACGGAGCTCTGCGAGAATGGGTTGCGGACACCTCAGATGAGCAGGATTCAACTTCGGATGCCTCGTCCTGTACAGTGGGCTTCCCCCTGACTGCAGTCCTCCGTTTGGTTCTAGGTGTCACCTGCACATCAGAAACTACAGAGCAGCAGGACTCTGACTCAGACACATCAGCTTCATGGGTAGAGTTAGGCTGCTTTTTGTCAGCAAGGAGACGTGTGGATCTTCTAATGTCACGCTTTGGCAGACTTGCTGCTGAGGAAGAGGCAGTACTGTCGTCCTTCGGCTCATCTGGCTGGGAGTAGCCAACAAATTCGGACTGGGGCTGGTTTTCTTCCATTAGCGTTCTGCGTCGTGTTCTTCTGGTCGAAGGAGTAGGCTGCTGTGAGAGCAAGAACATTTGCTTCAGATTATTCAAGGACTTCTTATAATTTTTATAGACATTTGAATTGATACACACTAAAATTTAAATACTAAATCATAAACCACCAATCAACTGTTACTTGCTCAATCTTTAATATTACTTTTTTTTTTATTGTTCGAATAATAGCCATTTAGTAAACAAACATTATGAGTTATAGCTGGATTATTTACTCAATGAAAAACTTAAGACAGAAATAAAAGTAGACATTGCTCAGTGATGGATTGACAGTTTATAATTTAAAGATTGCATGAGGTATTATGCGATTTCGGAGAGGGTAGCAATAACAAGCTAAGCTAATAAGATCCCACCCTGCCTGCAAATCACTCTCCAAAGCCAAGCCTTCTCTCTAAAACAGGGCTAACCAGCGACATGATTAGAGACGGCGTTGGTGGACGGTTGAACGGGACGCTGGCAGATTACCTCATGTCTCATTCACCGGAAAACATTACAGTACAAAGCGCATAATATTACAATAACTGCGCCTTCCATTCTCGCTCGGTCTGCTGTTGACGTATCATGTCTGCGCGAACAGGGTGCTCAGAAGTATGCAAATACATCCAAAGACAGATAGGAAGGACAGCCTATCGTAGCCCTCGAACCGAGTGATATGATTGGACGAACTTTTTGTGAAGGGACTTTCAACCAGCATAACAAAAATGCTTTTGAACCAAATCACCTACCCTGCCTTTAACCATCTTTTGAAATATTTATATTATCACACATAATCTGGGTTGTGATGATGTTTTTCCCAATAATACTGCAATACTTTAACAGTTCTGCTTTTATAACATAACCTAATGACATAAATATTTATCAGAAGGAGTGACGTTACTTAAAATTCACCAATAACATATGGTCACTTTAATGAAAACTAACATATGTACGTATGGCTAGATGTCCTGCCTAACAGGAGCATGATCACACATGGTGAGACTGCAGCCCAAAGCTACACATGCAGCCTGTCTTGTTTAATAACATAAGTGTCAAGTCGAGGAAGAAGGCAAAACAGACGACATTTAAAAAATATGAACGGACACTATTATCTAATTGAATATGGACGTGATTTGTTAGTTCAACAGGTTTCCCACACTTGCTCGGGCATGTATGGACACATGCGGCGACTCATTATTACATGAAAGTACATACAACGCTGCAATTACAAGCACACACTGACGCTTGCGGAGAATATGTAGACTAAATGGCTAAACTACTTAAGAACCATACATACCGTGGCTCCAGAGTTTTCATCGCTGGTATCGTTCACAGGGGAGCCCACGCATGTTCTTCTCCTGGTGGCCACCATCTTGCCACTATAACGACACTAGACGCACTTCCGCTTGCGAGACGCGTTCTCTGAATGCGCAGGCGCGACTAATCGATGCAAGAAAGCATCCCTGAGCAGGGGCCAGTTGCATAAACAGACACTACGTTAAGACTGTCTTAAGAACTAATTTCATCAACTAGTAGCTAGCCAAAATGTAATCAGACTTACTTTTAGGATTCACATTAGACAATTCTCCCTGTTTATAACTGACTTGAAAAAGTTATGAGCAGTTTAAAGAAAACATTTTTTAGATAACTAACTTTTAAAGGGGTCATATGATGCGATTTCAATTTTTCCTTTCTCTTTGGAGTGTTACAAGCTCTTGGTGCATAAAGAAGATCTGTAAAGTTGCAAAGACTAAAGTCTCAAATCCAAAGAGATATTCTTTATAAAAGTTGAGTCAACCATGCCTACCTAAAATGGCTCGTTCTAACACGCCCCCACATATCTCGGTCACTATGTGGGAATATTTGCATAAAGCAGCCCAAATGTTCACGCAAAGAATGAAGGCGCAACTTTTATTTCTCGCTGTAGTATTGTTGCTGCCACCGCCGCCATGTCGTGGAGATTCTGTGTGTTTTGTTGTGAAAACAAAACTACTTTGTTTGGTCTTCCAAACGAGGACAATACCGCTTCGTCATGCCTGGAGCTGATCCGTGCTGGTCGCTGATGAAACTACATCAACTTTGTGCTGTGGATCGCCTTTCACCGTGGACGAAGCGGAGTCCAGCCCGGGGTCGTCACATGTGGTTTCCGCAAGCCCTCCGGACGCTCCTTCATCGAATCCGCCGGCTGCACCGTTCTCAAGCTCGCCCGCCTCCGCTCACTCAAGCCCGCCGTGTGTGACGCTTTTGTTTCGTTGTGAAAGTGAACTACTTTGTTTGGTTGGTCGTGTGGTGCGCAAAAGAGGACACGACTAAATCAGTGGTTAAGTTGTATTTCCAACACTGTTCCAGAACACTTCAACCCAAAATATTAATTTGTGTGCAGCACATTTTATGGAGGACTTGTTTCTTGATCCTGGTAGAGTAGACTACAGTGCAGGCTGTTCTGACTCACAGACTGGTAGTACGTTTTTTATATTTAAAGAATTTTGCCACTGAGGTTCTGATTGAATAAAAAAATGGTTACCAATATACAACAAACGTGCGAGTTTTGAGCATTTTTAAGAGTGTAGCACTTGTTGTTTGTCATTTCTCTGATCACATATGCAGACATGGTTTTATGTTTACACGACGCGATACGCAATGCACCGCAACGCGTAAAAGACAGTGTAAGTCATTATAATCCGTAATTATGCTCCCAGTGTATGCAACAAATGCCTCGTTTATAAGGGTTTTTCATGTTTTTGTCTCATCGCCCGGCATCACAGTATGGTAAGGGACGTAAAATTTCCGTCACACGCTTGAGATATTCAATCAAACACAACGCACTGGATAGCTGGCAAATCAAAGCACACCTCGCTTTTCAGAACAATGAGCTTTGTAAAAATCGCGTGCCGTTTCCAAAGTTGCGGTGGCTTACAGGAGAACACTATGTCAGTATGTGCAAAATAAGTTGGTGTTTTTTTTGAACCTGTAAAACTCCGCAAACACATTTCATTTACAACCAATACTAGCAAAATAATGTTTTCTTTTGTTAGTGTCATACCTTTCATATGACCCCTTTAAGACTAGTCTAAGCGGTTTACGCAATCGGCCCCAGATTTGAGTGTTGGGTGAGTTGCAAGTAATGATATGGATTTGTGTCTTGATTTTACCTTCTAACCAGTTGTGCTCTTGACTATTAAAATTAATTCATACATTCATTAATAAAAAATTTAAAAAAAAAACAATCTAAATGTAAAAACATATAAACATTGAAATGAATGAAACCCAATGCCAGTCCATGTTTAATTTTCAATTCCTAAGTTTATAAACCACATTAAAAATGTTTAACACAATATGGGAAAATAGTAATTACATGTACATTATATAAAAGAAAATCTCTCTTATATGATTGGCTCCAACAGGATTCATCATTACAATGAATAAATAACACAGGTAAAAATATATTTTCTGGCTATTCGCTAGATACTGGAACTAATCATTATTTTCCTGCAAGTGTGGAATTTTCCAGTATTTTATATACAATGAATCAATGCCGTTCATGCCATGCATGTTAACAGCCTCTCATACAGTTACATATTTGAATATTTATTTTTTATCAGATAAGCAAAGCATTTTGTTTACAAAGGGATGCAAAAGAGATGGAATCAGCTGTTGACAACAGGTAAAAAAAAACATTTACTGAAGCAAAGCATCAATCAAAATAAATTATACAAACTTAAAACGCCAGCAGGACTTAAAATTTGACATTCAATTTTGAAGTAAACAATCTACAACTATGTGGTCCACTCTTTGAAAAACATGCGTTTAACATTTTTAAATAAAACAGAAAAAAATCTCCTAACGTTTTTCACCAAAATCACAGGGGCAACATTGATTTACAAAACAACCTTTTGGTATTTGAAGCATCTTAATCTGCTGTCCCATCAACCATTGATTTATATTTAATTTGGACCCTTTTGATAACTGGCAAGAACTAAACCAGGCCAGGTCAAGAGAGAGAAAAAAAAACTCAGACTAAAGGCACTTTGCATTTATCTACAAGAACAGACAGCTGTCTAAATATTCTAAATCATGAGTGAAAATGAGTCAAGTGGGTTGGAATAATTTTTTGTTCCTTCGAAAAGTAGAAAACCACCTCTAAAATATGCATCAATGATGTAGTAGCTCCCTGAATTTAGTGGAATAAATTTCAGAAATCCAAAACAAAAACAAAAAACCTGTTCAAACTGGAAATGTTAATGGTCATTGCTCTTTTTAGCATGAACTATGTAGCCTTTTGCTTTTATGATGCCTCTGCTCTTGACGATGATAGAGTACCGTAAGACCCACTCCAGCCTCCAATCGTCCACCTGCAGGTCCTTACTGCTCCCCTGCACTGCTTCCTGGAAGCCTGCTGCACTGATTAGCTCTAGACACAAGAAGAAAGTTTGGCATCATTAGATTTCCCGTGCTGTTGCTCATGCGGTTTTATAATTAAACTGCAGAACCAGTTCATGCACAGTCATTGAGCGCAATGACTCAGTATAAAATACACACCTTTGGGGTCATTGTGAGTAAGCAATTGTATGTCGAACTCTTTAGCAAATGCAGTGAGGTCTGGAGGCATCACACAGCACGAGGCCAGATTCACCTGATTACTACTCGGCTTTACCTGCATAGCATGATAGAGTACAAAATACATTGTAAATGATAAATTATTCTGTTATGTGCAGAAAAAATACACACTCATAGCAGACCTGAGCCCAGTTATAGAGCTGCTCTAAGAGAGTTTTATCCAAGTCCGACGTGCCGATGGCAGCGATCTTCTGGCTTTGCACAAGACTTTCCAGCTCCTTCCACAGCGGCTGCAGGTGGGTCAGCGTCTGTGCCTCACCCTCCGGGAGAGGAGGTGGAGCAATGATCACAGAATCCAACTGAGATACGCCTAATGAAAGACGAGCTGAACAACACGGAGAAGAGGAGAGAGGGTTATTGTCAAAACAACTGAATTTAATATTCACATTCAATGCCATTCAAACGTTTGGGCTCAGTAAAAAAAATTTAAGAAATAATATTCAGCAAGGATGCATTTAATCAATAACAAGTGACAGTAGAGACTTTTACATTGCTACAAAAAAACTATTTCAAATAAATGCTGCTCTTAATCTTTTGATCTGTTCTATTAATCAAAGTATCCTTATAATAATGTTATCGCGTTATCGTTGTTAAACCTCAAAAGTGTTACATGTGAGGATTGAGTCAAATGAGATTAAGAACCTTGTTTCTTGAACGACAAATCAGCATATTAAAATGATTTCTGAGGATAATGTGACACTGAAGACTGGAGTATGGCTGCTTAAATTTCAGCTGACTAATCTGATTACACTGTTTTTTGATAAGTCCGAAAAAAAAGCTACTTTTATTATAAAATGGTTATTTTAAATTGTAATAACATTTCAAAATATTAATGTTTTTGATCAAATAAATGCAGCCTTGGTAAGCAGAAGGGATTCTGCATTGGGATGTATATATTGACTAAGTGATTTGAAAGGGATTTGGTCAAAAATACTGCCACTTAGGCATATTTGATGCCACTTGAAGTATGAAGTTTATTCCTAAGCTTCACAAATTAGTCATATCATGAGGACGTTGCTGATTTCATACTCTAATATATAAAATATATGATTTAGTATTGTAATTATAGAATTACAAATTATTATATTAATTAATTATGGATCATAATTAACATATAATGTGATCTCTTTGTTTAGAGACTACTACTTTTCATATATTTCTTAGAGCCTTAAATGTCTAAAACACACTCTTAGTATGCTCAATTCAGTTAGTTTAAGGTAAGGAACTTGCACTAAGTAAATATACATGATCAGTTTTACCTAATTAAATATAATACTTTTCATGTAAATGGCATCACACTAAGCAGAACATACCCATGTCCACCGCACTTCTGATGGATGAACAGTCCGACTCAGTGAGAAAAAGCTTCACTGTAAAGACATTTAAACATATTTAATAACATGCACATGCACTGCAGCAGCATTATTTAATGCACTAAGGATCTGTAATCCTCACCAGACACTTTCAGCTCCTCTCTCTCCTCTGGAGTGATGGCCTCTGTGTTTTCTGGAATAGTACAATCCAGAACACTGGGAAGCTCCTAAGGAAAAAAAACAGAGGTAATTGCAAAACTATGCTATCATGGAAAGTATCCAATAACTTACTGGATTATGCATTATAGTTCCATAATTTTTTGGCAATCTTGTGTCTATGAAACTCACTTTACTTTACATGTGAAAACATCAGACACCTTGTTAATGGACTGCATGAAAGGAATGCATCAATAAGCCTCGCCTTTTGTGTGCTAAGACCTTTACTCTCCACTCGCTGAGCTCTCAGGCAGATTCGCTGACAATGGCAGAATGAGCCAGAGCAGAGGCACAGCGGCCCCTTGCCATGGACAATCACCATAACAACTGTCTTTTCATCCCACTGCCTATATATGCTTTAATGGTGCTAAAAGAGACAGACAGTTTGCTTTCCCACAATCCATAGAGTGCTCAACTGTTTATGTTCAGGGGTCTGATTATTTCATGCAAATCTTTAATATGTCAAAGATGACATTTTTTTTTAGCTTAAAACGACTTGTTTGTAAGTTCTCAAGGTTTCCTTTTCCACTTTCGCAATGAGTGTCATGCAAGGTCTTACAGAATCAAGAGATGACGGCATTGCGGCAAACCACTCGCTCAGTGTGCCTTGGATACAGTCTTGAAGCTGTGAATTTAGAAAAAAATGTTACAACAGGCTACAAAAAACATCTTGGCAGCTTTCACAAACCCTTTTCATATTCATAGGCACAGACACGTTTGGCCCTATAGGCTTTTTTAGAAAAGTCTAATTAAAAAAAAAAGTGCATAATTTAATTATGGCTACCAATAGCTGCTCGCATTAAAATTCAAGGCATTGATGTTTGCCTTATCAACCACTGGCTCTGCACCCCTTTACATAAATGCACTAATTCAGACTTATGTGCCCTCCAGAAGCTTGCATTCTGAGAGTGAACGGTGCATTATATGGCCATCCCCCAAAAAAACACAATCTGCCCAACCCAATCCGAGCAGCTGAGTCCTTAGCCATCTTCAAGAACACGACTAAAAACACATCTGTTCCATCTATATTTGACCCTCTAACACTAGCACTCTATTCTATTTCTATTCTATCTACTTGTTTTCTTTTTATTTTTAGTAAAAATGCTCATTGTGCGCGTTTTTGTGACTAATGAGGACATAAATTTGTATAATGATAAAGGTATGACATAGGTATTACAAGGCGAAGGTGACTTTTCAGGACATTACCCCATGTCCCCACTTTTCAAAACGCTTATAAATCACACAGAATGGAGTGTATTGAAAATCTGAAATAGCACAAAGTTTGTCCTGTAGGGGTAGGGTTTGTGTAGGGCAATAGAATATACGGTCTGTACGTTATATAAACCATTATGCCTATGGGATGTCCCACTTTTCACAAAAACCTGTTGGTGTGTGTGTGTGTATAAAGTCATACTAAAAAAGAAACATGGAAATAAATTGAAAAACATAGAAACACCCTGTTATACACTGTTGAGGGAAAAAATTCACATCAAGACATCATTAACATCTTCTAGTTATAATCTTACAATACCATCTTCACATACACATATTTAAACATTACTGATCCACTTGCATGGGCTTGAACAATAAGCCACATTTTTATTATTGGATGTTAGAGAGATTTTAGCCAGTGAATATAAAATGCACAGTCATTTGTCAATCATCTGTTGAGATTATAAGACATTCTGATGAAAATCTACATCAGCATGACATTGTATCATCCTTCATTCCAGCATGTCGGGTCAGGTCACATTTAATTATGTACACTCTATCAGCAAGTGTTACTAGGCAGAAGCATTGCTTGTACTCACAACTACAACTAAGGAAGGTAGAACAAAACCCTGAGCATTTGAACGTCAATGCAACAACAGTGCGAGGCATTGCAATTTCTCATACCGCATTTTGCATACAGTGGCATGTCATGAGCAGCACGAGGCACACTCGCCACTGACGTCATTAATAGAAGAAGACGCATCATATATTTTAGCTCCGGAATCGTTATTGTGAGCCGAGTCGATCTTAATGATTCGACTGAACCGATTCGCAAAGCTTTCGACTGTAAGGTGGGAGTCATGCCGGAACATAAACAAAGAACCATATCACCAATTTTTTTTCGAACAGTAATGACAATATATCGAGGAAAAGTATAATTAACCTAATTAGGTTAATCACGACAGAATCCAAATACAAAACAAGTGCACACAAAATCCAGTGTCTACAACTAAAACAACACATTATTTAGAATCAATATTGAAAACATACGTATCGACTCGATTTTTACGCGTTCGTAGATGATACGTCCAGGAACACGAGTGACGTCTCAAAAGATTCTGTGAATCGGTTCGGTGAATGAACCGTCCGAAGGAGCCGATGTTAAAAAAAAAGAATCGGACTTCACAAAAGCAACGACAACCTTATCATAAATAATGGGGTGACCCTTGGCCAAACTCCTTCACCGAACAATATCACACTGTAAAACATGCTATGCCCGTTTTGCCAAAATGGACCAAGATGCACCACGAGCACCACAAACTCATGTCACTTACCTCCTCGCTAGTTGAAGACGGACATATCTTCTTAAGTCGACTGCGGTTGACTAAATTCCCCGTGTGAAGCTTTAGGGTTGTCGCGTGATTAAAAAGCTGCTTCGCATTTACATGAGGCTCCATTGCTCCGTAAAAATCGGTGACTGGAAACAAGTGCTGTCTATATGTAACTATTAACCGTAGAATACCCTCGGGTACAATGTTTCCCTCTCTCTCGAGTACACTAAACAGTGTAGTATGACTTTGAACTTGTAGTTCATTCAAGTAGAGAGGAGGTTAGAGCAGAGAGTTTCACGCCCACATTAAGAATATGGATGGGTTGCGCTGGAAAACCTGGCGAGGATCAGCCCAAAATGGATCGGATGAGTGATTTAATGCAACGTTCAAACTTTCTGAGGCCCCCTATTGTCCAACACAATATTCAAAGGACCCCATTCTTCAATAATGATAACAAAGCTGCTGGCTTTCAAGCTTGTTTATTTATAAAGACAAGAAGTGCATCATAAGAATCACTAATCTGTTCATTTCTACACTGCATGCTCATCAATGAAAACAATTGTTGAGGAGACCAACTAAAATATGAAATATATAAATGTTTAGTATTTTAATAAGTTATAATATAATATTATCTTATCTTATCTTACAGCCTGGTGAAGCCCCGCCCCTGGGTGAGAATGATTAGAGGCATCTTACTTTTTTTGCTTTGTCATTATGACACAACACGCATTATTACAGTATATATGTTTAGTTATCACTGTGACAGCAAGCTGCTTTTAATAAACTTTCAAATTAAAAGTTAATACAAAATCGGACTCTTTTTTAAATAAAAAATCAACTCACCAAAATAACAGCAAAAATGTGCTATTCACAACTTTTATTGTACATTAAAGTAAAAAAAAAGACATTGACAATATATAAAACGAAAGCATTTAATTGCAGACAACCAGATGTGTTTTTCACCAGTATTGTAGAGTTTCTTACAAAACCAAAAAACAAACAACAAAAAAAGGGGTCCTTCCAAGCTATTTACGCAAAGTAACCCCCAAAGAAAGACATTGACAGTGAGTAAAACAAGGGCATTAACATTGCAGACAGTCTTCCAGGTGTGGTCTTCTTCAATACTGGTGAGTTTCCTTTCCAGAGCCTTCTGTTCCTCCTCACTCATCTCTTGTTTAGCCGCATGGGAGAGACCACACAGCCACATTCCAGCACGCTTCCACCATGCAGGCGTATCCTCATCCGACCCCTCTGACTCTGTAGTGCTCGGAGCAGAGCCTGCTGGTTGGGACCCTCTAGCCCAGGGGTCTTCCAGCTCTACACGCTCCTCCTTACTGTGTCTTGTCCACCAGGTCAAACGAACGAGATCAAATTAAATATAAGTGTTATATTAGCTCATGTTCAGTGTGTGTTTCTACTAAAATATTGTCTTCAATAATATGTTTTGTTCATATAAATATGTAGGTAACACTTTATTTTGATAGTCTCCTTTAGACATTCAACTAACTATAATATTAACTGTAACTACATGTCACTACCAGTCATTTATATTAGTAGACTGTCTGCTTAATCTGATCCTTTTGTGATGTCCCCCAACAGACGTTCTACTGACTATAAGTAACTTTGCAACTTATTCTACTAACCCTAACCTAACAGTCTGCTAATACTCTGAGTTGGTTGACATGTATTTGCAAAGTTACTTATAGTTAGTAGAGTGTCTAAAGTGGTCTACCGAAATAAAGTATAGCCAATATATAAATAAATAATACATTATACATTCTTTCTTTGCTGTTTTTAATGCCAATAAAGAAATGAAAGTCTTGCCTACATAAATACATTTTCAAAATGAAGGTAGTGTACATGTTGTGTTGGTACTTTGAGTAGCTAAAACCTGACAAAACTTATTTTTGTGGACATTAATAGGGAAGAAAGTGGTTCATAAATGAATTAAATTACAATTAATCACTAAAATTAAACAAAAAATGCTAAATGTTTTTAGGAGTGGGATTAGTCTGTTATATGCATTTTTTAAACCAATATAAATGCATGCAAAGTCCCCGTGTAATTGGGTATGTAGCATTTATCTCCTTTTTGTACGTTTTGTATACAAGTGGATAAAGAATTATTTAAATGTGTATGTATTTGGATTGCAATCCATAGTTACATGTTGCTCTGGAATAGGTGCCGTGCAGAGGCTGAAAGCTGTGATGATCAGAGCTGTCAGTGCAAGCAGGATGAGAGCAAAATACAGGTAGTGCACATCTTTCAGCAGGGCAGGACGCAGGTCTTTTTCTCTGCATGATGGGGGACTGTACACAAATTCCATTACCATCCTCACAGTGCCCACCACTAGTCCCACCATCAGACCCCAAAAAGCACCCTGTGCAAGATAAAAAGAAAACAACTTAACTTGAATGTTATACAAACTTTTTTAAATAAATGCATCAAGTGTAATAGGCCATTGAACTTTCACTTTATTGCATGGGCACAAGAAAAGGTTTATTAATTCACCTGTTCATTTACTCGCCCCCATAAGATTGCCATAATGAACACTGTGGTGATGGGAGATGCCAGGTAGCTAGTGATTGACTGAATGTAGTTAAAGAGTTGTCCACTATTAGCTGTTTGAATGACTGGAATCCACACAATGCTCAGGGCCACTAGCAATAAAATGAACACCCTGTGGATGTAAGTAAACAGCAGCAATTAAGACCCATGAGACTCAGGCTGTTCAGTAAAATAAAAGTGTATATTATGGAAAAGGAAAACTGGTCTGATTTGATTTTGAACTTATTTGTGTTTCATGAACCTCACTGACACTGAAAGCTCAAATGGTGCCTTTATCGCCCCAAAACAGGTCAACAAAACCACCCTGATGTGGTTAAACCACTTGGTGGAATTGGTGGTGGACTGGTTCCACTTTCGTTGAACTAGTTTGTATGCATATAATGACAGCATTCACTTCTTTTAGATACTTCAGTTTATTTCTGAAAAATACTGTATGTTCAAAATGAAAGTTTTTCCACAAAACATTTAACAGACTACCTGCCCACTACCATGAGCTCTCTCTCAGTGGCCCGGGGCCGAATAAGTTGCCATATGTCCATGGTGAGAGGTGAGAGAGGACATGAGTGCTGCCATCATTACAGCGATCATCAGACCCTCAAACCTACAACACAATTACAAGGAAAGAAAGAATGCATTAGCAAATCAAGAACAAGAGGAACATCATTGTTGCTCTGTAATCTCTGTTGTAGCGGTCAACATATTTGATCATATCGGAGCATCCCTTTTTTTTTTTGTACAAGAGCATTATAGGCTCTCTCTCACTACATAAATTATTTGAATGAGGCATTTTGAAGGCACTTAAAAAGTACTTTGAAATATGTTTAGCCATTATGATCTTCAAACTGTCTTATCAAAATCGTATCATAAAAGAACTGAGTAGAAAATAAGCTTAAAATTGAAATTCTGGCAAAAGTAACATTAACGTTTCTCTTAAAAAATAAGGAAAAGTAACCATAGAGACTTAAATTATAACATCTATTATAACACTTTATTTAATTATAACATCTATTATAATTTATCACAGATAAATATTATAATTTAAATATTTTATTATAATATAATTATACTATTGATGCTATTTAGAACAACTGTTAGTTTATTAACATTTTCGATCGAATTAATTTTGTTAAAATGATCCTAGTGGACAGAACAACAAATTTCAACAAATTGAAAAATCACACATCTGATTATTCTGAAAAAAACATAAGGTTGTCATACCCACTGGCATGAGCTCCACAACTAACTTTGGGTAGGCAATGTTAGAGCAGCCAACACTGGCCCCACAGCTCTCCATACACTCACCAGGATCCACACATCCTACTTCATCTAGAAAATGCATAAACTACTACTACTACTACTACCATACTACTAACCATAAAAGTAGAGATTTTACATTTATGCAAATTAATGGTGTGAATAGTCCATTAAACCCCGTTTTATGGGTTAAACAAATGTTTAGGTAACATCTTTCTTAAATCCAGACCATAGATTAGGGGAAACGCAAGGAATGACTGAGTAGTACTTGGGTAGAGAGCTCTGCTGATCATTCTTGGCATAACGACGAAGAACAGAGGGAAGACCTTGAGGTAGCCACCGAGTACCGAAACGCCTTTGGCATGGGACAAGTTTTTGGCAGAGAGAGACCTTTGCACTATCACCTTCAAACATGAAACAGATGCAACTGCTTGCTGTAAAACCTTTTTACGCTTAAGAGAAAATTTGTGAAATCCTGCGAATCCGAATTCAAGCACAAATCTACAGTAGTATAAATTCCCTGGTCCGTGCCCACACCCTGTGCCGTTTTGTTGAAATTTTTTTGTTGTTGTTTTTTTTTTTTGTTTTTGTTTTTTTGAGTGTTTGGGGTAGATACATGAGTCCAAAAATTCAGGCCTGGCAAGGCAGAATCTCCTTTCACTGGATCTCTGAAGATTATGAAAGCGTCGACCGAGAAGATGAACAAGTGGTGTTGGGAACTGGGATAGCAGGCACAGCTCTCTCATACTGAACCATCACCCCTCACACCAGCAATTGTTAATAAAAATAAATATTTAAATAAAAAAATAGCAAAAAAAAAATGCTGTCAGGGGAAATTCAATTGAAATGCAATCACTGTTCTTACCCTGGAATAATTCTTGTAAGTATAACATTTCATCAGCGAGAGATCTATACCTATGAACATGAGGACAAATGCTCCTATTATGATGACGGTCTGAAAGGCATCAGTGTATATAACTGCTGTCAGGCCACCTGCATTAAAACAAGCCACCAATTTAAGCATTTCATCTAGAATCACATTTAGGCATAATGCTGTGACCCATGCTGACCCCCTAAGTTATCGAAAGTATCAGTCATTTATGTGTTGTTTTATTACCAGCTATCGTATAGAGTGCAGTGACGACTAGCAGCACAACGGTGGAGACATACAGGTCCCATCCCAGTCTGGAAAGTGTCTGTCTGGAAAGAACACGGTTAAGATTATGAATAACTTTATTACACATACATTAAAACTTACAACTATGCTGAAATGCTATTTGTTGTTTACTGTTATTGTAGACTTCATAGCATACTGTATTGTTGCGCTTTGGCTTAAGTATCAATAAAAAACATGCTTTATGACAAAATAATAGTTATATATGTTTTTTTTCATTCATGCTAGACTCATTTATCATTATAATTTAAATTTAAAACAATACATAACAATATAAAGTCCTCTTGTCCTTCTAATTTGCATATTTTTGTAATTGAATACTTTTTTTCTAATTGTATATCAGATTACCATTTTTTTTCTTCCAGTTTTGGAAAGTTTCCGTTTGTATTAATGTACTGTTATTTTATTTTAAATTAATATATAACAAGTGCTTAACAAATATATTCAATACATATATAAAAAATACAGAATAATTGTTATATATTATTTAATAATACTTCATTCACATTTATTAAACTAAGGAGTCTTACTGATATCTTGGTGAAAATGTAGAGGATGAGAGAGACCACACTCATGTAGATTCAGATGCGCTGACCCCCGGACCTCTTTCTCAGATACTCTGGCATTGTGACCACTCCAGCAGAAATATACACGGGCACAAAGATCCAGCCCAAGGCAATGAGGACCCATGCTGCCTAAAGAGCATCATACTTGATGTCTGATAAGATGTTTTGTTTCAGCATGTGATGCATTAAAACGGTCAAACATTTGCTTAGCCTTAGACAACTACAAGTGAAATGAGTAATTACTGTAACACTGAAAGCTTGTAGGATGAGGACTGATTTGTCAGTCGTACATTCCTCTCAAATCCCCCGACTGCGAGTCCCCCTGCGGCTCCTGTTCCTGCTAATCCAATGAACAGACCGCTGCCTACGTTACTCGACATCAAAGAGGCTCCAATCTGTTGAAACACAACACAAGAGAGACATACTGAGAAAACACTCTCAAAACTAAACAAAGCTATGATAAATCAAGCTGAAAAAGACATTTCTTCACACTAAACACAAATTATCTGTGAACATGTGTAAAACTGTTATATATTATTTCATTTATTTAATGTAAAACACATTCACTTCATAATGTGTTTACATGAAAAAATATATATTTTAGGAGAGTCCGTTGATTTCATTATTTCCGCTTTCCAGATAAGGACTTTAAAAATCAAGATGCTTCCTTGTAGACATCCACAAAATAAACAATTCCAGCTTCATTAAAGTAAACACACAAAAACTCACTGGCCACCAGGTCATGGATCATCCAGCCAAGAAGTATCCACCCACTGTCGGCTCCGATTGAGGACTTCAAATCAAAAACACACCAGTTCTATCTCTGCATCAACAATTACAGGATTCTCTACATCAATGCAAATATTACTAGGCTGCAGACTTTCACTTACCCATATTCCGACTGCCAACACAAACACAAAATAAACCACAACCACAGCAATAACAGCAGCCTCCAAAGTAAACTTCCTAGGCACCTCGGGCTCTGGGGTGCCCGTTACAAGCTCAGCTGAAGCTGGCATTTTGTACAATGCCTGAGGCAAAAGTGTGAACTTTGAAGCAGGTGCTAACTTCATTAATAATTAATCAGCCTGTTCCAGAGAATGCAAAGCTGAGAGTTACGCATTATGACACATAAAGCATAATAATCTAAATGTATTAATTCCTAAAAAATGAAAAAAATTAAGCACTTTTGATCAGTACAGTATATATATATATATATATTACTTATATAAGATACTTAAGATATAAAGTTAATGCTGCAATTTAGCAACAAATAAAAAAGGCAGAGAATGACAACAAACATTGCAAGACTTTTTAATTGCAGAGTGACATAAAAAACAAAATTGCAATATTGTACATGAGAAAAAATACGTAAATAGTCTGAATGAGGCATTCAACTGCATCAGTCCATTCATTTCTTCTTCCAGAATTTGCTGTAATCATCAACTTTGAAATCATCCAATTTCTGTTTTGCTGCCCTGTTCGGTTCTCTTTTCCGCATTCTGATTTTCCTCTCCTCCTCCGAGAGGGTGGTGATGTCCACAGGCATCTGGTAGGGGAACAAAATACAGTAAAAACTATTGATAACTGACTCAAAATACCAACCTCAGGTCCTTTTTTTTTTTTTTAAATTGTATGACAGTTCTTCAAAAAAATTGATAATTTTGTGTTCAACTGAAAAATAAAGTATTACATCAACATGACATTGAGTTTTGGGTGAAGTGTACCTTTAACGAAAAAGCCTAGAATATAAACCACTAACCTTCATTATTCTTCTGGGCTCTTTATATCTGATGTTGATGGTGGACCCGTCAGGTCTCACCAACAGAACCAGATGCATACTCTTCATACTGCTGCCTCCCAAATCGGATCACACACGTTCTGTTGGAGTTTGACTGAAAGGCTGTGGTGTGAAATGTGGATGTGGCTTGCAAGCACCTGTGGGTGACTAAACAATAAACGGAAATTCAAATTCGAAACTTTTCTGCGCATCGATGATGTTTAAGCTAGCTGTAGTAAAATCAGTCAGAACCTGAATCATCTGATCTCCTTCAGTGCGAAGTCAGATCGATTGACGGTTTATAGAGACACTATATCATTAAGGAAATAACGTTAGTTAAGAAAGCAAAATCCTTCCATAAGCAGGTCTAATAAATTGTGAATGGGAACAAAAATATCTTAAAACTAATACATAACTCTAAACACGAAAATGCATTCACTACCACACTATACCAAAGACGAGAGAACTCAATGTGCTATCGGTTCACTAACTTACTTACCTAAATATACTCATGCAAGGCTGACCAATTGTATTTAAAGCCATGACCATAAAATTTGCAACACTGGACACGGCTATGTAGTAAATATATTCATAAGTGTAAGAACATAATAACAGAACTCTTCAGAATGAAGAAGGTCACCATCAACAAACGGCACGAGGGTGTACCAGCATTACATGCTCCGCCTGGAAACTTGTGCTGCAACTGCCAATAGTTCCGCTGTTCGTTCTGTTTGGATTTTTGTTCACATGAAGAAATAGCTGTTATTTTTCCTCTAAATAAAATAGATTCGTGCAAACCAGCTGCTTAGAATTTTAATAATCAAACCACAATGTAGCATGCAATATTTTATTTAAAAACATAGTTTGAAATTCTGATCATATGTTCAGCTCGTCATAAAAAAAAACATAGAATATGCTATAAAAAAAAGTACAGTATACAACAGTAAAATATTAAAACTTCAGTCTTTTTTCTTAATTAAAATAGTTCTGCTCTTAAAAAACTGTTACAATTCTTTTATTTTACACAGAGCAGCCTCATGGTGGCGATCACATCCTCTGTCAAAAACCTTTCTCTGTCATTTCCGTTTTTGGACACTATCACCCAAAGAATTACTTTTAGATTATCAACAGTTTTTAACTCTCTAAACTTGCTTGTCCAATGAGGTAGCTGAAGTGGCAGCCACTGTCTTCTTGTAAAGTGCTGCCAGTCTGTCTGCCTCCCTGTGTCCTGAGAGTAGAGCTCCTTGCACTGTGCCATAAAGAGTCTTCATTGTTGCCTCACCTGCAAACAGGACCTGATGATCCTGAAATGTATGAAGTGAAAAATCACTTTAATACTTTGACAAAGAAAAGAAAACAAAGGAGGGCCTAATCCTAACCCTCTTTTAAACATACTTCTGTATGAAAACCTTCTCCTTGATAGCCCATAATTAAATAAAAATGATAATCCATTAAGAAGAAAAAAAAAATCATACTTTATTAGGATGCTGGCTGCCCACTAGTGGTTGTGCCAGTGTGTCCATAACTTTCCCATCAACACCAACGGGGAGGAAAGCGTAGGTTCCCTTTATGAACTTGTTGCTGCGCCATTTGGTGCAGAGTATGGATTTCGGCTGAGGAATGTTTGAATGTCCTTGGAAGTACAGAAAATATTAAAAAACGCAATATATTTTTGAAAAACCTTTCACCAATACATTTCTTAGAACTTTTAAAAACCTTAAAGTCTTGTAACTAACACATTAGCAAACACCCAAAAGTAATAATATGGATATTTACTAAAGATAATTCTTTACCTAAGAACATTTTGAGATGATCAGTGATCGCAGTTGAGAGTTCATCGTCTGTCATGGTTTCAACCAGGTCAGCTATGTCTCCTGGACACCAGCCAATTAAGATATTGCCAAACCTAGAAAAGAGAGAATTAAAGATGAATAAACCCTAACAAATAACAATGTTAAAGGTGTCATGTTATATTTTTTTCCTGAGGTACACTAATAATGTTACTACAGCTTTTTGCACCATTAACAGTCATAATAACAATGCTACTACTACTACTTATTATTTTTTATTATTATTACTGAAAATGTCACTGTAGTTTGATACAACATGAACCTTTCTTTGGGTCTCAGGACAGAAAAGAACTGCATGTTCTTGAGCCACTGCATTTTATTGGTGGATACTGAGGCAGGGGTGTCATCTTCATAAATGAGGCTGATAGTACCAACATCACTTTCCCAGAATGCCTCTTCATACTCCAAAAAGATCTTGGCAATACTGCCAAAGCACAGCTTATCGATGGCCTCCATTTTCTCGGTTGGGAGACTGGGGATGAATAGGCTGGATCCTTGTGCTTTTAGACAACCTTTAAACACACACACCCACGAGAGAGAGAGATCTCCAATTAAATAGCTAACTTGATCTATTAAGCATTACCACTAGTCCCTCACTTCAACAGCATCTTTACTAATAAATACTAATCCTTAGCAACACATCCTAATGAAATGGTCACAATTACATGATCGGCTAGAATCTCTTCTCCATTCTCACAGACAATGCAAACTGGGTACTGGCAGAGTTTTTCTTCAGAAGGAGATTCAGTGTGAGCAGAGAGGAGAAGTTCATCATGAGGAGGGGCAACACAAAAAGATCCATCCCATTTGATCTTACTAACTTCTCTTTTCAGCAGCAAACGATCTTTAGGGAAGTCCTCCAGCAGCTTATCCACAAGCTGAAACATGAAACTGACATACATACACAACATTTAACACTAATTGAATCATTTAATGAGCAATAATTGCAAATGAATGCAGATCTTCTTCTCAACCCATCATACCCTGCAATATTGAGACTATCACCCATGTTGATATAATACTGCCAGGAGTCAAGAGAGATCCTGTGGAGGTCTGAAGCTCCAACGTCAATCAGCATGTCTTTTCCGACCAAAGCAAAAATACTCTGCATTCTCGTTCTCTTGTCACTGTCTTCTTGCAAGCTGTCAATCATACCCTGGGTTTTTTCTGCATAGTGTTCACCTAAACTCTTTCCCGTGTTGGAGCCACGGTATCGAATGAAGCTTTCCCCAGCTCCATATGCATATCTGGCGAAGTTTGCATCTACTTTGTGTCCCTTGTTACTATAAAATGCTTCTTCGCCCATCTCAGGGATCTGGTTTAGAAGGCCAGACTTTTTTAGTAGACAGTAGACTGGGTTTTCTTCTGACGCCCCATGGATGTACTGTGCTCCGGTATCAACACATGCATTACCTTTCACATAATAAGAGAAAGACAGTAACATATGTATTGTTAAATATTAATACAGCATAGAATACAGCATTATAGGGTCAGAAATTAACCAGGGCTTAGGAGAAAGTGTTACAGGATGTGCCCCAGATATATAAAATATGCACAAAAAACTTCTTTTTGTTTTATGTTTATCTTAATTGTATCCTTATTTATATTTTTTATTTTATCTTAAAGCCCCATATTTCCATACTGTGGAACACACATACTGTGTGTTTATGAAAATATACCCTCATAAAAGTAAAAAATGCCATGAAAGGTCAGTTCGTTGTCCCATCATAAATTGGATTTAAAATCACATGATATAATCTGTTGACACAGCACACACACAAAAATATATATATATATACATATTTAATGGAAGTGAAACTAAGCCATGGGTTCACAGATTTTAGCTTCCTCTAACACACAACCACACATGTATTTGTTTGTTAAAACAATGATCATATAATAAACATTATTATGAATAATAAATATAATTGACAAAAAGAACAAACCATTAAAATTATTATTAATAATACTTTATTTCATTATTGGTATTACATTATGGAATAACTTTTAATATTTTATGACATTTAACTTAATACTGTAATTCTATTTGAGCTATAATGAAGGCTATTCACCTAGAGTTGCAGTAGCTACTCTTCCTCCGACCCTCTCAGACGCTTCCAGCACCGTGACGTCATTAAACCCATATTCTTTCAGTTTCTTGGCTGCAGCGAGTCCTGCCACTCCAGCACCGACCACCACAATAGCTGGATTCCTGTCTGCCATGTCAACTGCAACTTACTAAAAGCAAAATGCATAACAGCTTACACATATTTAGACAGTACAATTCCTGACATTCGTATGAAAGGCTTTTATAGCTCTGGTTGAATTCAATTATAGTTTTAGCCTAAATTGACTAAATTAGCTAACTAAAAAGTCTTTGCTTACTTTGTAACGGCGCTAAATGCAGACTATCCACCTTCTACCGTGTCGTTGTATCGCTTAGTTCCACTTCCTGTTTTACGGATATTACTTAATTTTGATTCAGAGGCGGCGATATTTTCTGAGCCCGAAGTGGGAAAAACACATCCTGCTGTTTTTGTTTCTCGGCTCGTTGTATGCATATTTCTCCAATAGGGGGCAGAAAAGCCTAAGAAATTAAGTCTAATTTTGCACACTTGTAATGGACTATTCTCATCATAGGCGGACAAAGTACTCAACTCCATTACTTTAGTGAAAGTACAGATACTGCTGGTCAGATATTACTCCATTACAAGTAAAAGTTTTAAAGACAGATTTTTACTTAAGTAAAATTACCGAAGTACTTGCTTTTAAAAGTACTTGAGTACGAAAAGTAAATTTCCTTTTTTATGTCAATGCATAAAACAATGTTTTATTATTGTTGTACGTAATACTTGCAATACCTCTGAAGCAACTTACAATACATTACACCTGCTGAATACACTGACTAGCTTGTAGTATCTTTGGAATAAAGAGCTTTTAGAATGTTAAAAACCTATGGGGGAAAAAACCCCCCATAAATAAATATTTAACACCTATCCGCGCACCCCCACAAAACAGGATTGTAGTTGATCTCACACTGTTCTGAAGTGTGTGCACACATCTATGTGTTATCCATTCATCACCTTGGACTAGATGGACAGTGAATCCTGTAAATACAGAGTGATAAGGAAGAAAAAAAAATCAAAACCTGCTTTAAAACCCAGCTACACAACTGTAGCTGTGTAACTTTACATCAGCAACACTGCTTTAACAAAAAAGCAAAACAGCAAGACTTATTTGACATCAAAACAAAAATTTAAAAAATGCTGTCTAATCGCTCTCGCTGTACTTTGATGTCACACACAGAACGGTCTGCGCAGTTCTGCTTCAAGTCCAACACCTATTGTGTTTTATTAGGAGACGCTCAACAGTTCTTCTGTGGCTTTATAAGTAATATTTTCATGTACACAATTTAGCTAAATTAGACAATATTGTGTCTAATATATACCTTATTGAATATCTAATATATATTCTTATAATTGAATTGTTGTAAATAAATACAACATTTGCATCTGGTCAGTGTTCAAAAAATGCTGAGAAATCTCTTCATGTAGCCCCAAGAGTGATTACTGATAAACTGTCTGAAAAAAAGAAAGTCACGTTTTAGAGAAGAAAAAAATCACCCACTGACTTTCAAAGCTGCTATATAATAATGACTTTCTATACTTCGAGGACCCTGATAGAAATGTAGTGCAATATTTGTCTTTCAAATGTAGTGAAATTAAATCATAAGTTCTCAGAAAAAATAATACTCAAGTAAAGTAAAGATACTCAAAAAGTGTACTTAAGTAAAATACTCAAGTAAATGTACTTAGTTACTGTCCGCCTGTGACTATATTTGATTCAACTTTCAGCAGACTGATGTTACACTGTTCCTTTGAGCAAGATAGGGAACACCAGATTAAGTGTCTCCCTTATAAGTTATAAGTGCACTATATGTTACTTATAGTTATATAGTATATATATATATATAACTAAAAGTGTCAGAGAAAATTATATGTAAAAGAAAAGTATAGGATAAAGTACTATGTACTTGATTATTTTATTTTATTTGTATTCAGGTCATTTAGTTTTGTACTAACTATGCTGAACAACATGACCTGAGGCGAAATATTAGCATCCTATTCCGACCAATATGAGCCAATAATATTTTCTTAGAACAAGAACAGGTGCACTTCCTTTTCTTTAATGATAAAATGTCTTGTCCTTAGGCTTTCTCTGTTTAACAGATTTTTTTAAAACAGATGTACTGCAGCACAGAAGCACTCAATGCTAAATTATAATAAGCTGACTGACACATTCATTCTTAATAAGTGTCTTCTATGTTCATCTATCTGCACTTTCAGCTGCTTTGCAAAGCTGACACTTTTCAACACCCAGAGTCTGGCCAGTGGAGAACTAAGCCATTCACTTTTGTCACAAGTCGAGCCGACCTTTTGTTCAGCCAGGCTTGGATGAATCAATGACCTTATTGTGACATTAATTCATCATCGGTGTAATTTATCATCTTTTGGCGTCATTGTATGCAGGCTTAGTTTTCAATAGTCTGTGCTTTGTCTCAGAGCAGGGTCAAACAGATCTGATCCAGCGGGAAGCAGGTGAGGGGTGAAATCTGTGGCCTTTACAAAAAACGAAGTGAAAAGACTACACCAACAAACAACAGGCATCTTCTGCTGCACTCAGAGGGAGTGACAGCACTCTCATTGTTTATCTTTGTTTGGACAGCCAGTGACTGCATGCACGGACAGTTTTGATTGCTGTTTATCATTGTGAGAGAAATGTGCCCCTGTAAAGATACTTTTCATGCTTTACACACGCAACACGCTGTTTATGTGTTTTTATCTGTAAGGAATGATCATAAATCTGCCGTTGGTCATATGAATATGAGTGTTTTGGAAACATCAATGTGACCATATTCTCATGATCATTAGATGATGACTAAATTATATTGTGGGATTTGGAGAATGTTTAGTTTGAGAAAGTATTAGTGCTTTTTCCCATGGAGCCATTTTTCACTTTTCAATGAAGGAACTTGTCAGTGCAGGAGAATCCAGGGGCAACATCGAACTGGATTCTCTGTTTGTTGACAGACAGGCCCACCCCAAAAACCCAAAGCCCCCAGACACAATATATACTGTTCATTAACATATCTGCATTATATATAATGGTGTATTGATATTTAGTATATTTAAAATATATGCTTCTAAAAATACACATAATGTCTTGCATTATATATCACCATATCAAAACAAGTGGATTTTATTTTAAAGAAATATAGCACAAGCATATGTTTCAATCAAAACAATTCACAAAATGTTTAAAAACGTTTACAGTATTAGGTTTGAAAATATAACAAAATAGATATATTTTTTAAAATGAAAACAAAAAGTCTTAGACACTTTCTGTTGTCAAGCTTTATGAATATGATTAGGGTTAATAATAGATACAAGTTGGAAAAAATTATTGAAAAGTTATTTCTGAGAACTGTGTATATCATTTATTTGCAGATGGCATTTGATTTGATATTTAGTGGTAATAGTCCATTCCTCCTTTTATCCACATTTTAATCCACATTCACTGCCAGTGTGTGTGACGAATAAACATTGATGTCTTTAGGTAAATGTTGATTATGAATTGTGTGATAAATTCTATTTTCATATGCATTGATCAAATACATTTTTCGCTTGCACAAAAGGATGCAGTAGGCCTTCAAGTTGGTGGTATGGACCAAAGATGACAGAAGCTCCAGAGCTCTGTGTGGGTGCAACTTTCTCCCAGCACAGTAAACAGCAAAAAGTAGCCCAAACAATACTACATTTGTTTTGTGCCTCACAGAGCTCATTGTGTGCCTGCTGGTGAGCTCTCAGTTTGTCCTTGTACAATGGGTGAATGGTCCCCCCGGTCCTGCCCACCCTGCCTTCTGATACAAGAGATGGGTATGCCAGTCATGTCATCTGCTTGTCTCAAAATCACCTAACTGGCATAGCTGTATTTGTAAGACTAATGAGAGCATGGCTGAGAGAAAGGTATGATTATGTTCACTCATGTAATCATCATGCCTCAGTGGCTCCTGTCTACCAGGGCAGGGGAATCAAAAGGAAATTTGAGACGCCAAGCCAAAAGCTCTCATCTTCTCACACAGGGGAAGGCCATTAGATAGTGACAACAGATCAACTCCTCCCATACATTTTTTTTAGAAACTCATCTTAATATTAAATTATCAAAAGACTGCATTAAATAACATGCTTAACCATATTTTATTAACAGAATGGTTAAACTAAACGGCTTATAAATTTCAGTACCCACAGAATATAAATAATATATATTATATATAATAGTATCATCTATAATTAATATATTAGATAATTATTACACAGGTGCCGCTCCTATAAATTTAGAATGTCGGGTGAAAAGTTCATTTTATTTCAGTATTCAACTCAATGTGAAACTCGTGTATTATAAATTCAATGCACACAGACTGAAGTATTTTATGTCTTTGGTTCTTTTAATTGTGATGATTTTGGCTCACATTAGCAAAAACCCACCAATTCACTATCTCAACGAATTAGAATATGGTGATATGCCAATCAGCTCAAAACACCTGCAAAGGGTTCCTGAGCCTTCAAAATGGTCTCTCAGTTTGGTTCAATAGGCTACACAATCACGGGGAAGACTGCAGATCTGACAGTTGTCCAAAAGACAATAATTGACACCCTTCACAAGGACGGTAAGCCACAAACATTCATTGCCAAAGAAGCTGGCTGTTCACAGTGAGTGCTGTATCCAAGCATGTTAACATAAAGTTGGGTGGAAGGAAAAAGTGTGGCAGAAAAAGATGCACAACAACCGAGAGAACCGCAGCCTTATGAAAACTGTCAAGTCAAATCGATTCAAGAATTTGAGTGAAAAATTCACAAGGAATGGACTGAGGCTCGGGTCAAGCCATCAAGAGCCACCACACACACAGACGTGTCAAGAAATTTGGCTACAGTTGTCCTATTCCTCTTGTTAAGCCACTCCTGAAACACAGACAACGTCAGAGGCGTCTTAAAAAAAAAGCAAAAAAAACTGGGCTAAGGAGAAGATAACTGTACCGTTTGTCCATTGGTCCAAATTCCTCTTTTTAGATGAGAGCAAGTTTTTGTATTTTATTTGGAAACCAAGGTCCTAGAGTCTTGGAGGAAGGGTGGAGAAGCTCATAGCCAAGTTGCTTGAAGTCCAGTGTTAAGTTTCCACAGTCGTGATGATTTGGGGTGCAATGTCATCTGCTGGTGTTGGTCCATTGTGTTTTTTGAAAACCAACATCACTGCACCCGTTTACCAAGAAATTTTGAAGCACTTCATGCTTCCTTCTGCTGACCAGCTTTTTGAAGATGCTGATTTCATTTTCCAGCAGGATTTGGCACCTGCCCACACTGCCAAAAAAAACAAAAGCTGGTTCAATGACCATGGTGTTGGTGGGCTTGACTGGCCAGCAAACTCACCAGACCTGAACCAAGAGGAACCTATTGTCAAGAGGTAAACTGAGAACCATAAGACAAAATTCCGATGAGCTTACTGGCCACTGTCAAAGAAACCTGGGCTTCCATACCACCTCAGCAGTGCCACAAACTGATTGTCACGAATTCGATCTATGGACTTCCGTTTATTCACCACCAGAGGTCACCCTTTCCTTTACATTGACTCTCGCACAACACAAACTTTTGCATTGCACCCCGGACTACATATCCCATCATTCATTGCATGGTTTGCACACTGCATTGATTGCACTCATTGCACACAGCTGTCTAATTACCTCATTCACTATATAACAACCACTCTAACCACATTTCTCTGCTGAGTATTGTTTAGCCCGTACCCCATT